>CM060924.1:668847481-669237481 GCA_030737875.1 Allium sativum
AGTTATACTTAAAAACATCATCAATAAGTAATTATTAAATCAAAATGTCACTAGTAAATAAATATTAAGTTTAACCCATTATTAATGAATAATTTATAACCCTACCACTTAGGTAATAAAATTAATCTTGATAATATTATTAGCTTAAGCCATTTTAATTAATCTTTCAAATCTCGCTAATCACTTTTTAAACATTTCTGAATGGAATATTTAGCTATTAAACCGATTTCGTTTAGGAATTCAAACAACTAAATTTAATTTCAACTTTTGAGGTTTAGCGATCACAATGGTACTTAAATAAATTACCACCAATTTCCACATCCAAAAGGTTTCACATGTCAATGCCATAACCATACAACCAATACATAAGGTTTGGCAATTAATAGTTCACAAAATCAATAGTACTATTCAAACCATATCAATCAATATTGATAACAACTAATCAATAATGGTCTATACTATTCAAAATAACTTGATACTACTTTATTTGCCATATATACAATATAAACTTAAAGTGTGACTTAAACAATGTTATTATTAAAAATAATGTTGTTCAAAACCCGTCTATTTAAAGATGTCATAAATTTCTATTGATCCAAACTTATCAATAGATTACACTACAGTGTTGTGCTGGTTGTTACGAACCCAACGTAAAAATCTGTTCGATAATCGGATTAAATATGAGCTACTTGTTTATGTTTAAACTTCACATATATAATTCGGAAATTAAACATATAAGTTAACAAGGTTCCTCACCATAAACCAAAGCCCGACCAATTTCCTACGCAAACCCGCTACCTCCTCCTTCTCTTCCTCTTCATCTTCCGTTCGATCTTGTGCACCTAAAAACAATGCATTGTCGTGCACGTCACTCCACCAACCACCACGCGGAACCCAAAACGAAGTTCACCCACACGTGCATCTCCATATCCTCTACCTACTGGACAACACGACCTATACTTCGATGCTTTAGATCAAAATCTGTCCAACTCCCTACAACTCAACCTTCTCTGAAACGTGCGACCATCTTCATTGCTGAATCCCCTCAAATTCTGGAAAATGCCACGTCTTTCCTCAGCAAACATTCCAGCATCCTTCATCCCGACCCTCCTCTCCTCTCCAAGCTCCAATCCCAAACCATAGCTTTAAACTCAAATGGCCATGTCCACTGTTTTAATGCAGTGAACACCCAAACCCCATTGTATCACCTAAGACACCCTCGGAAACGAAGCCTTAATGCAAATTAATCAACAGAAACTCGCTTTAAGATTTTATAACAAGCAAACACCTTGCTTTTAACTTGTGAAGTTTATAGTTTTCTAAAATTTCTTAATTTTTACTTGTTGTCATTTCGTTTCTTTTGGAAACAATGAAGATAGAAGAGGGATGAAGCAAGCTTAAGCATGAAGATAGAAAGGAAGGTAAAATGAGATAAAAGGTTGGATTTCACATATATATAAGATGAACAAATTATTAAAATAAAAATTAGATAAAAATGACATGTTTCCCTTTTAACATCATTACTTACCTTACATCAAATGATAACATTGTACAACACATTAAATGTTTCTCTAGGAAATAGTTATACTTTATGTACCTAATGTTAAAATTTTAATTTTTAAGTTTATAATAATATTTCCGTTATTTTACTTTTCCTTATTTAATCACATCATGATACCTTTTTAAAAACAATAAACTAAAATATACTTTACTTACCATATAAGTAAAGTTCAAATCATGTTTATTAATAAAATATCAATTTTATAAAAAAATTGACTTTATTAAAAGTACACATCAAATAACTTCTTTTATATTTTATAAATATATCCATATGCATAAAAAGTTCCTTTTATTTGAAATACTATATACATATGTGCAATACTCAAAATCCTTAATTACACATTTAAACATATTTATTTATAAAATAAATAAAGCTAAGTCTTCTAATGTAAAATAAACCTAATGCTTCTACCCTTACTCATCAAAAGCTACCCATATATCTAAATGAAGTATGGAAAAACAAAGAAAAAATTAGAAAAACATAACAAATTTCAGATACAAATTTTGGAAATGGTTATGAATATGAATTAATCATTTTTAAGTAACCCTCCTTCATAGCTTCAATACAAGCAAACAGGTGCAACTCCTTGAGAAAAAGCAAGAAAAATGATAATCAATTACTAGCAAAATAGCAATATGGAAAATCTAGGAGTGCACACTTACAAATCAAGCAAAAAGAAGTTAAAACGTCTATTCAGACAGATATAATTGAAATGATAATCATCCTTATATGACTCCATTCCCTCTCTTTAACCAAATAACGACCCTTGGATCTATTTAGGGGACTACAACTGCATGGTTCATGCCTTACATAAACATGGGGGTAACCAACTATACCTCACACCGACATACTTCCTCTCAATCAATCCATATTTCAAGCCTCTCTTTATGAGATAAATTATACATGATCCATATTTACATGGGACAACAAAATCAGAAAGATGGTAAGAGAATTTTTTTGGTAAACTAAACCATGCTTTTGCCAATAGAGAAGCTCTGTCCAAATGGCCTACATTATCCACTTTTATATCAACTCCTGCCTTATCTGACCACTTTCCACTTACCGTCAAAATTTTAGACTAATTTGGAAAGGGAAAACTCTACCTACGTAGTCTTCTATGTAGCATGTCCCAAGCCAGGGTAAAGGAGGAGGGTTGTGATAGGTTTGGCAAAACAACATAAAAACATAGCCTTTTCTATGTATATGGAACCTCATTACATTTCATTGGGGAGTAACCCTCTTAGCGACATGTCGTATCGAGGCTCGGGTATGGTAATAAATAGGCAAAGGCTGGATTACTGGAAAATTTGTGGTTCGATATGATTCTGACGAAAATAATGTCATACTTCTAACTTCAAGGATCTATGGAATAAATTCTTTTAGAGAATAGTTCAATCCACCAGGTGCAAACGAGTTATATAACTATTGACTTCACGATACAATGAAGCTAGAAACAACGCAATCATATTTAAGATTTGTACGATATTGTTCTGGACAAGAACACTTTGATTTGATTTCTAATGACGCAATTTTGGAGGCAGAATAGATTGAAGAAAAGGAAGATAATAGATTGCAACATTTATGCATTTGCAACACTCTTTAGGCATCACAAATTTGATCTAATTTGAGAGCATTTTGGAACACTCTCAGGCGTTGCAGATCTGATTTATGTTTGAGGAGGAAGATGAAGATTCTGGTTTTGATAAAAAATTCCATAGATCTGTGCATCGCTATTTATAGGGATGAGGAGGTGCTCATTGATCAACAGATGTATCTTTTCCAATGGTCTAAACTGTTATAAAACAGTCGCGTTTATTCATCACCAATGGTCACGCCTCTTCTAATTTCCAACGGTTCAATAGATCACAAATCTATCCTTCCTTATTTGAATTTAAAATCTAGATTGGGTCCATAACGGACTGAAATCTAGTCTATTTACTATTTTCAGATTTTATCCAGAAAATATTACTGAATTTGGACCTAGACCCAAACCTGAAATCTTGCTTTGTTCGATTGGATGGAGTGTGGCTTTCCTGTATGGTGGTTATGCACGACTTCCCTCCTCACAACAAAGCAAATATTTGGGTGCCTTAAGGCCCTAACATCCTCTAGAAAATCCTATTCTTAAATAAGTATAATTCATCTTTCCTTAAGATAGGGGACTAATGCTTATTTCTTCTTCCCTCTTCCTTCTTCTTTTCTCTTAAAAAACAAAACCAATTGAGAAGATTTTGGAAATATCTAGCATTCTCCCCTTATTTTGAAGATTTAATAATTTAAAAAAAATTGAGTTTAAAAACAGAATAACTGCATCATATGAGTAATTTGCCTATGTACCAAAGTAGGATCAAGCCAAACGTAGTTCAAAGATCAGAACTGCATCATCACGAAAACCAATACATAATAATGGTATCTTTTGGATTTAAACCATTACTTAGTGTATACCATTCGAGGTCTTATTGAGATTCAATGACGAGAGAATCTTGAACCAAATATCCCTAATGATAAAAATGAAATAATCACGCTTGTTGATTTTCTTTGGTAAAGTGTTCTATATTTCTCGGCACGTTATGATCATGTGCTTTTAGTCTTGAGCTCATGAGTCTGCTTTAGAAAGAGGTCTTACTTTCTTAGGAAATGACCCTGATTTTCTTAATCATATGAGTAAGTCTCTTAACGTGTTTCTGTGATACACTTTTTTAGCTATCTAGACTTATTAAGGATATTTATCCATCCTTCGTTCTTGCAGAATTCAACACTCAATATTTTGTGATTTCTTGATTTAGTGTTCCATAATCATTCTCTTAACTTATTGATACTCATTGAACATTGCCTATCCTTTTCAAAACATAAGTTGAGTTTCCGTTAATGATGATTAAACGTCATTCATAGACCTTGGTATCATTTCTTTGGACTTTATAGAAACCATTGGCTTTGGAATACTCTTCGTAAACGGGTCAATCAAGTTTTCTTTGTTTCTATAAAGTCCACAGTTATTACTCCACTTTTGAGTAACTATCTTATCATTTGATGTCTTATACTCACATGTCTAGACTTCCGATTATATGTCTATTGGAAATATTATATATCGTAGCATGATTATCATAGTTAATCGAGACTGCTGGAGATAGCTTCTTTCATATTGGAATTTCTATTAATAAATTCCTAGGTCATTCTTCTTTCTAACATGCATATGCTAATACAATCAAATCCGACGACATTGTTGAAGTAGATATACAAGTCTGCTTCTTGTAGTTCCAAGACACGACAGTACCTCGTAATGTAAAGAACATCTAGTCATAGACTTGGATTTGGATTCTATATTTTCCAGGTCGCATCACTATATCCTTCAATAATATCATGATATCCATTATATGATAATGGGTACTTTCAAATAAGATAAAAATTGGACAATAGCTTTCCAATGATCGAATCCTAGATTACTCATAAATCAACATAGCACACTTATAATATGTTAGATGTCAGCTCTAATGCAATGCTTAACATACATAAGACTCATAATTACACCGGATACTCAAATTGAGAAATTGTATATCCAATGTTCTTCTTTAGTTTAATACTAGGAGCTAAAAGAGTTGGTGTTGGTTTGTCATTATGATGACCATACTTTTAGAGGAACTTCTTAATGTAATAATTTGAGCTAGTAATAACTCCCCCTCTTTCCTAACGATTTTAATTCCCAAAATTACATCAGTCTTTCCAGATCTTTCATGTCAAAATTAGAAGATTCAAACTTCTTAGTTTCATTCACATGTGATATATTAGAACCAAATATTAGCATGTCATCAACGTATAATTATACATATTATAACATAATCAGTTTTATCCGATTTGCTATAAATAGATATATTAGCATCATTAATAATGAAACCATATGATAATGCTAATTTATCAAATTTCTCATGCCATTGCACGAGAGCTTGTTTTTTGCTATAAAGACACTTAAATTTTTTCAAACTTTCTTTCTTTGGCCTGGGGTTTCGAAACCTTCAAGATGTTCCTTATATATCTCTTAATCTTAATTTAGAAAAGCCATCTTTACATTCATTTGATATATGACTAATTTATAAATTGATGCAAGTGTTATTAAACAGAATATAGAAGATATGCGAGTGATTGGGGCATATATAATCAACTCCATATCTTTTCTTATATCCCTTAGCAACTAATCTAACTTTAAAATTATCAATGTATCTATTTGTATTCAACTTTTTCTTGAATATCCATTTACATCCTATAGGTTTAGCACTAGGAGGTAAATTAGTTAAAACCCAAGTTTGGTTTAACAGTATGGAATTCATTTCATCATTGATAGCTTCTTTCCAAAAATGAATCTATGGAACTCATGGCTTTAGAATATGTTCTAGGATCATCATCGGCATTCATTATATATCGAGTCACATTAAGGGCTTCTTCCTAATTGTCAGGACCATAGTCCTCTTTATTCTTGATCTTTTACTTCTCCTATGTTCAAGACCATTATCTGATACTGATATATCCTTGTTGTTTTGAGCATGAGCATGAGCATATTCATCGTCATTGATATCATAAGTCGCCTTAGATTCTTGACTAGATGTCTTAATGGAATATTAATAGTTTAATTTTTCAAAAAATCTTACATCTACAGATTCTTTTACTTATAAGGTATTAATAACTAGGAATCTATAAATTGTATTATTAAGTGAATAACTTATGAAAACATATTTAAATGCCATGTCACCCAACTTCAGTCATTTAGGGTCAAGTTTTTAAACATATGCTAAATAACACCAAACTTTAAGTCTTGTAAGATTAGGTTTCCTATTAAACCATAATTCATAAGGGGAAATGTTATTCTTTTAAGTGGTACTTTATTTAAAATATAACATGTAGATAAAATTGCAACATCCCATTAGTTATAAGGTAAAGTAGAAATTGTAGACATTAACCATTTTTACTAAAGTTCTATTTTTTCTTTCAGCATTCCATTTTGTTGTGGCGTATAAAGGGAAGTGTATAGATAAACTAAACCATATTGTTTACAAAACAAGGTGAAATCATTTGAGAAATATTCTCCACCATGATCTAAATGTAATGCTTTTATTTTAACTTCTAATTGTGTTTCGACTTCTACTTTGTTAATTTTAAATTTATCAAAAGTCTCATCTTTAGTTTTCATTTAATACACATAAGCATATCTAGTATAATTATCAATAAATGTGATATTGTATTGGTTACCACCATAGTTGATATGACTTTTTAAGTCACCTACATCACTAATACCAAATCAAGCAAACAAATTTTCCTTTCTACATACTTAAATGATTTTTGATGCATTTTTACTTGAACACATATTTCATATTTAGAGATAGAATCGAAATCACAATAATTTTTTTTAAATCTAATTTATGCATATTTTTAACGGAATTATAATTGATATATCCTATTCTACCATGCCATAAACTAACAAAATCAACAATATAAATAGAAGATTTCTTTATTAGACTCAACTTAATCATGCCATTACAAAAGTATACCTTTCCAGTGAATTTGTCATCATTGTATGTCACTAATTTATCAGACTCATATGCCATCTCGAATCCTTCTAAATTAAGAACGTATCAAAAGACCAAATTCTTACATATATCTGGTACATAAAATACATTGATTAGTGTAAGTACTTTTCCAAAGGTGAATCCCATAACTTTGCTTGGAACCTTGTTTTCTCTATACTACTACAAAAGTGGGCAAATTCAACACAAGTTTTATGTGGCCTTAGATCGAAAAAGTGTTGCATTTGCTCTTTTTTCAAATAGGCAACAATAGAAGGGCGTGACATCCGTGGCCATTGCCTTAGCCCTTTAAGGCAACGCTTTTGCCCATCTATTGCCATGGAAAGAAAGTGTTGCATTATAGACGTAATGCAACATTATTTGCACGTAATGCAACAATATTCAGCGTTGCTTGAGCATTAGTTAGAGCCTAGCTTCCAGGTCATGATAGTGGGGCCACGTCAGCTCTCTACGTGTCACATGACACGTCATCTCTCCACGTCAGTTGCACACATGTCGCATGCCACGCCAGTTGTGGGGTCCGCGTGCCATGTGGAATTTGACACACTTTTATGTAATGCAACACCACTATATTATGGAATGCAACACCATTATCTTGAAATACAACATCACGAAAAAAGCAAATGCAACAGTAAAAGAAGGCAAATACAATGCTTTAATTATAAATTGTGCAATACCAGTTTCGAACATAGAAGAAACACATCCAAAAAATTCATCATCACATTCAAACCATCCAAAATATTCTACATAGCATACCAATTCTTCAAATATACCAAAAGTGCCAACACATACGATCGAATACATAATTTAAAAGTACAATTCAAATATTCTACATACCACAAGTGCCAACACATACCACCTTCAATACAAGTGCCAACACATACCACCTTCAATACAAGTGCCAACACATACGATCGAATGCATTCTACAAAGTAACAATGCCATGAACCAGAAAATGTATCTCTCCATGTCATTTTAGGTCCTCCACTTGCCGTCTGTATCTCTCCACGTCATTTTAGGTTCTGCAATTTGATTTTTACAAGTTATCTGATAAGTGCATGTGTAACACCAAATAATTTTAAGTATAGAAATTAAATTTTTTAAGAATACCTAATTGTTAAAGTGATAATTATGGTAAACGGGTTACACCACTGCGTTCGTCTCGAAATTCTGCTTGGAATAGAGTCCAAGTTTTCATAAATCGGACTTCGTATGAGGAAGTTATGGCCCTCAGAAATTTCCGAAAATTAAATAAATTAAAACAACTCAGAGTTAAATTCAAAATTCGAATTCAAACAAAGAAGCGGGTTGGGCGGGATTTTTCCCGCCCAAGGCCAGGTCGACCTGGGGGTTGGCCTACCCCCTCGGGCAGATCTGAACTGTGACGATTCTGACTTGTTGCTGAGTCTTTTCTGACCTGCTGCTAAGTCACTAGGGCATAGGTGGCAATTCTGGATAACTCTATCTAGTCTGGACGGTTGTGATTGCTCCTATGATAATCTAACGGCTTATATTGATCTAAACATCTATATAAGCATGCATAAACTCAAGCTCTAAACCTAAACTAAATTAATCTCTTAGCCTCCATGCTGCTGCTGGAATAGTTCTTCTTCTTCTTCTTCTTAAAGCTTAGGAATTGCAAGTCAGGATTCTAATATAAACGACGAATGAATTATTCTCTTCTCTAATCCGTCTTTGTGAGTACAATTTCTTTCACAAAATAGTTAATAAACTAATTATGATGAGTTATAAATTTGGATTATGAGAACATGCCTGTTGAATCATGTGATGTTACTTAATTTTGTTATCGTCTGTTTGTGAACATATGACAGTTTTGTTAACTTATGTTAGTAGATCTATTCCATATGTCCAATCGCGTATGTTTAACTTGATTCATTTTATGACATCAGTTTATATGCAAGTTTGGATGTAAACCATATGCTAGTTTGTATGTGAATCTTATGCAAGTCTGTATGCGAATTATACACAAGTTTATATGTGAATCAAGTATATACATATGCTAGTTTATATGTAAAACATGTGATATTAGTTTACATGTTTAAATTCATATGCAAGTTTGTAGGAATCCATATGCAAGTTTAGGTGAAAAATATATTCACATATGCAAGTTTAGGAGAAAACTATATTCACATATGCAAGTTTTGGTGAAACCAATATTCATATATGCAAGTTCACAATTTCGTGTTTAGATCAAAATTTAGATCCATGGTAGTTTATGCAAATTTATGTTCTATATGTCCATTGCCTATGCAAGTTATTGGCTATGCAAAATTATGTTATAATTCTTACTCGCAAGTTAGATCTATTTATGTGTTATGCAAGTTGTGATGTTTCTTTTCTTTTTTATGAGTTAGACTATTTGCGAGTCTAACATATTTCATATTAAATGTACGAACGACGTGGGGACAATGGGAAAATATTAATTATACAAATTGTGAATTGGCATAAAATGGCTTTAAAGGCATATAATTAATTTGAGACACTAATTGGTATAATTTATATACCTGAAAAGTATGGACATAATTTAGGTGACAATTATGGACATAGATTAATTTGGAAATTGTTGACAATTTGAATAGGGATATTAATTCAAATTGGGGTTGAATAATAATGTGTAATAATAAATGCCTAAGGCACGAGGTTAGACTCGTTTGTGATATAAGACTCTCTGGACCCGCCCGGCAAATCCAGCAACCACAAACGGTAGTCTAATGTGAGAGGTCAAATGCATAAATTGAATGCGTAATAAGTGCCTAAGACACGAGGTTAGAATCGTTTATGGTATAAGGCTGCCCGGACCCGCCCGGCACATCCAGCAACTGCAAATGGCAGTTTAATGTGAGAGGTCGTAGGCATAATTAAAAGATGCTTAGACATGAGGTTAAGTCTGGCTTGTGGTGGAAGTCTGCCCGGAACCACCCGGCATATCCAACGGCCACAAGCAATCGACTTAATGTGAGAGGTCTGTGCATTAATAATTAATTAATGCTGATCAAAGACAAATATGAATGACAAACAGAAGTTTGGTTGAGTTGAGTAATTCTCTAAGTACCAATCTGATGTTGATTTCGGTCTTCGGGGTTGATACTTAGGGAGTTATAATCTTAACCAATGTATCCGTGAACTAAGATGTACTTAATCATAAATTAAGTAAAACATGTTATACGATATATATATAATACATAAAACATGATAAGTGGATAGGGTTAAGACCAGCTTAACCAATAATCTGATAAGTAGGTAGGGTTAAGACCAGCTTAACCAATAATATATATTAATTTGATAAGTGGGTAGGGTTAAGAGCAGCTTAACCAATAATATATATATATATATATATATTAATCTGATAAGTGGATAGGGTTAAGACAAACTTAACCAATAATACATATTGATCTGATAAGTGGATAGGGTTAAGACCAACTTAGCCAATAATATATAAGTGGATAGGGTTAAGACCGACTTAACCAATAATACAAAAGTGGATAGGGTTAAGGCCAGCTTAACTAATAATATATATATTGATCTGATAAGCGGATAGGGTTATGACAAGATTAACCAATAACACATGTTGATTTGATAAGTGGGTAACATGGGTGACATGTGGGATATAATTATAAACACTTAACCAAGTTGAAACATGTAAGAAGACATGAATAAGAGGCGGTTAAGTGGGAAATCCTAGTTGGGACCAAGCATAAGTGGAAAGCTTGTGTCAAGTGTGGGGACCCTTTTCAATCAGTAACCCATTTAGTATCTAAGTGACCTCGATCTAGATCGAGGATGGGACACGCTTACTGGGTTTGATTGTAAGAGGTCTAAATGGGTTAGCGGTGGCAACGCAAGTCCAACGGGGTCATGTGCGTGTGTGGGCCCGGGTTGGTAGGTAAGACGTTGTTGCATCATGTAGGTATAAGCCGTGCATCTTTAGTGGTATCGGGTTGCCACTTTGGTGAGTGATACACCCCACTGTGGGACCAGCACGGGTATCTATGAGTCAGGGAGCCGATCGAATGGGGAAGGTAGTGGGTATGACTAGCAGAGATAGGAGCAGGCGACACCTATGAAGACAGCTAGGAGTACAACTACCATGTTATGAATAAATGTTGTAATTAGAATGGGGAGGGTAGTGGGTACAATTAGTGGAGATAGGGGTAGGCGACACCTATGAAGACAGTTAGGGGTACACGAAACTACCATTATGATTATTATGTTCAGTAGGCGGGATCAACTTTTAGGGTGACTAAAAATGGTGCAGCATAGTAATTATCCTAGAGTGTTGGAGGCGCAATTAACGTGATCTTATTCCTCTTGTTTGCTTTTTCATGCCCATTTGTTTCACAGTCATTCCTTATTTACCAGTTTATGCCATATCCTAATTAGTTTAATAATTATATTGTTAAAGTTATTGGACTCGCCAGACTTTATGTTTGACCCACTTTGTTTTCACCTCTTTTCTTCCTTTTCCCCCCCAGGTTCTCAGGCTGGGACTAGTGCTAGTGGAGCCTGATTTGGATGTCTTTCTCCCCTTTTTGGAAGTGCTTGGATTGCTGAAAGTAAAGTTTAGCTTATCTCTTTTATGGCTACTTATGTTGGGGTTATGCTTTTTTACTTTATGTACTCAGAAAACAATTTGTCAAGATGGATATTAAGTGTATTCGGTTTTATTGTTGGTTTTTGATGTTGTTGTAACCAAACTATTTCTCCACTGCAATAAAAGTTGTCTTAAATTTTTTTCAAGTACCAATATATGTATCTGTCTTGTTATATTCCGTTCTATACACCAATAATACTCCATGAAAGTTAATGCATTCCCTTTGTGAGTGATATTAATGGACGTGGGGTGTTACACGTGGTATCAGAGTTGAAGGTTATCAGAACAGATAAGAGATTTTGAAAAACCGCTTTCAAAAGCATTTTTTATAAAGAAATACTTTCAAAATTATGTTTTAAGGAGAGTATTTTTAAGAGAAAAGTTTATTTTGAAAAACATAACCCCCAAGAGCCATATATCTTTCCTTCGATTCTCCGTTTTAAATCTCTTCCTCTTTCCTTTTTGAATTTCTTCCTCTACATATAGACGCTTTTTCTAAGATATGTAAGAACTTCCGTACGATGGGCAGAAAACCGCTTCATGGGACTGGGACATTTGTCAAAGCTAGAAGGAAGTGGAGGACTTGTTGGTACCTTTAAGACAGACGATGGGAGGAAGGTTCAATTAGCTGCTTGGTTAATGAAGGACAAAGCCTCATTTTGGTAGGAGGTCACGAATGGAGAATGTGCAGGAGAGACATGGATAGGATACACGATAAAAAAAGTAGATCCAAAGGAAGGCGGTAAGGATAACAAGGGGCCAAGAGAAAAGGAAGGACCAAACTTGTGAAATACCTGACTACTTAAATAAAGATATTAGAAAGAAGAAGAAGACTAGTTGTTATCATTACGGAGAAATAGGACATCTTATTAGGATCGTCTAAAGAAGCAAAAGGCAAAGGTAAGGACAAATTACAGGATTTTCTGGAGGGCATACGCGTTCCCTCACGGCTAGCACACCTGATAGAGGTAGAAGTATCTTGGTTGGAAGTTTGGTTTTTCTTTTTGATCGCCCTGTTCGAACCTTGTTTGAATTTTGGCGCTTCACACTCATTTGTATCTGCTTCGTTAGTTGAAATACTGCACCTAAATACTATCCTAAGTTACGGATCCCATAGTAGTCTCAGATCCTATTGGTGGTTCGGCTCATCTTTCGATGATTTGTCGAGATTTGAGAGTGTCTATCTTGGGCGTTGGGTTTGAATGCAATGCCTTCGTTCTTGGCTTCATGGGCTACGGCTTGATTCTAGGCATGGATTGGCTAGCCAGATACAGTGCCATCCTAGACTGTGAAAGAAGGGTAGTTAGATTGTTGACTCATTGTGGAAAGACCCTTGATATTTCTTGTGACCCCAGAGGTCCGGTGATGCTTAGCTACCTAGAATCTCTTGACGTGTCCAACGATAATTTGGAATCTGTTCGTGTGGTCCGTGAACATGGTGACGTCTTCGATGAAGTTCGGGGTTTACCCCCGAGGCATGAGATAGACTTTCGAATATACCTTGTAGATAATGCAAAGCCAGTTGCATTACCAGTATGCCATATGGCTCCGAGAGAGAGAAGAGAACTCAGTAAGCAAGTGAAAGAGTTGCTTGAGAAGGGGTTCATAAGAAGAAGTATTTCGGAATGGGTGCTCCAATTGTTTTTTCTACGAAGGCTGATGGTTCACTTAGATTGTGCATGGACTATAGAGAGTTGAATAAGCTCACAAAAGAAGAACAGACACCCATTGCCGAGGATAGATGATTTATTCGATTAGTTGGTTGGTGCTTCGGTTTTCTCGCAGTTGGATTTGGCTACAGGATTTCATCAGCTAAGGGTGGCTGAAGACAGCATAGATAAGACTGCATTTAGAACTCCTGACGGCTTCTTCAAGTGGCTCATCATGCCTTTTGGTTTGACGAGTGGACCCGCATACTTCATTGACTTAATGAGCAGGGTGTTTAGGGAGTTTCTAAACAAGTTTGTGGTAGTCTTTGTGGACGATATCTTGATTTTCTCTAGAAGCAAGGAAGAGCATGCCCTATATTTTAAGGAAGACTTAGAGACCCTACGAGTGCATCAACTCAAAGCTAAGTTCTCAAAATGCCATTTTTGGAGAAAAGAAGTGAGGTTCTTAGGACACGTGGTCTCTAAGGAAGGGATAGCTGTGGATCCCGCAAAGGTTGTGGCAACCCAAGGTTGGAAGATTCCTAAGAATGCAATAGAAGTAAGAAGCTTTTTAGGGCTGGCTGGTTATTATAGGAAGTTCATTAAGGACTTCGTGAAGATGTCAGCCCCACTTACTCGGTTGATGAAGAAGAACTTGACTTTTTCATGGGATGTTGACTGTGACGATGCTTTCCAATGTTTGAAGAGGGCTTTGACGACAACTCTAGTTTTAGTTTTGCCAGATGGGAGTAAACTATTCACAGTATGTACCGATGCTTGCGGGATAGGGCTTGGCGCAGTTTTAATGCAAGAGTAAAAGGTGATATGCAAAAGACGGCAAGTACGAGTATCACTTATCATCCACAGACGGATGGATGGACAGAAAGGGTTGAACAGAATCCTTGAAGATCTTTTGAGGTTATGTATCCTAGATTTTTGAGGGACATGAGAAGAGGCAACGAGCTTAGTGGTGTTCACGACGTGTTTCACATGTCACATTTGCGGAAGTGTTTACAAGATATCGCGGAAGTAGTAGAGCCGAGCAGGCTTAGAGAAGTGGAAGTGGAGTGAGATGCCCCGATTAGACGAGCCCCTACATGTATCCTTGGATCGGAGTTCATAAAGCTATGCAACAGAAAGGTCAAGTTGGTCAAGGTGCAATGGAGAAATGATCAAGGAGACACGACTTGAGAAACAGAAGACAAGATGCGTACGCCGTACCCTTTCCTTTTCGAGGGTATGTTTTTAACTTCTCCTTTTTCTACCGCTTTGTTTATGCTTGTCCTATCGATTAGTATGTCTTCGCGATTATATCTTCGATCTTTAGTTAGGAAAAATCCTATGGTTGTAAACATGTGTTTGAGACATGTTATGTTTGGTGGATGCAAATGGGTTCAAGTGGTTGCTAGTGGATGCATGTACACACACATTAGGCACTAGATCGGCTCAATCACTTTCATATTGCATATAAATATGTGTGCATATTTAAATTAATGGATGTATAATGGTTGTGTTATCATATGGATGCTGCATTTTGATGAATGATTATGCACACATGTCGAATTAATATGTATCGTTAAGATTCTTTCGCATATATAATGGACGCATGGCACTATCATGATTTTCATTAAGGAGGTCAACTAAATCAGTAGACCGCCTGATTTTGCATTGGATAAGGAACATATACACACACTTTTTGCATATGATCATACGGAATTAGAAATCTTGTAAGGATAATGGATGCCTTTGTTTGATGGTTGAGTAGACAGATGATTAGATGTTAGGATATACGTTCTCCTTAACTTGGATATTTCAGGGGCGAAATCCTTTAAGGAGGGGAGAATGTAACACCCCGTAATTTTAAATATTAAAATTGACAATTTTAAGAATACTTAATTGTTAAAGTGAGAATTAAGGGAAACGGGTTACACCATTGTGTTCGTCTCGAAATTCTGCTTGGAATAGAGTCCAAGTTTTCGTAAATCGGACTTCGTATGAGGAATTATGGCTCTCAGAAGTCTCAGAAATTTAAATAAATTAAAACAGCTCGGAATTAATTTCAAAATTAGAATTCAAACAAAGAAGCGGGCTGGGCGGGATTTTTCCCGCCCAAGGCCAGGTCAACCAGGGGGTCGACCTCCCCTATACAGGTCGACCTGGAGGTCGACCTACCCCCTCGGGCAGATCTGAACTATGACGATTCTGACTTGTTGCTGAGACTTTTCTGACCTGTTGCTGAGTCACTAGGGCATAGGTGGCAGTTCTGGATAACTCTATCTAGTTTGGACAGTTGTGATTGCTCCTATGATAATCTAACGGCTTATGTTGATCTAAACTTCTATATAAGCACGCATAGACTCAAACTCTAAACCTAAACTAAATTAATCTCTTAGCCTCCATGCTGCTGCTGGAATAGTTCTTCTTCTTAAAGCTTAGGAATTGCAAGTCAGGATTCTAATACAAACGACGAACGAATTATTTTCTTTTCTAATCCGTCTTTGTGAGTACAATTTCTTTCACAAAATAATTAATAAACTAATTATGATGAGTTGTAAATTTGGATTATGAGAACATGCCTGTTGAATCATGTGACGTTACTTAATTTTGTTATAATTTGTTTGTGAACATATGACAGTTTTGTTAACTTATGTTAGTAGATCTATTCCATATGTCCAATCACATATGTTTAACTTGATTCATTTTATGACATCATTTTATATGCAAGTTTGGATGTAAACCATATGCTAGTTTGTATGTGAATCTTATGCAAGTCTGTATGCGAATTATACACAAGTTTATATGTGAATCAAGTATATACATATGCTAGTTTATATGTAAAACATGTGATATTAGTTTACATGCTTAAATTCATATGCAAGTTTGTAGGAATCCATATGCAAGTTTAGGTGAAAACTATATTCACATATGCAAGTTTAGGAGAAAACTATATTCACATATGCAAGTTTAGGTGAAACCCGTATTCATATATGCAAGTTCACAATTTCATGTTTGGATCTATATTTTGATCCATGGTAGTTTATGCAAATTTATGTTCTATATGTCCATTGCCTATGCATGTCATTGGCTATGCAAACTTATGTTATAATTCTTACTCGCAAGTTAGATCTATTTATGTGTTATGCAAGTTGTGATGTTTCTTTTCTTTTTTATGAGTTAGACTATTTGCAAGTCTAACATATTTCATATTAAATGTACGAACGACGTGGGGACAATGGGAAAATATTAATTATACAAATTGTGAATTGGCATAAAATGGCTTTAAAGGCATATAATTAATTTGAGACACTAATTGGTATAATTTATATACCTGAAAAGTATGGACATAATTTAGGTGACAATTAAGGACATAGATTAATTTGGAAATTATTGACAATTTGAATAGGGATATTAATTCAAATTGGGGTTGAATAATAATGTGTAATAATAAATGCCTAAGGCACGAGGTTAGATTCGTTTGTGATATAAGACTCCCTGGACCCGCCCAGCAAATCCAGCAACCACAAACGGTAGTCTAATGTGAGAGGTCAAAGACATAAATTAAATGCATAATAAGTGCCTAAGACACGAGGTTAGACTCGTTTATGGTATAAGGCTGCCCGGACCCACCGGCACATCTAGCATCTGCAAACGGCAGTTTAATGTGAGAGGTCATAGGCATAATTAAAAGATGCTTAGACATGAGGTTAAGTCTGGCTTGTGGTGGAAGTCTGCTCGGAACCGCCCGGCATATCCAGCGGCCACAAGCAATCGACTTAATGTGAGAGGTCTGTGCATTAATAATTAATTAATGCTGATCAAGGACAAATATGAATGACAAACAGAAGTTTGGTTGAGTTGAGTAATTCTCTGAGTACCAATCTGATGTTGATTTCGGTCTTCGAGATTGATACTTAGGGAGTTATTCTCTTAACCAATGTATCTGTGAACTAAGACGTACTTAATCATAAATTATGTAAAACATGTTATACGATATATATATATATATGATACATAAAACATGATAAGTGGAAAGGGTTATGACCAGCTTAACCAATAATCTGATAAGTAGGTAGGGTTAAGACCAACTTAACCAATAATATATATTAATTTGATAAGTGGGTAGCGTTAAGACCAGCTTAACCAATAATATATATATATTAATCTGATAAGTGGATAGGGTTAAGACAAACTTAACCAATAATACATATTGATCTGATAAGTGGATAGGGTTAAGACCAACTTAGCCAATAATATATAAGTGGATAAGGTTAAATCCGACTTAACTAATAATATATAAGTGGATAGGGTTAAGACCAGCTTAACCAATAATATATATATCGATCTGATAAGCGGATAGGGTTAAGACAAGCTTAACCAATAACACATGTTGATTTGATAAGTGGGTAACATGGGTGACATGTGGGATATAATTATTAACACTTAACCAAGTTGAAACATGTAAGAAGACATGAATAAGATGGGGTTAAGTGGGAAATCCTAGTGGTGCCCAAGCATAGGTGGAAAGCTTGTGTCAAGTGTGGGGACCCTTTTCAACCAATAACCCATTTAGTATCTAAGTGAGCTCGATCTAGATCGAGGACGGGACACGCTTACTGGGTTTGATTGTAAGAGGTCAAAACGGGTTAGCGGTGGCAACGCAAGTCCAACGAGGTCATGTGCGTGTGTGGGACCGGGATGGTAGGTAAGACGTTGTTGCATCGTGTAGGTATAAGCCATGCATCTTTAGTGGTATCGGGTTGCAACTTTGGGGGGGTGATACACCCTACTGTGGGACCAGCACGGGTATCTACGAGTTAGTGAGCCGATCGAATGGGGAAGGTAGTGGGTACGACTAGCGGAGACAGGAGCAGGCGACACCTATGAAGACAACTAGGAGTACAAATACCATGTTATGAATAAATGTTGTAATTAGAATGGGGAGGATAGTGGGTACAACTAGTGGAGATAGGGGCAGGCGGCACCTATGAAGACAGCTAGGGGTACACGAAACTACCATTATGATTATTATGTTCAGTAGGCAGGATCAACTTTTAGGGTGACTAGAAATGGTGCAGTATAGTAATTATCCTAGAGTGTTGGAGGCACAATTAATGTTATCGTATTCCTCTTGTTTGCTTTATCATGCCCATTTGTTTCACAGTCATTCCTTATTTACTAGTTTATGCCTTGTCCTAATTACTTTAATAATTATATTGTTAAAGTTATTGGACTTGCCAGACTTTATGTCTGACCCCCTTTGTTTTCGCTTCTTTTCTTCCTTCCCCCCACCCCAGGTTCTCAGGGTGGGACTAGTGCTAGTGGAGCTTGATTTGGATCTCTTTCTCCCCCTTTTGGAAGTGCTTGGATTGCTGAAAGTAAAGTTCAGCTTATCTCTATTATGGCTACTTTTGTTGGGGTTATGCTTTTTACTTTATGTATTCAGAAAACAATTTGTCAAGATGGATATTAAGTGTACTTGGTTTTATTGTTGGTTTTTGATGTTGTTGTAACCAAACTATTTCTCCGCTACAATAAAAGTTGTCTTAAATTTTTTTCAAGTACCAATATATGTATCTGTCTTGTTATATTCCGTTCTATACACCAATAATACTCCATGAAAGTTAATGCATTCCCTTTCTGAGTGACATTAATGGACGTGGGGTGTTACATCATGTATATCTATAAATATATCAGAGCAATGAACCATATGGCCATCTTAACTAAATCTTATGCATACAATTATAGCAATTGACCATTAACCATTGGTCACTCGTGCCAGCGATTGCCAACAAATAAGAACTTGCTTCGTCTTCTGTGCATAATATTTCTAGTTCGCATATTTGGTGACACCCTACAGTGGGTCCCTCACGTATCCTTTCAAGCTTCAGAACCATCTCCATATCCCCTAAACCTCAAAATTCGAAAGTTTCAAAAAAAAAATCAATGGAGAACTCGTCGCTATACATCACTGCCACTGTTCTTAAAGGACATTGGAACGTTGAATATGTGCATCATACACTTCAAGTGACTTTGAATCATAATGCGTGGCCTATGCGGGTTATATCCAATAACTCTTTTCTAGTATCATGTCCATCTTATAGTAAGCGTGATCATGCGCTAATGTTGAAAGTCTTCACAAAACGTGGAGGTGCTATTTATCTGCAAGAATGGTCTGATGAAGAATTTGAGCCTGACCAACGTTAGAAGTGGAATCATAGGCTAAAGTTAATGGCTTTCCCGAGTTCCTAAAGAATAATGTTCTTGCTATTGAATAAATAATGAAGCCAATAGGACGTGTGCTTGCAATTGACGACTATGACTAGTCTCATTTGGACCATAGATCTTTCTGCCTGAAGATGCAATTTTATGAAGGTATTAGCTCTATCAATACTTTTGCTGCTCGATTCAATAACAAGGTTCACCTTATTAAGGTTCAGCGCTGTACCCATGCTCATCCTAGAACAAGGCCTGAACTTCTTTTTCTGGGCAATAAGGAGGAATAGGTGGTTCCATGTTTGTGTGATCACAGAGTGGAAATGGATTCAGATGAAAGATTTGACGCGATGATACATGAAGCTGCTTTGCTACCCCTCTTGCCAAGCTTATTTCCTGAAGCCGTCCATGTTGATAACCAAGCCCCAATGAATCAAATGAATGATCAGTGGGTAGATCTGGAAGTTAATCAGGAAGCTTACTTCCCTCTTCATCAGTCGCCACCTTTGCTCCCTTCGCCTCCTTAGCTGGATAGGGACATGGAATATGATTGGCCAGACTACCTCACCCCTTATCCTGATGCTGCAGGTCCATCACATGCTGCTGCTCACTTCAGACTGGCTCTCCCATAGCCGCAAAGCCCTAACAAATCTGTTGGAAGTTCCACAGCCATAAAGCCCTAATCTGGTTTGAACTGATGCTACTAATGTCATTGTTTGGGTGTCTATATATGTATGTATTAAGTTATGTTTTACGTATGACTGCTTTATGATACTTTTTGCTGCCTTTTGATGCTCACTACCAACTGGGCTTGTCAGTTGGGCTTATTACTACGTATTATATAAATTAATCGGCTGTGTGGCACCACGTTACAGAACCGTTCTACTCAAAAGAAATAGACAATCACTAGGAATGTAGAATAAACATTTCAGAAAATTTCTTTGGATCAAACTACCACAACATACCTTTTTCCAAAGCAGGGCTGATACACCATGAGGAATGTAGACATCGTTAGATCTTATAGCAATATTTTTGAGTGGTCTCCGTTGAATTTATTATTTAAGCTGTTTCTTTTACTTGTTAATATTTACAGAGCAGAGAAAATGCAAGCAAGGCATAATATGGATGCATACCTGAATTCAATCAAAGATGTTTCTAGGAATACTAGGACTTAGCCCTACAACAAGGGCTATAATGAAGAAAACAGTAATCGTAGACTTGATTTTGAGTCAAAAGAAAAAAAACTCAGTGAAAATTATGTACTATTCCAATAATAAAACATATGAAGCACCAAAGACAACATTGCTTTCCAAGTAATTCAGATGATGAAGTGAACTTAGTTTGCAAAACTGAGCATACATTCAATTTTAGTTACACAATGATGATCATGCTAATACATGTTTAGCATCTGAAAGCAAGAGATCCAGGTGGAAGACTTTTAATAAAGAATGCTTACAACTGACTTGCTTTTGACTTCTTGATAATGCTTCCTCCCAACTGACTTACATTTAAAGGTAATTTTCAAACCCAAATATAACCATCCAAGTACATAATTACTTATGGCATAGTGGCTCCTATAATCTTGAGAAACACACAAAATGAACAACCACACTGAAAGCAGAGGCAATCCCAGGATATACTGCTTTAAAACGTGATAGGTAAACCTCAAAAGAAATGGATTTACTTATTCGATCCTACCGAATATTCAATAGACAAGGCATCCATGTTTCACAACTCATATATACATAAATGCTTTAGAAAGAATGCAAACAAATTCATTGTAAAGCAAAGGACACAAACTTAGCTCAAACTTAGAAAATGACTATACCACCGTCTACTCCGACGTTATTTCATATGGATTTGTAGGATAAATCACGCAGGGATTGGATGACGGAGTAATGTTTCAGATAGAAAGCAGGGATTGGTATGAACCGTTGGATTAAATCATCATCTACGGTTGTTTATTTGTTTATTCTGATAACGTAGATCGCTGATCTGGATTGTATTTATGTAAAGCTATGCTTTGAAGTGGTGTTGCACGTCACAACACTAGAATTCCAACTGAAACAGTGCATTCATGTCTAATGCGACAACATATGAATATTGTGGCAGAAGATCAAAGAAAGCATAGCTTTCGCCACACTTTTCATGCAACGTACACACGTTAGTGTCGAATATGCCCACTTTTGTAATAGTGTCTATTAACTTCATTGGCCTCTCCATTGCTTTATTCACAAGTCTTAAACAGATTACAATCTTTGCAAATATGAACAATTTCTCCAGTATCAAGCCACCAATCATTATTGATGCCACTAAATGAGTTTACCTATTGCACTACAACTACATGCGAGTCTTTGACCACATTCACATTTTGTTGTTTCTTCCATTAACGACAATCTCAGGCATAGTGGTCGGGCTAGTTATAGTAATAACAAGTACTTGTTTTTTTTTGTTCTTGAAATGGTTTTTCTTCTTAAACTGTATATTACTCATCATCTTTAACTTTTCAGTTTTAACATTATTTGCCTTAGAATGGGTCTCAGTTTGTGGATTATCATATAGTTCTCGTTTATGGGAGTCCCCTTCAATACGAGGATGATGATGTAATCCGTCTAATTCATAATCCATTTCTTCATGCTTCAATTTTTTCTTATAATCATTGCAAGCATTAGGGAGTCTAAAAATTATTACTTCAACAACAAAAGATTCAAGGAGATCTACTGTAACACCCCACACCCCTTAACATTCCCCAAAATATGGTTATGTCGAGAAATGTTGAGCATTATACATGTAAAGAAACAAATCACATAGACAAATATTCACAAAAAATAAAATCATAAACATAGTGGGAAGTGTTTAAACTGAAACATAACTTATTATTTCAAAACCCAACATTTATTTCAGTTGTAACACATAAAACCACCATATGTCTCATGAAAAGAAAACCTCAGTGCCATAAACCAGAATAGAGAAATAATAATCATAATCCCATTCAATGCCAGCAGCATTACCTAATATAACAGAAAAGATACAAAGCAGAACGATACGTCAGAATAGAGTTAGAATCTATGAAATGCATTTGAAATCCAAGTTATCTGCATTGATTTACCTTGCAAGCCTATGTGGGAAGAAAAGGAAATAGAGAGGAGCGAGTCATACAATAAGTCTAGTGAATGAAGTAATTACTAACATGATTGAGAAAGATAAAGGAAATAGACTTAATAACAATTATAGTGTAATAGGTGAAGTGTTTTTGCTCAGGTAAAGAAGATAAATATACTTAAAATGATTGTTCCATTGTTTACACTTATCCAACTATTGAATAATAGAAATATGACTAGGATGATTTCTTAATTCTACCCATTGATCGGCCTTTCTACCTAACTACCACTTCACATGGTAGAATGTCACTATGGATCAACCCGTCGTAAAGTCGATCACCACATATTTATCAATAAGTAAGGACATACTTTAACGTCTGGATGCAACAACGATTTATTTTTTCCAATCAAAGTTGTTGCACGCTTGGTCATTGCCGGAACACATTAATTGTCGCTCCTCCATTTTGACTACTTATTTACCCCAATCAACACAAGCACGTCAGGTCTTAATATAACGACCCGCAAATCCATACCATTTGAGTCGACTGAATGCAACACACATCCAACGCAAATTGCATGAAAATACGAATCATTAATAGAAAGAAGTTAGAGGATGAGAAATAGAAAGATAGAAAATTAGAATAGAAGATAAAACTGAACAATAAAAGCAGAATCTCACAATCGCAACGGAATAAAATATAATATATAAAATCACTTTTGAAATACAAATTGTATTTTCACTTACATACTTCATCAGAGTACATCACATATACAGTACAGCGGAAATAAACTCTAAATACCTAACATTGAAGCTCCCTGCTCCTAGCTCCTCCAGATAAATCTGTAAAGTCCCGAACTATTGGACTGCCCATACAAATTTGGGCACCCAAGAGTTTAGGGAAAACATAGGAAAATAAACTTTGGGTCAGTCATGGGACTGGTGTGAGTAAACGATTAAAAACAGATTGATTTTAACTTTCAAAAACCTTTTGAAAGAAAAGATAACCGTAAAACTGATCCACACATAAATACAGATGGTTTTTACCTTACGATAACCCAAAAAATCTTTAAAATCAATAATATTCTGATATTATGATAGTGTCTAAATACAAATAAATAGCAATCTAGCAGAACACTTGCATCTCACGCTCCACATATGTAGTATACAATCAAAATCGCAGGTGCTTATTTAATAATGGATTTCCAACTATGACAAGGTATGGAACCACCTACCGATAGTGTATCTCTACAGGCGAATACACTGGATTCAACAAGAACGTCTTGCAACCCGGCCCACACATGACCGACCACTCATTTCGCTTGAGTGTATCGAATATATTGTCACCAACGGTTGGGAGCTACCCACTGTTTCCCGAAAGGGACAACATCGAAAGATTTAAGAAGCAAAATGAATTTCTCTAGACAAGTGACAATACACCCTAATGGGAGCGACCCATATAGCCATGCTGCCTGCCCGATTTTTGTCATTTCCCGGTTGTGAGGCTTGAGGCTGAACTTACCCTTTTTTTATAGCACATCTTTATTCACTTTGAATGTCACATCGTCAAACCCATCAAATCACAAATTGATTTCCCCAAAACCACGGGTAAAAAGTTACGAGAAACGAATTCCTCCGCCACCATATATAGTTTTTGAAAGATCAACTTACGCTATCTGTTAGGTATACTCTGTCAGACATTCGTACATACAAGTTATCCTGGGACTGGACAAACTGAAGGCACTATTCAAAATAGCCTTTGCATATCTCCGTCTTCAATTATCTTCAATAATCTCTGACACGCGATGTATAAATCAAATCGAAGTGGAATATTAATTCCGGACTCTTCGAAATGATTAACGTAATGTCTTTTATGATCAGTCGATACTTAAGGAAACTGATTTCAATATTCACTTGATCTCAAAACATTTCTTTAAAGAAATAGTTATCAGCTTAAAATGAACTGGATTAAATATAATTCATTTTATATACCCTTTATTTTATGAGCTTCAACCAAACTGAATGGTATATGTCTGCATTGTTTAACTCCTGACATTTTGACTATCTTTTATGAATGAACAACTAAAGCGTGTGCGTCGCACACAATATTTTACTCTAAAATGTTAGTTCGTTTATACTACAATTATTTGCAGTTTATACCTTTGTTTCACTTTGTAAATCTCGTTTTATTTCACTTTATCTATATGCCTAAAGCAAGTCTTTATAGTATATTTATTTTATTAAAATATTTTAATAAACCTAGAATCTCCTTTTTATATTATTACTCTTCTTCCTTATTTCCTATTTTCTTTTCCATTTCTACTTTTAAACTTAACTAGTCTAAAAATCTCGGCTCACATAATGTTGACCCAAATACACTCTCCTTTCCCTTTTTTTATTCTTCTTTTTAAATTTACCTTTCCGGCATATACCCTTTTTCCTTCTCTGTATTTTCCTTCTCTAATTAAAACTTGCTAATGCCTTTGTGCCCGACCAATCCTTCTTCTCACCAGTCAATATATTGGCCTACTTCATTCTTAATCTTATTTTAACAACTTTAAAATCTTCCTCTTTATTTTTATTCCTCTTTTTATTTTATATTTTCTATTTTATTTATCTTTATTGTCAAATTCTCGGCCCAAATTCCTTTCCTTAAATTTCCCTTTATTTAATTCTTCGGCCCAAACAAAGCCCATCAACCTTCAAGCCCACGCGCTCTTCCTCCTTTCTTATGCACTTGCTTTTGCCTGTACAACTCCTTCGATTCTCTGTTCTTTTCTTCTATCAGGTATCAACCATTTTCCATCCCATTCCTTACTTCTCCTATCCTTATTTCTACTTCTGTTTCCTATCCTTATTAAATTAAATTTTATAATTTAGAACTTTTAATACCTTTTAGCATCGTGTTTCTTTCTATAGAACCCAAACCATCAACAGGGTAAACAAATATACATAGTTGTTTATCCACTTCCCGTGCACGTGTACGTCCACACTGTTTATCAGGGAGCCACCGCACTTTCCGTGACATGTCGCACCACCACCTCAGGTCATCATCGACCCCTCCTCCAAGCGCCAGAGCCCCTCCTCCTCAAAAACACCATTTAACCAATTACTGTCGAACAGTGTAACTCCAAGCCACCACTATTTTCGCCTCTCCCAATCGCCTCCGACCACCGGAAGTCCCTGCGCCTCCTTCCACCTCCTTTCAGACCTCGGACGCAACTCTTCCACCATTTCTAACCCACTCTATCGCATCTTGACCCCATACGAGACTCTGAAAAACCCGAAACCCAACTGCTCTTCAAAACCTAAATCAGCTTCGATCGACCAATTTACGAAATAGAAAAACAATTTGACATTTTTTCTTCAATCTATGAACCCTTACACCTCTACAGGGTTTACGACGTCGTACTCGTTTACTGGGATCGCCGAAAAACGTTCCAAGAACCATTTCGGTTCATCTCACGATATTCCAATATTTAGAACCCTAAAAATCATGATACTTACACTAAAATTCACGGTTTACTCCCTCGATTGTATTTATATGCCTGAAACATGATTCCAGGATGATCAAAAATTCATGTTTTAGCCTTATGTTACAGGAAAAATGGGTTTTTCTAAGAATATATACCATTATGTAAACTGAAACTATTTTTAATACATACTAAAGATGTATAGCAACAATTATATTTAGAAACGAAATCCTGCAAGCTGTTTGATTTCAAGTTATGGTATTTTAATTAAACAGGTATGGTTACCATGTTTCTGTTTCACATATATACAGGGCTTTCTTTCGTAATGTTTACTGAGTTTGATATTACCACAAATTTATACACAGATGTCATAAATGGTGCACTAAAACATGGATAAACAACATATAATTGTTAATGGCACTTAAGGTAAAGACTTGAACAAAAGTTAAAGATTTAGTTTACTCACATAACTTTTTCACTGGTTTTAAATATCCTGATATGGTTTACAGGTCATAGGGCTTCAAATCCATCACACCCTCAAGTTATTTAGTTTTAATTTATACAATATAGCATATACAGTTATATCTATATATGTATGGCATCAAAATAGTAACACAGGATATAAGCTAGAAGTTGTTCTCACTTATTTCCCCTACTTTGATTTATTGTTTACTGGTTACAGGTTTATATGTTTTATTCCGAACTTTCTATTTTCATAGTTTTTATGAACAAGCAACTAACAGGGCCGTATATGCATCATAACATATACGTTTTGCATAAATAGTAAACCCAAGAAGTGAAATTTTACTCATATTTACAGTGTTCTAGATATTAGTCCAGTATGAGAATCATATGTAAGCATTCATATATACACTGTATCTATATGCATAAGCAATAATAGAAGAGAAAGGTTTACTCACAATATTCACTGATATATACACAGTTCAAGGTTCCGAGTGTGTTTGTGTTCTGACTCTTGGTTTAATATGAAAATTGAATACCATTCATTTTTGATTAATATGAAAATTTTGACTGTAGTTCTCTTTAACTTCAAAGAACATGCGTTCACATACATTATTAAATGCTACTGAGGTCAGGACTGATCACTGATTTTGTAGAGATACTATTATTTTATATTGCATTATTAACTCTATTACAGGCAAATTTACCGCACAATATCATCTACAAACTATTAGCGTTAGTCATTTGTAAGAATGATCGTTCTTGGTTAACTTTTGCTTACAAGTGCGTTACATTAACAGGATACACAACTCTACCGAAACTATCAAAGAATTAATGAATGATAATATAACACTATAAACTAGTAATAGAAAAAATCAGAATCACTTAGTAATATATTAAATTGGAAAAGAAGATTTACTCACATATGTTTACAGTTTCATGCTTGTTCTGTGTCTTTAGCTCTTACTCTTCATTGCCGTTATTTGTTCCAGATTTTTATAACACTCTTTGTTTTCCTCTATTCTTAACCTTTTCCATGCTCCTTTGTTCTTAGTCTTGCGTTTTCATCATTTCTTTGTGTTATTTAGCTTTAGCTTTTGTGTGAGTGTGTGAGGGGTATACTAGTGTACATATATAGGTAAATCAAATATTATATTATTGGACACATATAGACTTTATACTTTAGGGTCTAGGCTGTTTCAATGTGTGGTTGAAATGACGGACTGTTTGGTCATTTCACAAAGATATATTTTTCCAGTCCTTTTTCCACGGCCATACATGTGCCTAGACTTGTGTAGAGTGTATTCTAAACCCAAATCTCTGGATCCTAAACATGAATTTTCAGCTTACAAACAATGCAATCCTATGTACTAGATGGTGTAGGCATAGCTGGCTCACCATTTTGCTTCATAATGGGTACGGCTAGAAATACATGCCGCAGTACAAAATGTTCAAAATCTTGTGCAAACTGTTAAACTTCAAGGCTTACATATGGTCGCTAAGTGATGGTGTAGGCTATTGTAACAACCCGTATTTCAATAACATGTTAAAACGAGAATCAAGGCAGAGTTTAATTTTAAATTCGGAATCAAGTGAAACGGGCTATGCCATTGCGTTCGTCTCGGAAAAATACGCGAAATAGAGTCCGAGTTTTCGAGAATCGGAGTCCGTATGACCTGTTAAAGGCCCAAAGAAGATTTCTGGAAATTTGAATTTCGGAAACAGTTTTGGAAATCAGATCTGGGGCTAGGCGGGGAGTCTCCCGCCTAGGCCATGTCGACAGGGCTGTCGACAGGCCTGTCGACTTGGGCCCAGACCAAGTCGACAGCCCTGTCGACTTGCCTGTCGACAGGGGGTGGCCGGGGCAAATAGCCTGGCGCACCTGTTTGTCTCACCTGGTCTTGTTCTTGGGCTGGGTCTGGAAGCTTCCGAGATCTGATGGTCCTAATCTATCCTAGGGTTAATCTAAGGGCCTAAAACTATCCTAATCTCTATAAAAAGACCCTAAACCTAACCTAAATCCCTAAAAATCAAACCTAGCAACTAAGTGCTGCCAAAATTAATTTTGATCATGGTCTCCATCTCCAATCCCTAGAGCCTATGCACTCAAATCAAGTTCAAATCAAAAGGTGCAAGCTTGCTACACCAAATCAAGGCCAAATCAACATCCCTATGCGAGTTCCATGGCGATTCTTCTACAAAGGAGGCACCTTTCTTAGCCAAGATGATTCATGCTCCTTTCCCTAGGCCTAACTAAGTAAGTTCTAGCTACTTTTAGATGAAAACGGTAGTTTTGATAATGACATGGGATAAAATGAGGCTAAACATGATTATGCGAACCTATATGAACCTTACCTTGCCTCTTGTGTTCATGTTTATGTTTTTAGGCCATGTGAGTGACTTAATCATGCCTCTCATGCTATGCATAACCTAGTTTAACTTGCAAGTTTGGATCTTTATGCATGAAATGCTAGCATGAACCTTTAGGAACCACTTTATGTGTGAAACATTGGCTAAGACAAGATTTTGGGGCTTATGCATGTTTATGAACCCAAACCCCTTATGGTAACATGCAAGTTTGTGGCCAAATCCTTTATGAGATTATGCATGCTCGTGGCCAATCCCCTCTTTTAAGTTGTGCATGTTTATGGCCAATCCCTTTATGATGTTATGCATGTGGAAGCCAAGCCCTTTTTGGCATCATGCATGTTTTGAGACCAATAT
This sequence comes from Allium sativum, assembly GCA_030737875.1. Lineage (NCBI taxonomy): Eukaryota > Viridiplantae > Streptophyta > Magnoliopsida > Asparagales > Amaryllidaceae > Allium > Allium sativum. The sequence goes on from CM060924.1 coordinate 668,876,848, forward strand.
GTGACAATAGTATCCTTACTATGTTGACTCGCTTTGCTTGCGTTGGGAAAACACGATTTTGGGTAGTTAGATAAACATGAACATGTCGCAAAATCTTAACTTGAATATGACATGTGTTTATACTTGAAAGATAACATGGAAGTTGACATGTAAGTATGCATAAAAACATGAGCTTGGGAATTTACCTATTAAGTTAGGTCTACCCTTTGGGAATTTACCTATTAAGTTAGGTCTACCCAAATGCTTGAAAAACTTGTAACATGTTTTGGAAACATGATGAACTTAGATAATATGAGTGTGGCCAACTCGAGGTTGGGTTGAGTTTGCAACGTAAAACTACCCGGAACCGACCGGCCTAACTAGTAGTTGCAAACAATAGGACCCAATGTGAGAAGTTGGTCATGTCGCGCTTAAGACCCGAGGTTAGACTAGGTTGTGGTGTAAATCTACCCGGACCCGCCCGGCTTAACTAGTAACCACAACAAGGTCTAATGTGAGAGGTTGAGGGTGCATTAATTAAATTAATGCCACATAATAGGGTTAAGTTAATTTGATTAATGAGGCTTAACCAAATATGATATGGACAAATGGGTTAAGTAATTTGATTAGGCTAATGATACTTAACAAAACATGATAAGCTTGGGTAGGTTAAGTAACTTGATTTGCCTAATGACACTTGACCATTTTTATACGACTAGTGGACGGGATTAAGTTAACCAACACTTAATCAATCCAACACGATAACGTGATAAGGTTAAGTAAATTTTCTTAATGACACTTAACCGTATAATACAGTTAATGGATGGGGTTAAGATTAGGCTTAACTAATCTAAACACAGTAATTCGATAGGGTTAAGTTAAACACTTAACCAATTTAAACTTGGTAATTCAATGAGGTCAAGTAACCCATACTTAACCGACTTAACTTGGTAATTTAATGGGGTTAAGTTAAACACTTAACTAATTTAACACGATGATTTGATGAGGTTAAGTGACCTATACTTAACCAATCTAACTCGTTAATTTGATGAGGTTAAGTTAACCTATACTTAACCAATCTAACGTGAAAACATGATAAGGCTAAGTCACAAATCGTTTCGAATACGCTTGACCGATTTGACTCGGTAATTTGATGGGGTCAAATTAATATATACTTAACCAATCTAAAATGATAATTAGACGAGGTTAAGCCATGGATTGCTTGATATACTTAACCAACTTGACACATGGTCTGTAGGGTTAAGTCTTGGACTTGGATACTTAGCCAGTTTCGACATGTTTTTTAGAAGGGTTAAGTTGTGAACTTAAGTGACACTTAACCCATTAGATAAACCCTAATTCGGAGGATTAGGTAAATAACCATAGTTAACAAGGATTATGGAAATAAGGCTAAGTGGTAAACCTTAGTTAAGGGAAACTAAGTAATAATTCTTAGTCAAGGAAATTTGGACCATTTCTTAGATAGATTAGTAACCCGATACGTTAGGTCAACGTTTAAGTATGCGTGTAGGAGCAGGCTATCTGATTTAGATAAAGGCTCCAACGAACTGGGTAACGAAGCAGCGGCTTCGGGGAACGTGAGGATATTCTTGGGATCCCTCTGTGAGCTGCCAGGTCATTATACTAGGCTCACGAGAGGTTGAGGTCTGCGGTAGAAGAACCAAGAATATGCCTTGGTTGCTATGCGAGCGACCTAAAGACTGGGGTGGATAGCAGTGAGTCGGCGGATACATAAGGTGCCCGAGATAGCAAGATTCGTCGATCATCTACCATCTTGAGTCAAGCGTGTACGTACGGAAAGGCAGGGAACACCCAACAGACCATAATTGCTATCTAATTATGGGTGAGGTAGGCCGTAGGATGTGGGCTGGCCGGAGTGTAGTTCTCATGCAAGATTTTCTCTTGTGTTGCCTTTCACTAGTTGAGGGAGGGGTCTCGTGGGACCATAGCCACGTGTAGAAAAGCAGACCTTAGTATCTGCATCGGCAGATAAATCTAAAGCTCCCGACCGAGTCCTGTATTTCTTGTTTTGGCCGGTGGCAGGACTCGGATGGCACGATGTGATACATGTGCATCCAGTTATAGAAAAACGATTCACGATGAATGCGTGGGAAAAAGGGCGCGGTTGAGGGTTAGCGTAATCCCTAGTGGCCTAGGTGGTTTAACCCAAACCGAAATACGAAAGCGTGCAATAGGTAAGCGTAATCCCTAGTGGTGCTAGGTGGCGTAAGTCCTAGTAGTTCAAACGATGATTCATGTGGAAGAGCCTAGCTAGAACAAGGGTGACAGTCCAAACGATTTCAAGGATAATACGACATGCGGAAGCCCGTACGAGGTACGGCAAAGGACTGAACTTATATATACATGGAAAGAAACATATGATTTGAGTAACCTATATATGAGATATATTAGGTCGACACGGACCATTACACGACTTTGAGCAAGAGACATTCATGGTTAACACATGACGCGGGTAGGGATACTAGTACGAGAGGTGCAGAGCAAATATACATGTTAGAACTAGGAAGAATATACATAATAGATACCGTGGGATGTTAGACATGGTAGATACCTTGGGAAAATGTACTCGATAGAAATCTGACGATGTGATACCTTGACTTATCATAACACCGTAGTTTTCATGATACCTTAGTTTACCTTGCCGCAGTAGTTTAACCGGCTACTCTGGTTTATCTATCTTGTAGTTATCCTTATGTTTACTTTCAGTTTATGCATGTCATGTTACCTTTACCTGTTTTTATACTGGAAGTAGATAGGACTTACTCAGTCTTTTTGACTGACCCGTTTTGTTTCGCCTCTTTTCTTCCGTTTCCCCCCCAGGTTTCAGGGAGGAAACACTGCTGTTTAGTTCGGACTTCTTCTGCTTGAAGGTCATCATGGATGGCTTGGACTTCTCTTGGCTATGGCTACTTTACTGTTTTACTTGGGGAATAATTTATTAAAAAGTCTTTATGCTTCTTTACTATTGCAAGACAGGTTTTGATGTACTCTGATGTAAAAGGCTTTAGACCTTATTTATTCATGTTATGAAAGTTTGATTTAATTCCGCTATTTATATATGTTCTGTCTTGTGATATTTCTGTGCATGTTTACCAATAATGCCCCTCTAAAGCTAGTGCATTCCTTTGCGAGTGACCCTAGCGGAGGCGGGGTGTTACATTTGGTATCAGAGCAGAAGGTTACCAGACTGGGCAAAAGTTTTCAAAGACCTTCCGAAAATTATTTGAAAAACCGTTTACAAAGAAGCATTTTTCAAGAAAATTTTCTTTTAAAAAGAAAAAGGCTATTCCCCAAAGGCCATTAGCATCATCCTTGTTTCCTTGATTTAATCTCTTTTCCTTTCTTTCCTCCATCTGTAGTCACAGTGGTTTTGACTGCGACTAGTCTTTCTAGCTGCGTAAGTGTCTCCCATGCGATGGAGGTGGTTCTCGAGAGACCGTTGCAGAGTTATGAATGAAAGGATAGTAAGAACAAGGATAAAGGATACAAGCTCAGGGATAAGCAACATGTTGGTATGGCTGAGTCCTAAAAGGAGGGAGAAAGATGAACAATGAAACCCATGACGAGAGGGTACCTTTGGCATAGTGAAACGGGATAGATAGTTAAGTAGCATGGGACAAGGACAAGATCATTGGGAGGGCAATAGTATGCTCTCATTTCTGGGGTACCTCAGAAGGAGGGTAACGATCTTGTTAATGGTTTAGCTTTTCTTCTCTATCATCCTGTCGGGACTTTGCTTTGATCACCGCATCTTTTAAGTCCGCTTCGATAGTTGAGTCTCTGCACCTTAGTACTAGCATAGTAGAGAATCCCGCTTTTGTCTCAAGTCCTATTGGAAGATCGGTCCATTTATTCATAGCTTGTTTGGATTTGAGGATGTCTATATCAAGTGTTGAGCTTGGAAATAATGCTTATGTTTATAAGTTGTGGATGGATTCTAGGGATGAAGTGGTTATCCAGTAAGGGGTGCCACTCTCGGTTTTAAAAGGAGGGTAGTTAGACTCTTGGCTTGCTTTGGTAATACCCTCGAAGTCTCGTGTAACCTTTTGGGTTCTGTCATGGCTAGTTACCTAGAATCCCAGGATGCAGTTGTTGGTAATCCGTTTGAATAGAATTCGCCGCTAAGGCGGATGGTTCGTTTCGATTATGTATGAGTTATGGGAATCACCCTAGTAAGGACTCTTGGCAATTTGGATTGGCATCGGAAAACGAGATCCAGAATTCACTAGTGAATTTTGGAGAGCTGGCTTGAGTACGTAGATATGGTTGAGCCAAGTATACTAGGGAAAGAATAAGTGCAAGTGGAACGAGAGGCGACGAGGAAATGAGTTCCAACTCATGTTATGGAAACAGGAAGTAAGAAGCTGCGAAATCGTGAAGTAAAAGGGGCGGTCAAGGCACGATGGAACTAAGCTCAAGGAAATACGACTTTGATGGTCGAAGACTAGATACACGCATGATATCTCTTTTTGGGAATATATCCTTGATCCCTGTTTTCTGTAGAGCTTACTTGTAGGCTATCTTTCGTGGACATCCTCTCGGTCCTATTTTCTGTTACAAACCCCGTAAGGAGTTTGTTTTGTTTATCTTCTCGATCTTATTTTAGGGAATCTTAGGTAGAACCCTATGGATGTAAACATGTATTTGAAACATGTTATGGTTGATATGGTTGCAAATGATTGCAAGTGGTTGCTCGTGGATGCGCGAATACACGGTAGATACTAGATTGACGCGATCACATTTCATGTTGCATATACACGGGTATTTATACTTGTTTATGGATGAAATTGAATGTGTTACCATGTGGACGTTGCATATGGATGAATGTTTGTGCACGCATATAGTGTATATATATGACTAGGACTATTTGCATACATGTTGGATTCATGGCACTATACATATTTTTGCATTAGGAAGATTATCCAGGCCTGATCATTAGCATTAGCTAAGGAACATGTACACACACGTTTTGCATATATTCATACAGCATTAGAAATCATCTAAAAACAATGGTTGCTTGTGGATGATGTTTTGAGTAGATGGATGATGGATGGTAGGATATGTTCTTCCTAACTTAGAGATTTCGGGGACGAAATCCTAAAAGGTGGGGAGAATGTAACAACCCGTATTTCAATAACATGTTAAAACGAGAATCAAGGCAGAGTTTAATTTTAAATTCTGAATCAAGTGAAACGGGCTATGCCATTGCGTTCGTCTCGGAAAAATACGCGAAATAGAGTCCGAGTTTTCGAGAATCGGAGTCCGTATGACCCGTTAAAGGCCCAAAGAAGATTTCTGGAAATTTGAATTTCGGAAACAGTTTTGGAAATCAGATCTGGGGCTAGGCGGGGAGTCTCCCGCCTAGGCCATGTCGACAGGGCTGTCGACAGGCCTGTCGACTTGGGCCCAGACCAAGTCGACAGCCCTGTCGACTTGCCTGTCGACAGGGGGTGGCCGGGGCAAATAGCCTGGCGCACCTGTTTGTCTCACCTGGTCTTGTTCTTGGGCTGGGTCTGGAAGCTTCCGAGATCTGATGGTCCTAATCTATCCTAGGGTTAATCTAAGGGCCTAAAACTATCCTAATCTCTATAAAAAGACCCTAAACCTAACCTAAATCCCTAAAAATCAAACCTAGCAACTAAGTGCTGCCAAAATTAATTTTGATCATGGCCTCCATCTCCAATCCCTAGAGCCTATGCACTCAAATCAAGTTCAAATCAAAAGGTGCAAGCTTGCTACACCAAATCAAGGCCAAATCAACATCCCTATGCAAGTTCCATGGCGATTCTTCTACAAAGGAGGCACCTTTCTTAGCCAAGATGATTCATGCTCCTTTCCCTAGGCCTAACTAAGTAAGTTCTAGCTACTTTTAGATGAAAACGGTAGTTTTGATAATGACATGGGATAAAATGAGGCTAAACATGATTATGCGAACCTATATGAACCTTACCTTGCCTCTTGTGTTCATGTTTATGATTTTAGGCCATGTGAGTGACTTAATCATGCCTCTCATGCTATGCATAACCTAGTTTAACTTGCAAGTTTGGATCTTTATGCATGAAATGCTAGCATGAACCTTTAGGAACCACTTTATGTGTGAAACATTGGCTAAGACAAGATTTTGGGGCTTATGCATGTTTATGAACCCAAACCCCTTATGGTAACATGCAAGTTTGTGGCCAAATCCTTTATGAGATTATGCATGCTCGTGGCCAATCCCCTCTTTTAAGTTGTGCATGTTTATGGCCAATCCCTTTATGATGTTATGCATGTGGAAGCCAAGCCCTTTTTTGGCATCATGCATGTTTTGAGACCAATATGTGACAATAGTATCCTTACTATGTTGACTCGCTTTGCTTGCGTTGGGAAAACACGATTTTGGGTAGTTAGATAAACATGAACATGTCGCAAAATCTTAACTTGAATATGACATGTGTTTATACTTGAAAGATAACATGGAAGTTGACATGTAAGTATGCATAAAAACATGAGCTTGGGAATTTACCTATTAAGTTAGGTCTACCCTTTGGGAATTTACCTATTAAGTTAGGTCTACCCAAATGCTTGAAAAACTTGTAACATGTTTTGGAAACATGATGAACTTAGATAATATGAGTGTGGCCAACTCGAGGTTGGGTTGAGTTTGCAACGTAAAACTACCCGGAACCGACCGGCCTAACTAGTAGTTGCAAACAATAGGACCCAATGTGAGAAGTTGGTCATGTCGCGCTTAAGACCCGAGGTTAGACTAGGTTGTGGTGTAAATCTACCCGGACCCGCCCGGCTTAACTAGTAACCACAACAAGGTCTAATGTGAGAGGTTGAGGGTGCATTAATTAAATTAATGCCACATAATAGGGTTAAGTTAATTTGATTAATGAGGCTTAACCAAATATGATATGGACAAATGGGTTAAGTAATTTGATTAGGCTAATGATACTTAACAAAACATGATAAGCTTGGGTAGGTTAAGTAACTTGATTTGCCTAATGACACTTGACCATTTTTATACGACTAGTGGACGGGATTAAGTTAACCAACACTTAATCAATCCAACACGATAACGTGATAAGGTTAAGTAAATTTTCTTAATGACACTTAACCGTATAATACAGTTAATGGATGGGGTTAAGATTAGGCTTAACTAATCTAAACACAGTAATTCGATAGGGTTAAGTTAAACACTTAACCAATTTAAACTTGGTAATTCAATGAGGTCAAGTAACCCATACTTAACCGACTTAACTTGGTAATTTAATGGGGTTAAGTTAAACACTTAACTAATTTAACACGATGATTTGATGAGGTTAAGTGACCTATACTTAACCAATCTAACTCGTTAATTTGATGAGGTTAAGTTAACCTATACTTAACCAATCTAACGTGAAAACATGATAAGGCTAAGTCACGAATCGTTTCGAATACGCTTGACCGATTTGACTCGGTAATTTGATGGGGTCAAATTAATATATACTTAACCAATCTAAAATGATAATTAGACGAGGTTAAGCCATGGATTGCTTGATATACTTAACCAACTTGACACATGGTCTGTAGGGTTAAGTCTTGGACTTGGATACTTAGCCAGTTTCGACATGTTTTGTAGACGGGTTAAGTTGTGAACTTAAGTGACACTTAACCCATTAGATAAACCCTAATTCGGAGGATTAGGTAAATAACCATAGTTAACAAGGATTATGGAAATAAGGCTAAGTGGTAAACCTTAGTTAAGGGAAACTAAGTAATAATTCTTAGTCAAGGAAATTTGGACCATTTCTTAGATAGATTAGTAACCCGATACGTTAGGTCAACGTTTAAGTATGCGTGTAGGAGCAGGCTATCTGATTTAGATAAAGGCTCCAACGAACTGGGTAACGAAGCAGCGGCTTCGGGGAACGTGAGGATATTCTTGGTATCCCTCTGTGAGCTGCCAGGTCATTATACTAGGCTCACGAGAGGTTGAGGTCTGCGGTAGAAGAACCAAGAATATGCCTTGGTTGCTATGCGAGCGACCTAAAGACTGGGGTGGATAGCAGTGAGTCGGCGGATACATAAGGTGCCCGAGATAGCAAGATTCGTCGATCATCTACCATTTTGAGTCAAGCGTGTACGTACGGAAAGGCAGGGAACACCCAAGAGACCATAATTGCTATCTAATTATGGGTGAGGTAGGCCGTAGGATGTGGGCTGGCCGGAGTGTAGTTCTCATGCAAGATTTTCTCTTGTGTTGCCTTTCACTAGTTGAGGGAGGGGTCTCGTGGGACCATAGCCACGTGTAGAAAAGCAGACCTTAGTATCTGCATCGGCAGATAAATCTAAAGCTCCCGACCGAGTCCTGTATTTCTTGTTTTGGCCGGTGGCAGGACTCGGATGGCACGATGTGATACATGTGCATCCAGTTATAGAAAAACGATTCACGATGAATGCATGGGAAAAAGGGCGCGGTTGAGGGTTAGCGTAATCCCTAGTGGCCTAGGTGGTTTAACCCAAACCGAAATACGAAAGCGTGCAATAGGTAAGCGTAATCCCTAGTGGTGCTAGGTGGCGTAAGTCCTAGTAGTTCAAACGATGATTCATGTGGAAGAGCCTAGCTAGAACAAGGGTGACAGTCCAAACGATTTCAAGGATAATACGACATGCGGAAGCCCGTACGAGGTACGGCAAAGGACTGAACTTATATATACATGGAAAGAAACATATGATTTGAGTAACCTATATATGAGATATATTAGGTCGACACAGATCATTACACGACTTTGAGCAAGAGACATTCATGGTTAACACATGACGCGGGTAGGGATACTAGTACGAGAGGTGCAGAGCAAATATACATGTTAGAACTAGGAAGAATATACATAATAGATACCGTGGGATGTTAGACAGGGTAGATACCTTGGGAAAATGTACTCGATAGAAATCTGACGATGTGATACCTTGACTTATCATAACACCGTAGTTTTCATGATACCTTAGTTTACCTTGCCGCAGTAGTTTAACCGGCTACTCTGGTTTATCTATCTTGTAGTTATCCTTATGTTTACTTTCAGTTTATGCATGTCATGTTACCTTTACCTGTTTTTATACTGGAAGTAGATAGGACTTACTCAGTCTTTTTGACTGACCCGTTTTGTTTCGCCTCTTTTCTTCCGTTTCCCCCCAGGTTTCAGGGAGGAAACACTGTTGTTTAGTTCGGACTTCTTCTGCTTGAAGGTCATCATGGATGGCTTGGACTTCTCTTGGCTATGGCTACTTTACTGTTTTACTTGGGGAATAATTTATTAAAAAGTCTTTATGCTTCTTTACTATTGCAAGACAGGTTTCGATGTACTCTGATGTAAAAGGCTTTAGACCTTATTTATTCATGTTATGAAAGTTTGATTTAATTCCGCTATTTATATATGTTCTGTCTTGTGATATTTCTGTGCATGTTTACCAATAATGCCCCTCTAAAGCTAGTGCATTCCTTTGCGAGTGACCCTAGCGGAGGCGGGGTGTTACAGCTGCTACTCTATTTGATTGAAAGGAAGTGTTATGGTAAGGCCAATCACATTACTTCTGTTCTTTAGCACGACCATGTTCTCTGCAGTGCACAAGTTTGTACATCCATGTGCTGATGGTTTAAAAGCTAGGTTGAAAGGGTATTGCTTGGATTGATTTGAAAAAAAGGTTGCTGAGTATTTTTCTCTAAGATCCTTTCAGCTACTTTGCAAGGCCATACTATTTCGGCACATGTCTATGTGTACAAACATCTTTGCAGATTTGATGTCAAACTCACATGTTAACCTCTAAGTCACGCAGGCTTTTTAAAAGACTATGTTCATTCACGGTATAGGTAGTCTATGTTGAGGCAGCTTTTGACTGAGAAGTGAAATATTTAGGCTGTCTACCCTATGACCAACTATGTAATGTATTAGAAACCAAATACTTTGCTTCTAAGCAATCCATATATTTAAATGGCATATTCTGTACAAACAAAATATCTACATTGAATAGTTGTGTATTCTATAGATTTTAAAGTATCAAATATTATACATGATATTCTCTTTTATTTGTTATGATCTTATTTCATTCTAATCAATTAATTGCTATCTCTTTCCAATTTATAGCCATGTCAACTCATATGCCTGTGGGTTAAGTAGTTGAAATTTTACTTAACTGATTCTATTTTAATTTTTACGTAAGTTAAAACAAAACGAATACGATAATTGTATAAAGAACATTAAAATATGCACAAAGGAATTCATACATTATTATACTAAATTTCTACACTATTCAAATCTTATATTATCCAAATTTAACTAGAGTTTTAAAACACAATTAAAAATACAAAACAATTTACAAAACATTACTTATTGGTTTTACATACATATATACACTGGCTGAGGAATTTTATACTATTTAATATATATACTTGAAATTCCCTAATATTTAGTATTCAAAATATACAATTTCAAATCAATTATTGAAATAATCAGAATAAATTGTATTGCAAGCCTAGTCAAAAACCGGGACGTTACAATCTACCCACCTTAAAAGAATTTCGTCCCCGAAATTAAAGAGTAACGAAAAGGTCCTGGTAATACCAAAAGTCGTAAACTTAAACATACATATGCTATGTACCAATGATCATAACAAACATAACATACAATACACACAAATTATCTACTGAACATTCATAGCAAGAAAAACATATAATACAAACATATTCATTAGTCCCATTTTAATAACCCGGAAAATATGAACCAATTTAAAATTTTTAAAATTGGTTATTGTCAAAGAATTTGAATAATTGAAATAGCATATTTCAATAAAATAATGAATTGGGACTACTGAGGCAGTTTGAAAATTTGAATACAAACTTTGTCTGACTGTACCGGGTGGAAAATATAACAGATTTTAGTGAAACTGAAAATATTTAAATCTGTTTATGAATACCTTTTTAACGAATCTGAAAAATCGAAGTTTCATAACGGGAATCAAAAGTTATGGCCAAATGAATTTTCAGAAAGGTCGCTATATAGCATATATAGACCTTGAAAATAGATATTTTGCATACGACCTCGGAATTCGACGAAACCACTTTTGTTGGATCCGGGATGTCAAACTATTGCTAAGTTTCAAATTTCATAATTTTTGAAGCTAGTATGTGAGCGGGGCAAAAGAAAATGTGATTGGTCAATTTTTGTTAAAATGGGTCGACCTGAAAATGGACATTTTGCATATGAGCTCAGAATTCGACGAAACTAGTTTTGTTGGGACCGTATCGTCAAAACAAAGCTAGGTTTATTTTTCTGGAATTTTTCGATTCAGATTGTGGCCCTGGAAAATTGAAATGTACGTTCAAATTGAATATAAAATGTTTTATACTTTAATTTGAAAAAATAACTGACTGTAACAGTCGAATTGGCCAACGAAACATATCCCATTGTGTCTGGAATGGGGGTATTTAGCTGAGGGCGACAGTCGTTGGGTTGAAATTGGTGTACGTTGGCTAGGAAGGATATTATAGGAATTTAAAAATATTATATATTAGAAAATATCTCCCATTTTCTCTCTCTTCTCAAAAACGCGGTCAACCCCTGAAACGAACGACGTAAATCGTTCAAAACTTTCCACCTCGATCGCCGCCGCCACAGGCCATTTCGCCACCGCCCCCAGTTGGCAATTCCGACTGCCTTCCTCCCCTCTTCAAATCAAACCAACCCTCGTCGGAGACCATCACCGATCGACGTCGGATTTCATCGAGGAAGTTCACGCCTTCCTGCCGCCGCCGTGCCACGTCGGAGCCACCGAGCTGCACCGCACCACCGTCCATAAGAAGCCAGTTCGAAGCCCTTCGACGCCGTATAGTTTGATCGGGACAACGAGGTACGGTTTTGATTTAAATTCAAAACCTAGTTTTGAAGGTTTGAAAAGCCCTCTGCTTTGAAATTTTTGAATTGAAAATAACACTTTTAAGTGTTGCAATACTTTGAAAAATCATATCTTTTTAGTGTGTTAACAAAATTCGATGAAACATGAAACATCGGGACCGCAGGGAGGCTCTCTACCATCTAGTAGAAGCCGCGGATTTTTCTGATCTTCCTACGACTTTTAGCACTTCAAAAACCAATGTGAGGAATCTAAACTAAATTGTGTGAATGGAATCGTGTTGTATAAATTATATAAGCGAAGTGTAAATTATATACGCATTGTATACCTCATGTACATGTGATGTATAAGTTATATTAGCGATGTATAATTTATACAAGCGTTGTATGAAACATATATGCTTTGAATTGTGATGAAATGCAAGTGAATTATAGAAATAATATATATATATATATATATATATATATATATATATATATAGACACTCCCCTCGTCCACAGACCATGGACGATATTTATTACTTGTGATTGGCGTGATATTATATGGTATGACGAATGGTTGGAAATAATTGTTTGTGGTTGATATTGTGGTTGAAAAATACCTTTGTGGTTGAAAAATACCCTCTTATGGTTGAAACAAATTAGAATAGATCGTGGAAATGAAAATAAAACATCCCGCCTGCGAGCGAACTAGATGCATGATCCCCATTGTCAAAAACCACGAGGTTTTAAGGTAGAGCGAGGAGCCGTACTGGGGACGGTCCCGGTTTTTACTACCCTGTCGTTATGCTGTCGAAATTTTCTGAAATATTCATGTGTTAGAATAATTTTCATTTGTTGAAATTAATTACATATGTTGAAACCAATATTCATGTGTTGAATTGAAATTCGTTCATCGAGTTGAAATTCATGTGTTGAATATTATTCGAATTTTAAACAAATAGATTTAACGATCAAAATCACATTTTTATATATATACAAACCATAGAGAATATTCATGTGTTGAATTGAAATTCATTCGTTGAGTTGAAATTCATGTGTTGAATATTATTCGAATTTTAAACAAATAGATTTAACGATCAAAATCACATTTTTATATATATACAAACCATAGAGAATATTCATGTGTTGAATTGAAATTCGTTCGTCGAGTTGAAATTCATGTGTTGAATATTATTCGAATTTTAAACAAATAGATTTAACGATAAAAATCACATTTTTATATATATACAAACTATAGAGAATATTCATGTGTTGAATTGAAATTCATTTGTTTAATTGAAATTCATGTGTTGAATGTTATCGTATTTTAAAATAAAATGAATAGACAATAAAAACTACATTTTTATTGTGAATATGAAGTGTTAAAAACATTCACGTGTTGAATAAATATTTTTGATGATAAAAATATTTCTTTTATCATGTATACGCTTTGATAAGAATACACACGTGTTGAAATAAATATTAGTTTGCTAGAAATGTTATTGTTAGCTTTGTCCTGCATATATACACATGTGTTGAACAGGGAAAATGGATTAGCTGTAGAGTAAAGAAATTATTTATGTGCCCGACAAATAGGTAAGCCTTGATGAGTTGGCTACGCAATTTTATTTTTATATAACCTCCTGTGAATGCCATTGGATGCGGAGTGCTGGTTATTCTGTGTGAAATAATAAACATCGCCAAAGGATAGCAACAATTAATTTTGAACTACACTACATGGCATACTCCTTGACGATAGGCATACTTCATCATATTCCACATAAGCAATTGGAGCTTGTGTGACGAGGTGGAAGATTTACCATACAAGCGAGAGGCTTGTATGGTGATGATTATATACTACTGGTTGAACTGATAACTGATATGGACTGTATAAAATATAACGATAAATTGCCAGATTAATAAAAACCCCACATGGGTCTGGATTTGACAATAATCACGTCTCTCTAGTCATTAGATACGGCACATGGACTATTTATTCCCACACGGGACGAGGTGACGAGGATTTATCCTCTGGAGTAATTAAAAATACACGCTCCCTCAGGCTTGACAGGGTGACGAGAATTTATTCTCTGGAGTTATTATCTATACACGCTCCCCTGTAAACACCAGAATATATCACTATAAATATGTGGACGCTTTATAGGATTTATTGGGTACCTAACACGGCCCAATAAATTTCCAAACCCCTTCCCGTACAAAGGAGGATATGGCGAAATTTTTCGATATATTAAGGCGTTAGTGAAATATTAGAAGTGAAAACGATGTTGAAATAAATGAATGAACGATGTTGAAATAAATGAAAGAACGATGTCGAAATAAATGAATGAACGATGTCGAAATAAATGAACTATATTTAAAATAAAGGAATGAACTATATATATATATGTATATATATAAATAGAATTGAAAAGAATCGAAGCCGTGCAGTTCGTGTTTTGGAATCGTAATTTGAATCGATTAGTACGAGAAATCCGACCATCGGATTTTCCCAAAACCGCAACCGCTGGGTTCGCCTTGGAAATATCTTTCCAACGGCACCAACCTTGTAAAAATCCAACGGTTGGATTGTCTAAAATGTTTAATTCAAATCTAAAGAAAAACAGTGCCAGAATCATTTATATTAATATATAAATATAATTAAATTAAATCGAATAACGACGCTGTAGTTCGAATTTTGAAACCGTAACTTCAAACGACTAGTGTGGAAGATCCAACCGTCGGATTTTCACGAAACTGGAACCGTTGGGTTCGCTTTGGGAATATCTTCCCACTGATATAGACTTTGTTGAAATCCAACGGTTAGATTTTCCGATATGAGTAAAACAAATTAGGGAAAAAACAGCGCCAGTGCCACGACACGACTTGAAACGTCGTTTAATTAAATATAGCCATTTTTAAATAAATAAAAATGGCGAAAAATCGTTATAAAATATTATAAGCAACATAGATCGGAAATAAACCAATTTGGCTTGATCTGTTTGATATTTGATGGTTGTATGTGTTTGACACGAAAATTATACTAAAGAACTGAAATATCATTGTCGAATAATATAACCATGGAAAGAATTGATTTGAATTCTAATTATGTGAATTATTTGAAAAGGCCGAGCTAACCCTCATTTCAAATAATTGATCGAGCGATTCAAATTGGAAAATACAAAGACGATTCAAGACCGACGATCTTCGTATCGGTTGGATGGGCGCTGCTGAGGTTCCTGACTGGAGTAGCTACCGTGAAGGAACGGAAGTCGTAGCCGTCTGAACGTATGTGTTGATTGGACGGATATACGAGGAATTTGACGCCTTCGGTTTCGTTCAGACCCAGAACGGACTTGTAAATGGACTGTGTGTCTGACATTGGATTTTGTTCTATACTGATTGATCTCTGTTAAATATATATCTGTTTGGCGGCGAAGAATTTATTCTTTTGCTTAACTCCCTTCTCTCAGACGTACGAGCTCAAAGGTTATATATCGATAGAAATCAGTCGTATGGAGTGGATTGCCTATGTGGCATGCCAAGATGCTGTGATCAAGGCTTCTGTTGCAAAGCAAAGTCTTGTGTTTGATGATCAAAGCACGGCCTACGTAGCCTGGCTTTGTGTATAGCGTGGATTCGCGAGCCTCACACCTCGGTATGAGTTAAAAACGGAATAAGGACTACAGGGAGAGCACGACGTTTCTTTCTAGCTATGGTGATGTCAGTGACCTACCAGCCCTGACATTTATATCTATTTTTCACCTATGTGGTTGTTGGAATGCGAGGCGCCTCGATTATAGGTCTGTAAGGACCGGGAAACGTGTGTTCAGGAATACTAATCCTCAAACGTAAGAGAGGACCGGCCCTGAAGATCCAGGGGTTACCCAGAGTGTGTAGTCCTGAGGAAATTGCTAGAATGTCTCGAAGCGGAGAGGAGCTTGCCCCTTGCCTCGACTCATGACAGAAATCCAATTTCCAATACGAAATAACGGATTTGATTGTAGAAATAGTATGGCGACATAGTATATGGTAGCTATGCCGCCTATGATTGATATTTATGATGATATTCGTTTTTGAAACATATATGCACTAGTAATAATATCAAATGATTTTGCTTTACACGTATTGATCGACATAAAAATGTGTTTATTTTATGCTCTTATATATTATCTTTTGTATATAAATAAATATTACGCTGGGTATTATTTTGATGTTTTTACAGATGAGTTGTTCAAGCCTTATACAGCCTTTAAAGTGAAGAATTGATGCCATATACATGAAGATTGCATAAGAAGTGGTCATTGAAGGCTAATTATGTTCATATTGGGCTAGCATATTTGCTTTTGGAAGGAGATTTGTAGAAAAGATTTTTTAAAATCTTCTGATTGACACATGGCAAAGAGGGATAAGAAGAGGATCTATCATAATCTTGATGGAATAAAAAAAGCCCATATATTAATAGATTTGATTAGGGTTTAGCAATTCAGCTATAAAAGCACATGTATACCCATTGTAACAATCTCATCTCTTATTCCATTGTTCTAATAAAAGTTCTTCTTTCTCTTTTATTTTCTGCATTTTTTTGTTTTCTTAGCAACTAGTGTTGTCTATACGATTAGATTCGGTAGAACACTATTTGTATTTTGCACTTATTTGCATTAGTGATTTACCGTCTGATTAGATTCAGCGGAAATCCTAATTTTAATTCTTGTTTGTTATTTCAATTTCTGCAATTTCAATTTCTGCTTTTTATTATTTTCTTAGGTCAAATTGGATTTGATTAGATTCAAATCTAATACATAGTTTCATTGCTTTTCCATTGAAATTGTGATTTGATCGTCGGTTCAGTTAGATCTTTTCTGAATCAAATTACAGTTTTAATTTTGTTTTATTTTGCAAAATCAACCTCCAGCTTCGTCTAACTCGCCCAAGAGATTAGATAAATAATTGATTTAATTCACCTCCCTGTGTTCGACCTGTATGCTACACACCTGTATGCTTGCAGAATTTAATTTAAATGTCGCGCTTTTTCTAATTCATAGACTAGCGTCGATCAAGTTTTTGGCGCCGTTGCCGGGGAGGTAACGGTTAAATTTTATTGTTTATTTAATTTCTGATTCGTGTTAGTTTTTGTTATTTTTTGTTTCTTGTATATATATAAAAAAATAATAAAATCTTGATTAGTTAGATTTGGTATTGTTCAACAATACCGTAATCTATCAAATAAGAAAAAAATACTGCCAATTTTCTCGATTTTATTTCTCTTTCTTCCATTTATCTCTTTCCATCTCTTCTTGTACAAATTTTCTAATTAAAAAAAAAAATTCTTTTGCAAGTTCTCTCTGTTTGATCTATTGTCTTCTGTTTCTCTTCAAGTACCATCCATTTACTACCACCAACCACAGTCCCTTCATCGATCCTCACCAAAACCCCTCCCTTCACAAACTGCTCATCCATAATCTACTTACAAATCTCACCACCACCTCAACAAACTCCACGTCCAAACCATCCCCCTCTCATTCACCAATCAGCGCACAAAAATCATCAGCCTAGTCTATACGGCAACACTTCACCCACCCATCGATCACCTCACATCGGATCACAATCACCAATTCATCACCGATCACTTTACTTCAGATTCCATCCTCTACACCAAACCGCAACTATTGCAAAGAACACCATCGTTCGAGCCACGCCGCATACCACAGTTCAACCCTTCATCATCAATCTGAACAACAACCCCTTCTGACCATCATTATCCTATATCAGCAAACACATCCTCCAACTTCAGAAATCCCTTCCACCATTGACCCAAACCCGAACCATCCAAATCTCCACGCTCCTCACAATTTCAGAACGTCAACAACAAAACCGCAACTTGAAACCCCAACCATCAATTCATAAAGAACCTCCGCAATACCCAGTTTGGAAAAATCCAAAGTTGCGCAATCGATTCAGTGCTTCGAATCCGATTTGAACCTTTCGCCCTCCTGAGCCTCCTCAACACTTCATAAAAAAAAAAAAAAAAAAAAAATCGTACCCCTTCATCAAGGAACAACCGCATCTCCCACGTTCAAAGCCCCTTCGAACCACGTTCATCCAACCGCCAAAAGCGCTACCCATACTTCCATCCACCATCCGACTTCATCATAGAAGCCCTCAACATCCACCGATCCTCAACCATCCCTCCTGCCAACAACAGTCACCGAACGCCACTGCTTCATCTTCAAAAAGCCAAACCCGATTCATACAAATCGAGACCCAGCACTTGTTTTGAAGTCGACTTAAATTATTGAGAATAGAGGAGGCGTGAGCTTTGGTGTTTGGTTGACCAAAAAAAAATTGATTTAATTTTGTACAGATCTAATTTGAACAAAAGAAGAAAAGTGGGTGTTTTGATTTTCGTGAGGGACTCTCTAAAAAAAAAAACAAAGAAAATAAAGGGGCGATTTTGCTTTTGGACTGATTGACTTCTGATTTCTTTTATTTTTGGGTTCGAGTGTTTTTATTTTATTTTATTCTATGGTATTTTGAGTCCAAGGAAACCAATCAAATCTGTGATCTGAGAGGGGCGTGGCGTCAATTTTATAATTGAAGGGGTGAATATTGGGTAATTAAGCTCGGGTTTGCTTTGAAAGTTTGTTTAGCGGTCGGTTTAGTGCGTATGTTTTACTTTTTGTTAGGTTAGTTTTTCTTATTTTGAGTTTGTTTAGCCTAGTTTTTATTTTATTTTAGTTTTGTCTAGTCTTTGATTTTCTTGAGTCTCAGTTGTTTTGTGTTTTCATCGTTCTTTAGTTTTGTTTTTTTCATTTTTATTCAGTGGTTTTTCTGAATCAGTTTTCCTCTAATCTTTTGTTTTAATTTTGTTTTTTTTTTTTTTTTTAAAAAGGAGAATTTTTTAAAAACAGGTACAGCTGAAATTTTTTAAAAAAAGGTCTTAAATTCAGATGGGTTGGAGCGGACGATTCAGATGGGTTGGGTTGGAGCGGACGATTCAGATGGGTTGGAGCGGTTGCACACCAAGTGGGGTGTGAACGCGCTAGCGCTTCTCAAATTCACTGGAGGACTGCCGATCAAGGTGAAAACTTTTAAAACTCTACAGGTGCTCTGCTGCAAAAGGAAAAAGGAAAAAATATATAGACAATTGTTGTAAAAATTTTCTGCAGGGGAAGCGACTTGAATGTAAATTTTAATTCTGCAATTTATATTTTTATGTCTATTCTGTGACTGATATTTCTGAATTTGTGGTGAGGAACGGTTTTCCATAACTATTCACTCTCATCGATTCTTAATTTTAACACGTGATTTTGATTTTCAAAATAATATAACTGAAAAGTGGTGCTTTGTGAAGTTGACTGTCTCGTACAATTGGATCGCGGATATATATTAGTTCAATTTATTGAACTTTTAGCAAAAGAGGTTGCATACTACCCGTAAAACATTGGTCGTATCCCTTAGTTTTATACTATACGTGAACGGCCATAAGACCCTCTTCCCCCTTCCAATTGAGTCAGTTAATTAATAGAGCACAACTCATTCTTTTATACTATTTTGAACTAAGAATAATTTCTGTCTTCTCTTGATTGCGTTCAAATGTCTGATTCAAAAAAATCTTTGAGAGAAATGTGGAATCATAACCTGAGTAGACGTCCTCTTGAAGAGTATGAGTATGAATTACAACTCATAAAGCAAAATTTTCCGAATTTTTGTGAGTCCAATGCCAACAATTTTCAAAATTTTCAAAATGACCAACATTTTCAAAATCATAGATATAATCGAAATGATGATTTCAATTTAAATTTCAATAATTTCGATTATGGGCCACATCCGTATCAAAACGACTTTGAATCCCAATATAGCTTTGATCCACAACAATATGGGGTTGGAAACCAATTCGAAAATAATTTTGAAAATGATTTTCAATTCGATCAGAATTTTCAAAATTACAACCCATATCCACATCTTGAATATGACCAAAATCGCAATTTTCCCTCGAATTTCGACAGCTTTGGTTACGAACCTAATTTTCAAAATCAAAATGATTTCCAACATCATTATCATCTTTCTGAAAATTCAAATATTTTTGAGAATCAAGGAATCCAAAACGATAGCTCTCAATTTGACGATTTTGAAGAATATCATCTTAAAATTCTTAGAGAGAGGGCAGACAAACTTCTTTGTTTACTGACATCTTTGAAAGAGCAACAAGAGCAACAAAATCAAATGGGCGTTGAATCAGAAAATAATCCAATTTCTACTGACATTGAAAATTTTCAAATAACGACTTTTGAAATTGAGAATAGTCATCTTGATGAAGTTTTGCAAAATTCAACAAATGATTTGGACTTCAACTCTTCTCAGGAAAAAGATTTAAACACAGCTTTCGATCTTTCTCTTTCAGGCCGTGACAAACTTGAAATTTTTGAAATTGAACAAAACGGAAATGTTGAAATTTTCAACAACTCAAAATTGGAGAATGATTTTAATGAAAATGAATTTTTTGGACTATATGAGGATGAAAGCCATAATTCGGTTAACCCGGTCAGCACCACTAGGTTCGAAAAAACTTTTGAACTTAATTTCAGCACTTCCGATAACCCTTTGATCTCAACCTCAAATCAAAATCTTGACGCTCTTCCAATGGCAACCGAGGCCAATTCGTTTGAACCTTCCAAATCTCAACCTTCTTTTAATGTTGGCAATCCCAACATCTCTTTTTCTGATGTCGGCAACCCCGACAATATCTCTTCTTTGATTGTTGGCAACCCCAACAAACCATCTTCTATACCTTTACTTCTTCCACTTCCTGTGTCGACACCTTCTCTTTTGAATGACCAAGACTCTGAATCAACGCAAGTAGACATGACAGAAACCGTTGTTGCTGACACGACAAATTTACCATCTCAAAAATCCTCTCATACTTCAATTGACGTGTCCACATTAGCTTTCGAAGAACTTTTCAATGATGAACTGAAACTTTTAAATGACGAGGATGAATTCGAATTAGGCCATGAATCCAAATTTGAAAATTTTGATTTTGAGGATTCAAACGAACTTGAAATTGTCAGTGTCGAAAATACGTTGTCAATTGAGAAATGTGATCACCCAGTTTTGAAGAATACTCAGAATTTAAATTTCACGATTGCAACTGAGTTTATATACGATCACAAAATTTTGAACAATTACACTGATAAATTCGTTGAACACATGAATTATTTTTGGAATGTTGGCTTGGTTGAAAATTTTCGTGTTAGGATGACCCTGGACATTTATCTGTTGGACTATAAATCTAGGTATAAAGATGAGATGGTTTTCAAAAATCTTCGCTTATTAGAAAACATGCCTAGACATAGTGGGAATGGGATTCATTGGGCTAGAACCAAGTGTGGGGGGAAAGTTGGTGGAATTCTTTGCATTGCGTGCACCGCAAACACATATATCATTGTACATATGATCCATCCATACATATAGCTAAACTACATTTCATTCTTCAAATTATTTTGCATTTGATACACCTTTGGGTACTATCTTTCAAATATCGAAAAAAATTACAGTGTGGACACTGTTTAGTTCTAGTGTGGGGGGGGGGGGGAGTCTGCATTTCATCAATTTTCATTTTTCTTTGTTTTTATTTCTTTTATTTTCATCCATTTAAATAGGACCATCATGCATTTTAGACTGTAGTAACATGCCATTTTTTTTTTTTTGAAATACGACTCATTTTCAATTGATACAGCAAAATAAGTTTACAATTTTCAGCCAGTTGATAGTATTTTTTTCTCTCAACTTAGATCGAATAAGAAATATAATGAAAAGTTTAATTTTGAGGGATAATAGTGTAACCGGTACATAGGGAGATTCTTAGGTGATGGCCATGAAATCTATTCTATATTGTAGACTTTGTTTAAATAAGTGGAGGACTTAAAATACTTATATTGGCTTTTCAAATCTTTAAAACTAAGTTGTGTTAAGTTGAATTCGGGTAACTCTCTTTTGTGCTTATATTTTCGATAATAATAATAATAGTATTCCAAGGGTATCCAACATTGCTTGTATATCGAGCGTTGGTGTGCAAACCCGCCAAGCTCTATCCGACACGTTGTTGACAAAGTCAAAGTTGGAATATCTTGGTCTCATTTTATGGGATTGGACACCTAAGGATTACCGACACGTTGTTGACAAAGTCAATGTCGGCCTGCACAATCCGCCAAGCTCTTTACCTACTCTCCGTTAGTCCGCGAGGCAGTGCATGTGTGGTAAACCTTGGTCTTTTTAGTTAGGTGTATGTACTTAATCATAAATTTTAAAATTTTATAGAATAAAGAATAAGCGATGATACCCAAACACTTCTTGACCTTATTGATTTGACTAGCCATACATGAGAAAATTAGAAAACCACTTTGCAAACTGTGCCAAGCAAACTAAGAATTTATTTCATGGTTGCACTATGTTATCGACCGAACTAACTGGCCAAACTGGAATTTAACATTTGAAAACTTGATTTGTATTGAAAATTTGTGACAAGTTGAGGTATCTAAAATAAAATC
This sequence comes from Allium sativum, assembly GCA_030737875.1. Taxonomy (NCBI): domain Eukaryota; kingdom Viridiplantae; phylum Streptophyta; class Magnoliopsida; order Asparagales; family Amaryllidaceae; genus Allium; species Allium sativum. Next base: position 668,899,268 of record CM060924.1, read on the forward strand.
AACTGATTAGAAATTGTTAACTTAATTTGTTGTACCACTTTCCTGAAATAAGTCGTGTTGTCATTTTTCGTTTTTATTTTTGCATATGTCCATTGCATTCATGTAGTTTCATTAGAATCATAGCATACTGCATTTGGATTTTGTGGGTAGTATCCGCTGAAAACCCTCACGAGACACCACTCGTCCTACTAGGGACACCTAGAGGTTTAACGGCTTGTTGCATACGCTCAATGCAATCGTGTTTCCTACGAAAGTGCGACCTATCTAGTTAGTTTTTCATTTCTTGTTTTACTCGAGGACGAGTAAAAGATAAGTGTGGGGGCATTTGATTGACATAAAAATGTGTTTATTTTATGCTCTTATATATTATCTTTTGTATATAAATAAATATTACGCTGGGTATTATTTTGATGTTTTTACAGATGAGTTGTTCAAGCCTTATACAGCCTTTAAAGTGAAGAATTGATGCCATATACATGAAGATTGCATAAGAAGTGGTCATTGAAGGCTAATTATGTTCATATTGGGCTAGCATATTTGCTTTTGGAAGGAGATTTGTAGAAAAGATTTTTTAAAATCTTCTGATTGACACATGGCAAAGAGGGATAAGAAGAGGATCTATCATAATCTTGATGGAATAAAAAAAGCCCATATATTAATAGATTTGATTAGGGTTTAGCAATTCAGCTATAAAAGCACATGTATACCCATTGTAACAATCTCATCTCTTATTCCATTGTTCTAATAAAAGTTCTTCTTTCTCTTTTATTTTCTGCATTTTTTTGTTTTCTTAGCAACTAGTGTTGTCTATACGATTAGATTCGGTAGAACACTATTTGTATTTTGCACTTATTTGCATTAGTGATTTACCGTCTGATTAGATTCAGCGGAAATCCTAATTTTAATTCTTGTTTGTTATTTCAATTTCTGCAATTTCAATTTCTGCTTTTTATTATTTTCTTAGGTCAAATTGGATTTGATTAGATTCAAATCTAATACATAGTTTCATTGCTTTTCCATTGAAATTGTGATTTGATCGTCGGTTCAGTTAGATCTTTTCTGAATCAAATTACAGTTTTAATTTTGTTTTATTTTGCAAAATCAACCTCCAGCTTCGTCTAACTCGCCCAAGAGATTAGATAAATAATTGATTTAATTCACCTCCCTGTGTTCGACCTGTATGCTACACACCTGTATGCTTGCAGAATTAAATTTAAATGTCGCGCTTTTTCTAATTCATAGACTAGCGTCGATCACGTATCAAGCATATTTGGCCATTATAAGGTAAAACTCTATCCTCCGGCTTGCATTGCATTGTATGATGGGACTTGAGTCTTATAGTGGCTTCATTCTTTTTAAAAGCATTGTGTTGTTTTCAAAGAATTTACTTTGTTTTAAATGAACCAGCAATCACTGGAGTAAACCCGTTCCACGAAAGTGGCGTGGTCCTATGATTTGCTTATTACTGTTGTTTAAACTGTTAAGTAGATTCCTCATACCAGTCCCCATGACTGACTCGTTGTTTGTTTCACTTTGCAAACGCGGGTGCCCTTATTTTCACACGGGCAGCCTAGTTCACAGGTGACAGGTTGTTTTGGCTCAGCACTGTAGTATGGAGTGCATTTTGGCTCATGGCGAGGCTGACTTCACCGAGATGACTTTGACATTTTCCGCCATTATTGTATTTATATTATGATTCCGCCACAGGCGATGCAGACTGCTTTACTTCCAGTACTTATTATCATATGTTTATGTACCGCCTTCGGCGATGTAGACTGATACCCTTATTATGTCTCACTGCATGTATATATTCCGCCTCTGGCGATGGTGACTGATCATTTCCCTGTTATTTACTAAGTTATATCCTACGTTGTGTTATTCTGATGTTGTTACATGTTATGATTCCGCTGTCATATCCATGTAAAATTATTCTATTTATTGTTTTTGCTATTATCTGTACTCTGCTATGATGATTGATGTGTTATATTCCAATGATTATCCTTAATACCGTCACACAGATTTTGGGATCGTCACAGTTGGTATCAGAGCTTTGGTTAACCTTAGTTCCGGAGTCTAACACATTAAACACCTCATCAGAATAGAATCAGTAGTGTTCTAAGGCGAGTAGCTCATTAGGGATAGGATTAGCAATGTCCTAGAATGAGCTAAGAAGATTAGCAAAACAATTTGATCAGTACATCATTACCTTTCCTTATGTTCCCCTGCTTTATCATATATGAAAGTTATCAATTCTGTGAACTTGACTCTTTTCTTGCTTATACAGTACTCTATCTGATGGCTACACGAGCAGCAGCAGCCAGAGGTGGCCGTGGAGGCCGAGCAGGCATAGCAGGAGAACGGGGGAATATCCCCGTAGTTGAGGAGGGCCCTATTATACAGCCACCAGCACCCCAGGACTTTGAGCTAGACAGAGTAGCAAAGAGATATAGGAACCTGGGGGGAAACCCCTTTTCTGGCCTTGGTACAGTGACAGAGGTTATTTCTTGGTTGAAGACCTGTGAAAAGATTTTTGAAGGCATGGGATTGGGGACCAACAACAAAGCACGACTAGGTATTTGACTCTTACAGGGAGAAGCAGAGTTGTGGTGGGATGCCATCACCTCAGAAGATGTGGCAGGTACTGTTAGGACCTGGGAGCAATTCAAGACCATGTTCAACGAGAAGTTTGTACCTGAGCAGGCCTCAGAGCGGATGCGAGAGCAGTTTGCTAATCTCCAGCAGGGAGATCTCTCTATCCAAGATTACCTCAATAAATTCACTCAGCTGTCGCGCTATGCTCCAGAGCTTATTATGACCAACAAAGCTAAGAACAAGAGGTTTATATTTGGGCTACGACGCAAGTACCATGACAGAGCCATGAGCAACATCAAACTCTCATTCTCAGAATTAGTGGAAATGGCCTGCAATTGTGAAGATATGGATGAAAGACACTCCAACCAAGACCGCGCCAAAAGCCAAGCTGGAAACAAGCGCAAAGCTTCAGTAGATCAGCCAGAGTCCAGCATTACAGCGGCCGCTACTCAGAAATCTGGAAAGATACCGAAAGGGAGCTGCTACAACTGCGGGAAGACAGGACATTTTTCTAATGTGTGCAAAGCCCCGAGGAAGATAAAGGCAAATCCAGACCACAGCTCAGCCGAATGCTACAACTGCCATAAGAAAGGGCACTATAGCAGGAATTGTCCTCTGAAGCAGAATGCACAAGTGGCTCATGTGTATGACGGGGAGACCCCGCCAGCTATCACCGATGGATCAGGTAAACCCGACGTCTTGGGAGGTACCCTTACCATTAAAAATATTCCTGTTTCTATACTTTTTGATATTGGTGCATCACGTAGCTTCATTTCTGGTAACATTGTTAGTAAGTTAAAGTTAAAAGTAAGAGATCTTAAAGAATCAATTAATGTTCAAAACCCGATAGGAGGTTCTGTTAGTCTCAGTTCGTACTGCAGAGTGCCTATCTCCTATTCCTTCTACAAGTTTCCCATCAACTTAATAGTCATGAATTTATTGGAATTCGAATTCTCGGTTTGGAATGGTTAACAAAATATAAGGCCGAAGTTAGATGGTCAAAAGAATCAATGAAGGCATAGACTCCAGCTTCCAAGTGGATAGTGAGGGAGATCTGAGATTAAAAGGAAGAATTTGTGTTCCTGACATCTCTGAGCTAAAGAGGGAAGTGCTTGATGAATGTCACAGGTCCAAACTCAGTATCCATCCCGGTGTGAGCAAAATGTATAACGACCTCAAACGCACCTTTTAGTGGAAGGCGATGAAAAAGGATATTTCATTATATGTTAGCAGATGCTCCACTTGTTAGCTAGTTAAGAGTGATCAGCAGAAAATGCCTGGACTATTGCAACCATTAGAAATCCCAGGATGGAAGTGGGAGCAAATTTCGATGGACTTCATTGACGGCTTACCTAGAACTAAGAAAGGAACCGACAGTATATGGGTGATCGTAGATCGCTTCACGAAGACTGCCCATTTCATACCTGTCCGATCCAACAGAACGGCTCAAAGTTTAGCACAGATTTACTTCAAAGAAATAGTTAAACTGCATGGAGTGCCGCTCAATATAGTCAGTGATAGAGATCCCCTATTTACTAGCAAATTCTGGGAAGCATTCCAAACAGAATTGGGAACCAAATTGAATTTAAGCACCGCTTATCACCCTCAGACAGACGGCCAAACTGAGCGGGTGAATAGAATTCTAGAAGATTTACTACGGGCTTGCGTTATTGATTTTGGAGGCTCATGGGAAGATCACTTACATTTAGCCGAATTCTCTTATAATAATAGCTATCAAGCAAGTTTGGGAATGTCTCCATTTGAAGCATTATACGGTAGACCATGCAGATCTCCCGCATGTTGGGTAGAACCTGGCAACAGACTTGTGTTAGGGCCCGATATGATTCGAGAAGCATCAGATAAAGTCGATTTCATTAAGAAGCGATTGAAAACCGCACAAAGCCGACAGAAAAGTTATGCTGATGCGAGAAGAAGAGATTTATCATTTGTCGTTGGCGATTATGTTTATTTAAGAGTTTCTCCGATGCGGGGAGTAATCAGATTTGGCAAAACTGGGAAGTTGGCACCGAGATTTATTGGTCCCTTTCCTATACTTGAACGGATTGGAACTCTGGCATATAGGGTTTCATTACCTGATTGGTTTCCTTGAGTGCATGATGTGTTCCACGTGTCTCAACTCAGAAAACATGTGCATGATCCGGATCTTGTTGTAGAAGAAGCAGCGCAACAGGATATAGACATAACTCCAGAATTAGCAGTCAGAAGAGAGCCATTAAAGATCGTTGGCAAAAAAACTAGAGAGCTAAGGAGCAAAAAGATTCATTTAGTTAAAGTGCAGTGGAGTAGTGATCCTAGAGACTGTACTTGGGAGACTGAGGAAAGCATTAAACAAGCCTACCCCAAATGCAGAGTGGACATCTCTGACTAACTCCGGTGCAAGGTACCTTTACAATACTTTGCATTTACATTTTATTTCCTACTTTGCTGCTGTTTCCTTTTCGAGGACGAAATGTTTTAAGTGGGGGAGATTGTAATAACCCGGAAAAGGTGAACCAATTTAAAATTTTAAAATTGGTTATTGGCAAAGAATTTGAATAATTGAAATAGCATATTTCAATAAAATAATGAATTGGGACTAGTGAGGCAGTTTTGAAAATTTGAATACAAACTTTGTCTGACTGTACCGGGTGGAAAATATAACAGATTTTAGTGAAACTGAAAATATTTAAATCTGTTTATGAATACCTTTTTAACAAATCTGAAAAATCGAAGTTTCATAATAGGAATCAAAAGTTATGGCCAAATGAATTTTCAGAAAGGTCGCTATATAGCATATATAGACCTTGAAAATAGATATTTTGCATACGACCTCGGAATTCGACGAAACCACTTTTGTTGGATCCGGGATGTCAAACTATTGCTAAGTTTCAAATTTCATAATTTTTGAAGCTAGTATGTGAGCGGGGCAAAAGAAAATGTGATTGGTCAATTTCTGTTAAAATGGGTCGACCTGAAAATGGACATTTTGCATATGAGCTCAGAATTCAACGAAACTGGTTTTGTTGGGACCGTATCGTCAAAACAAAGCTAGGTTTATTTTTCTGGAATTTTTCGATTCAGTTTGTGGCCCTGGCAAATTGAAATGTACGTTCAAATTGAATATAAAATGTTTTATACTTTAATTTGAAAAAATAACTAACTGTAACAGTCGAATTGGCCAACGAAACATAACACATTGTGTCCGGAATGGGGGTATTTAGCTAGGGGCGACAGTCGTTGGGTTGAAATTGGTGTACGTTGGCTAGGAAGGATATTATAGGAATTTAAAAATATTATATATTAGAAAATATCTCCCATTTTCTCTCTCTTCTCAAAAACGCGGTCAACCCCTGAAACGAACGACGTAAATCATTCAAACCTTTCCACCTCGATCGCCGCCGCCACAGGCCATTTCGCCGCCGCCCCCAGATGGCAATTCCGACCGCCTTCCTCCCCTCTTCAAATCAAACCAACCCTCGTCAGAGACCATCACCGATCGACGTCGGATTTCGTCGAGGAAGTTCACGCCTTCCTGCCGCCGCCGTGCCACGTCGGAGCCACCGAGCTGCACCGCACCACCGTCGATAGGAAGCCAGTTCGAAGCCCTTCGACGCCGTATAGTCTGATCGGGACAATGAGGTACGGTTTTGATTTAAATTCAAAACCTAGTTTTGAAGGTTTGAAAAGCCCACTGCTTTGAAATTTTTGAATTGAAAATAACACTTTTAAGTGTTGCAAAACTTTGAAAAATCATATCTTTTTAGTGTGTTAACGAAATTCAATGAAACAGGAAACATCAGGACCGCAGGGAGGCTCTCTACCATCTAGCAGAAGCCGCGGATTTTTCTGATCTTCCTACGATTTTTAGCACTTCAAAAACCAATGTGAGGAATCTAAACTAAATTGTGTGAATGGAATCGTGTTGTATAAATTATATAAGCGAAATGTAAATTATATATGCATTATATACCTCATGTACATGTGATGTATAAGTTATATTAGCGATGTATAATTTATACAAGCGTTGTATGAAACATATATGCTTTGAATTGTGATGAAATGCAAGTGAATTATAAAAATAATATATATATATATATACTCCCCTCGTCCACAGACCATGGACGATATTTATTGCTTGTGATTGGCGTGATATTATATGGTATGACGAATGGTTGGAAATAATTGTTTTTTGGTTGATATTGTGGTTGAAAAAGTCCCTCTTGTGGTTGAAACAAATTAGAATAGGATTGTGGAAATGAAAATAAAACATGCCGCCTGCGTGCGAACTAGATGCATGATCCCCATTGTCAAAAACCGCGAGGTTTTAAGGTAGAGCGAGGAGCCGTACTAGGGACGGTCCCGGTTTTAACTACCCTGCCGTTATGCTATCGAAATTTTCTGAAATATTCATGTGTTAGAATAATTTTCATTTGTTGAAATTAATTACATATGTTGAAACCAATATTCATGTGTTGAATTGAAATTTCGTTCGTCGAGTTGAAATTCATGTGTTGAATATTATTCGAATTTTAAACAAATAGATTTAACGATCAAAATCACGTTTTTATATATATGCAAACCATAGAGAATATTCATGTGTTGAATTGAAATTCATTCGTTGAGTTAAAATTCATGTGTTGAATATTATTCGAATTTTAAACAGATAGATTTAACGATCAAAATCACATTTTTATATATATACAAACCATAGAGAATATTCATGTGTTGAATTGAAATTCGTTCGTCGAGTTGAAATTCATGTGTTGAATATTATTCAAATTTTAAACAAATAGATTTAACGATAAAAATCACATTTTTATATATATACAAACTATAGAGAATATTCATGTGTTGAATTGAAATTCATTCGTTGAATTGAAATTCATGTGTTGAATGTTATCGTATTTTAAAATAAAATGAATAGACAATAAAAACTACATTTTTATTGTGAATATGAAGTGTTAAAAACATTCACGTGTTGAATAAATATTTTTGATGATAAAAATATTTCTTTTATCATGTATACGCTTTGATAAGAATACACACGTGTTGAAATAAATATTAGTTTGCTAGAAATGTTATTGTTAGCTTTGTCCTGCATATACACACATGTGTTGAATAGGGAAAATGGATTAACTGTAGAGTAAAGAAATTATTTGCGTGCCCGACAAATAGGTAAGCCTTGATGAGTTGGCTGCGCAATTTTATTTTTATATCAACTCCTGTGAATGCCATTGGATGCGGAGTGCTGGTTATTCTGTGTGAAATAATAAACATCGCCATAGGATAGTAACAATTAATTTTGAACTACACTACATGGCATACTCCTTGACGATAGGCATACTTCATCATATTCCACATAAGCAATTGGAGCTTGTGTGACGAGGTGGAAGATTTACCATACAAGCGAGAGGCTTGTATGGCGATGATTATATACTACAGGTTGAACTGATGACTGATATGGACTATATAAAATATAACGATAAATTGCCATATTAATAAAAAACCCACACGGGTCTGGAGTTGACAATAATCACGTCTCTCTAGTCATTAGATACGACACATGGACTATTTATTCCCACACGGGACGAGGTGACGAGGATTTATCCTCTGGAGTAATTAAAAATACACGCTCCCTCAGGCTTGACAGGGTGACGAGAATTTATTCTCTGGAGTTATTATCTATACACGCTCCCCTGTAAACACCAGAATATATCACTATAAATATGTGGATGCTTTATAGGATTTATTGGGTACCTAACATGGCCCAATAAATTTCCAAACCCATTCCCGTACAAAGGAGGATATGGCGAAATTTTTCGAAATATTAAGGCGTTAGTGAAATATTTGAAGTGAAAACGATGTTGAAATAAATGAATGAACGATGTTGAAATAAATGAAAGAACGATGTCGAAATAAATGAATGAACGATGTCGAAATAAATGAATGAACTATATTTGAAATAAAGGAATGAACTATATTTATATATAAATAAATATAAATAGAATTGAAAGGAATCGAAGCCGTGCAGTTCGTGTTTTGGAATCGTAATTTGAATCGATTAGTACGAGAAATCCGACCATCGGATTTTCCCAAAACCGCAACCGCTGGGTTCGCCTTGGAAATATCTTTCCAACGGCACCAACCTTGTAAAAATCCAACGGTTGGATTGTCTGGAATGTTTAATTCAAATCTGAAGAAAAACAGTGCCAGAATCGTTTATATTTATATATAAATATAAATATAATTAAATTAAATCGAATAACGACGCTGTAGTTCGAATTTTGAAACCGTAACTTCAAACGACTAGTGTGGAAGATCCGACCGTCGGATTTTCACAAAACTAGAACCGTTGGGTTCGCTTTGGGAATATCTTCCCACTGATATAGACTTTGTAGAAATCCAACGGTTAGATTTTCCGATATGAGTAAAACAAATTAGGGAAAAAACAGCGCTAGTGCCACGACACGACCTGAAACGTCGTTTAATTAAATATGGCCATTTTTAAATAAATAAAAATGGCGAAAAATCGTTATAAAATATTATAAGCAACGAAGATCGGAAATAAACCAATTTGGCTTGATCTGTTTGATATTTGATGGTTGTATGTGTTTGACACGAAAATTATACTAAAGAACTGAAATGTGATTGTCGAATAATAAAACCATGGAAAGAATTGATTTGAATTCTAATTACGTGAATTATTTGAAAAGCCCTAGCTAACCCTCATTTCAAATAATTGATCGTGCGATTCGAATTGGAAAATACAAAGACGATTCAAGACCGACGATCTTCGTATCGGTTGGATGGGCGCTGCTGAGGTTCCTGACTGGAGTAGCTACCGTGAAGGAACGGAAGTAGTAGCCGTCTGAACGTATGTGTTGATTGGACGGATATACGAGGAATTTGACGCCTCCGGTTTTGTTCAGACCCAGAACGGACTTGTAAATGGACTGTGTGTCTGACATTGGATTTTGTTCTATACTGATTGATCTCTGTTAAATATATATCTGTTTGGCGGCGGAGAATTTATTCTTTTGCTTAACGCCCTTCTCTGAGACGTACGAGCTCAGAGGTTATATATCGATAGAAATCAGTCGTATGGAGTGGATTGCCTATGTGGCATGCCAAGATGCTGTGATCAAGGCTTCTGTTGCAAAGCAAAGTCTTGTGTTTGATGATCAAAGCACGGCCTACGTAGCCTGGCTTTGTGTATAGCGTGGATTCGCGAGCCTCACACCTTGGTATGAGTTAAAAACGGGATAAGGACTGCAGGGAGAGCACGACGTTTCTTTCTAGCTATGGTGGTGTCAGTGACCTACCAGCCCTGACATTTATATCTATTTTTCACCTATGTGGTTGTTGGAATGCGAGGCGCCTCGATAATAGGTCTGTAAGGACCGGGAAACATGTGTTCAGGAATACTAATCCTCAAACGTAAGAGAGGACCGACCCTGAAGATCCAGGGGTTACCCAGAGTGTGTAGTCCTGAGGCATTTGCTAGAATGTCTCGAAGCGGAGAGGAGCTTGCCCCTTGCCTCGACTCATGACGGAAATCCAATTTCCAATACGAAATAACGGATTTGATTGTAGAACTAGTATGGCGATATAGTATATGGTAGCTATGCCGCCTATGATTGATATTTATGATGCTATTCGTTTTTGAAACATGTATGCACTAGTAATAATATCAAATGATTTTGCTTTACACGTATCAAGCATATTTGGCCATTATAAGGTAAAACTCTATCCTCCGGCTTGCGTTGCATTGTATGATGGGACTTGAGTCTTATAGTGGCTTCATTCTTTTTAAAAGCATTGCATTGTTTTCAAAGAATTTACTTTGTTTTAAATGAACCAACAATCACTGGAGTAAACCCGTTCCACGAAAGTTGCGTGGTCCTATGATTTGCTTATTACTGTTGTTTAAACTGTTAAGTAGATTCCTCATACCAGTCCCCATGACTGACTCGTTGTTTGTTTCACTTTGCAAACGCGGGTGCCCTTATTTTCACACGGGCAGCCTAGTTCACAGGTGACAGGTTGTTTTGGCTCAGCACTGTAGTATGGAGTGTGTTTTGGCTCATGGCGAGGCTGACTTCACCGAGATGACTTTGACATTTTCCGCCATTATTGTATTTATATTATGATTCCGCCACAGGCGATGCAGACTGCTTTACTTCCAGTACTTATTATCATATGTATATGTACCGCCTTCGGCGATGTAGACTGATACCCTTATTATGTCTCACTGCATGTATATATTCCGCCTCTGGCGATGGTGACTGATCATTTCCCTGTTATTTACTAAGTTATATCCTACGTTGTGCTATTCTGATGTTGTTACATGTTATGATTCCGCTGTCATATCCATGTAAAATTATTCTATTTATTGTTTTTGCTATGATCTATACTCTGCTATGTTGATGGATGTGTTATATTCCAATGATTATCCTTAATACCATCACACGGATTTTGGGATCGTCACACCCTGACCATAAATTGGTAAGAAAATAATCGTCTAAGTATCAACCCTGAAGACCGAAATCAACATCAGATCAATACTCATAAAAATCATTTAACTTAACCAATATTTAGTTATGTTTCAATTTATTTACTCTGGTTAAATTTTCGAGTCCTAGAATCCAAATTTCTGGTTTTTATCCCAAACTAATCTGAAATACCATATCTTGATTCCATTTTAAATTCGAAACTTTTGAATTTCCCAAAAATATTTTGTTTTCCTCAAACAATTTTCCAGTTTATCTTATTTGTATATCTTACTCTTATACAAATTCAATTTGGTTTATAACCATATTGATTATAACAACAACAATCGACACATCCAGATATAATAATAATTCCAGAAAATTTCTTTTATAACAAAAATACATTAGGCAAAATTATTTCATTTACCCATCTTAAAACAATAGTGTGTCGAACTGTTCTGTTTGAGAGTTTAGAAACACCTATCGATACAGTTGTACACCCTGGATCAACCAGAATTCATAAACCGCTCAACAAACCAATCATCACATTATAAAACAGTTTTTATATCAATTAACAAATACACGCTCATATATACACTCAAACTCAATCTAGGGTATTACTAAACCCATCTCTACTGAGTTACGCCACAGAGCCAAGGTTGTTCAGCTCTGATACCAACTGTAATGACCTGCAAATCCGTACCATTTGAGTTGACTGAATGCAACACACATCCAACCCAAATTGCACGAAAACACGAATCATTGATAGAAAGAAGTTATAGGATGAGAAATAGAAAGATGGAAAATTAAAATAGAAGATATAGATAAAAGATAAATTGAACAATATCACAGAATCTCACAATCGCAGCAGAATAAAATATAATATATAAAATCACTTTTGAAATGCAAATTGTATTTTCACTTACATACTTCATCAGAGTACATCACATATACAATACAGTGGAAATAAACTCTAAATATCTAACATTGAAGCTCCCTGTTCCTAGCTCCTCCAGATAAAAATGTAAAATCCTAAACTATTGGACTGTCCATACAAATTTGGGCACCCAAGAGTTTAGGGAAAACATAGGAAAATAAACTCTAGGTCAGTCATGAAGCTGGTGTGAGTAAACGATTAAAAACAACTTGATTTTAACTTTCGAAAACCTTTTAAAAGAAAAGATAATCGTAAGACCGATCCACACATAAATACAGATGGTTTTTACCTTACGATAACCCAAAACATCTTTAAAATCAATAATATTCTGATATTGTGATAGTGTCTAAATACAAATAATAGCAATCTAGCAAAACACTTGCATCTCAGCTCCTCATATATAGTATACAATCAAAATCGCGGGTGCTTATTGGATAATGGATTTCCAACTATGACAAGGTATGGAACCACCTTCCGATAGTGTATCTCTAGAGGCGAATACACTAGATTCAACAAGAACATCTTGCAACCCGGCCCACACATGATCGACCACTGATTTCGCTTGAGTGTATTGAATATATTGTCACCAACTGTTGGGAGCTACCCACCGTTTCCCGAAAGGGACAACATCAAAATATTTAAGAAGCAAAATGAATTTCTCTATATAGGTATCAATACATCTAATGGGAGCGACCTACATAGCCATGCTGCCTGCCCGATTTTTGTCATTTCCCGATTGTGAGGCTTGAGGCTGAACTTACCCTTTTTTTATAGCACATCTTTATTCACTTTGAATGTCACATCGTCAAACTCGTCAAATCACAAATTGATTTCCCCAAAACCACGGGTAAAAAGCTAAGAGAAACGAATTCATCCGCCAACAAACATAGTTTTGAAAAGATCAACTTGCGCGATCTGTTAGGTATACTCTGTCACACATTCGTCCATACAAGTTATCCTAGGACTGGACAAACCGAAGGCACTATTCAAAATAGCCCTTGAATGTCTCCTTCTTCAATTATCTTCAATAATCTCTGACTCGCGACGTATAAATCAAATCAAAGTGGAATATTAATTCCGGACTTTTCGAAATGATTAACGTAATGTCTTTTATAATCAGTCGATACTTAAGGAAAATGATTTCCATATTCACTTGATCTCAAAACATTTCTTTAAAGAAATAGTTATCAACTTAAAATGAACTGGATTAAATATAATTCATTTTATATACCCTTTATTTTACGAGCTTCAACCTAACAGAATGGTATATGTTTGCATTGTTTAAACCCAGACATTTTGACTATCTTTTATAAATGAACAACTAAAGCGTGTGCGTCGCACACTGTATTTTACTCTAAAATGTTAGTTCGTTTATACTACAATTATTTGCAATTTATACCTTTGTTTCAGTTTGTAAATCTCGTTTTATTTCACTTTATCTACATGCCTAAAGCAAGTCTTTATTATATATTTATTTTATTAAAATATTTTAATAAACCTAAAATCTCCTTTTTATCTTATTATTCTTCTTCCTTATTTCCTATTTTCTTTTTCATTTCTACTTTTAAACTTAACTAGTCTAAAAATCTAAGCTCACATACTGTCGACCCAAATACACTCTCCTTTCCCTTTTTTTATTCTTCTTTTTAAATTTACCTTTCCGGCCTATACCCTTTTTCCTTCTCTGTATTTTCCTTCTCTAATTAAAACTTGCTAATGCCCTTGAGCCCGACCAATCCTTCTTCTCACCAGTCAATATATTGGGCAACTTCATTTCTTAATCTTATTTTAACAACTTTAAAATCTTCCTCTTTATTTTTATTCCTCTTTTTATTTTATATTTTCTATTTCTATTTTATATTTTCTATTTCTATTTTATTTATCTTTATTGTCAAATTCTCGACCCAAATTCCTTTCCTTAAATTTCCCTTTATTTAATTCTTCGTCCCAAACAAATCCCATCAACCTTCAAGCCCACGCGCTCTTCCTCCTTTCTTATGCACTTGCTTTTGCCTGTATAACCCCTTCGATTCTCTGTTCTTTTCTTCTATCAGGTATCAACCATTTTCCATCCCATTCCTTACTTCTCCTATCCTTATTTCTACTTCTGTTTCCTATCCTTATTAACTTAAATTTTATAATTTAAAACTTTTATTACCTTTTAGCTACTATGTTTCTTTCTATAGACCCCAAACCATCAACAGGGTAAACAAATATACACAATTGTGTATCCACTTCCCATGCACGTGTACGTCCACACCGTTCATCAGGGAGCCACCGCACTTTCCGTGACATGTCGCACCACCACCTCAGGTCATCATCGACCCCTCCTCCAAGCGCCAGAGCCCCTCCTCCTCAAAAACACCATTTAACCAATTACTGTCGAATAGTGTAACTCCAAGCCACCTCCAATTTCGCCCCTCCCAATCGCCTCCGACCACCGGAAGTCCCTGCGCCTCCTTCCACCTCCTCTCTGACCTCGGACGCAACTCCTCGACCATTCCTAGCCCGCTCGATCGCGTCTTGACCCCATATGAGACTCTCAAAAACCCGAAACACAACTGCTCTTCAAAACCTAAATCAGCTTCGATCGACCAATTTACGAAATAGAAAAATAATTTGACATTTTTCCTTCAATCTATGAACCCTTACACCTCTACAGGGTTTATGTCGTCGTACTGGGTTACTGCGATCACCGGAAAAAGCTCCAAGAACCATTTCCGTTCATCTCACGATATCCCAATATTTACAACCCTAAAAATCATGATACTTACACTAAAATTCATGGTTTCCTCCCTCGATTGTATTTATATGCCTGAAGCATGATTCTGCGATGATCGAAAATTCATGTTTTAGCCTTATTTTACAGGAAAATGGGTTTTTCTAAGAATATATACCATTATGTAAACCGAAAATATTTTTAATACATACTAAAGATGTATAGCAACAATTATATTTAGAAACGAAATCCTGCAAGCTGTTTGATTTCAAGTTATGGTATTTTAATTAAACAGGTATGGTTACCCTGATTCTGTTTCACATATATACAGGGCTTTCTTTCATAATGTTTACTGAGTTTGATATTACCACAAATTTATACATAGATGTCATAAATGGTGCACTAAAACATGGATAAACAACATATAATTGTTAATGGCACTTAAGGTAAAGACTTGAACAAAAATTAAAGATTAATTTACTCACATAATTTTTTCACTGATTTTAAATATCCTGATATGGTTTACAGGTCACAGGGCTTCAAATCCATCACACCCTCAAGTTATTTAGTTTTAATTTATACAACATAGCATATATAGTTATATGTATGGCATCAAAATAGTAACGCAGCATATAAGCTAGAAGTTGTGCTCACTTATTTTCACTACTTTTATTTATTGTTTACTGGTTACAGGTTTATATGTTTTATTCCAAACTTTCTATTTTCATAGTTTATATGAAGAAGCAACTAATAGGGCCATATATGCATCATAACATATACGTTTTGCGTAAATAGTAAACCCAAGAAGTGAAATTTTACTCATATTTAAACTGTTCCAGATATTAGTCCAGTATGAGAATCATATATAAGCATTCATATATACACTGTATCTATATGCATAAGCAATAATAGAAGAGAAAGGTTTACTCACAATGTTCACTGATATATACACAGTTCAAGGTTCCAAGTGTGTTTGTGTTCTGACTCTTGGTTTAATATGAAAATTGAATACCATTCATTTTTTATCAATATGAAAATTTTGACTGTAGTTCTCTTTAACTTCAAAGAACATGCGTTCACATACATTATTAAATGCTACTGAGGTCAGGACTGATCACCGATTTTGTAGAGATACTATTATTTTATATTGCATTATTAACTCTGTTACAGGCAAATTTACCGCACAATATCATCTACAAACTATTAGCGTTAGTCATTTGTAAGAATGATCATTCTTGGTTAACTTTTGCTTGCAAGTGCGTTACATTGACAGGATACACAACTCTACCGAAACTATCAAAGAATTAATGAATGATAATATAACACTATAAACTAGTAATAGAAAAAATCAGAACCACTTAGTAATATATTAAATTGGAAAAGAAGATTTACTCACATATGTTTACAGTTTCATGCTTGTTCTGTGTCTTTAGCTCTTACTCTTCATTGCCGTTATTTGTTCCAAATCTTTATAACACTCTTTATTTTCCTCTATTCTTAACCTTTTCCATGCTCCTTTGTTCTTAGTCTTGCGTTTTCATCATTTCTTTGTGTTATTTAGCTTTAGCTTTTGTGTGAGTGTGTGAGGGGTATACTAGTGTACATATATAGGTAAATCAAATATTATATTATTGGACACATATAGACTTTATACTTTAGGGTCTAGGCTGTTTCAATGTGTGGTTGAAATGGCGCACTGTTTGGTCATTTCATAAGGATATATTTTTCCAGTCCTTTTTCCACGGCCATACATGTGCCTAGACTTGTGCAGAGTGTATTCTAAAACCAAATCTTTGGATCCTAAACATGAATTTTTAGCTTACAAATAATGCAATCCTATGTACTAGATGGTGTAGGCATAGCTGGCTCACCATTTTGCTTCATAATGGGTATGGCTAGAAATACATGCCGCAGTACAAAATGTTCAAAATCATGTGCAAACTGTTAAACTTCAAGGCTTACAAATGATAGCTAAGTGATGTTGTAGGTTGCTACTCTATTTGATTGAAAGGAAGTGTTATGATAAGGCCAATCACATTACTTCTGTTCTTTAGCACGACCATGTTCTCTGCAGTGCACAAATTTGTACATCCATGTCCTGATGGTTTAAAAGCTAGGTTGAAAGGGTATTGCTTGGATTGATTTGAAAAAAAGGTTGCTGAGTATTTTTCTATAAGATCCTTTCAGCTACTTTGCAAGGCCATACTATTTCGGCACATGTCTATGTGTACAAACATCTTTGCAGATTTGATGTCAAACTCACGTGTTAACCTCTAAGTCACGCAGGCTTTTTAAAAGACTATGTTCATTCACGGTATAGGTAGTCTATGTTGAGACAGCTTTTGACTGAGAAGTGAAATATTTAGGCTGTCTACCCTATGACCAACTATGTAATGTATTAGAAACCAAATACTTTGCTTCTAAGCAATCCATATATTTAAATGGCATATTCTGTACAAACAAAATATCTACATTGAATAGTTGTGTATTCTATAGATTTTAAAGTATCAAATATTATACATGATATTCTCTTTTATTTGTTATGATCTTATTTCATTCTAATCAATTAATTGCTATCTCTTTCCAATTTATAGCCATGTCAACTCATATGCCTGTGGGTTAAGTAGTTGAAATTTTACTTAACTGATTCTATTTTAATTTTTACGTAAGTTAAAACAAAACGAATACGATAATTGTATAAAGAACATTAAAATATGCACAAAGGAATTCATACATTATTATACTAAATTTCTACACTATTCAAATCTTATATTATCCAAATTTAACTAGAGTTTTAAAACACAATTAAAAATACAAAACAATTTACAAAACATTACTTATTGGTTTTACATACATATATACACTGGCTGAGGAATTTTATACTATTTAATATATATACTTGAAATTCCCTAATATTTAGTATTCAAAATATACTATTTCAAATCAATTATTGAAATAATCAGAATAAATTGTATTGCAAGCCTAGTCAAAAACCGGGACGTTACAATCTACCCACCTTAAAAGAATTTCGTCCTCGAAATTAAAGAGTAACGAAAAGGTCCTAGTAATACCCAAAGTCATAAACTTAAACATACATATGCTATATACCAATGATCATAGAAAACATAACATATAATACACACAAATTATCTATCGAACATTCTGTTTACACCAAAATTTGGCAAAACAACCAAAGTATTGCTTAACGCGTTACCTAATCGGAGGCGAGATGCTTAGGAAGCATGTCATCTTTTCAAAGGCAAGACGTAAGAATACCTTTTTTATTATGTGAGGCCATATCTAATACATGAAAACATCAAAATATAGAAAGAAGACAAGAGTTTATAGTGGTTCGACCTTTGAGGAGGTCTACGTCCACTTTTAAGAGAGAATTTTATTATCAACAAGTTGTTTACAAGGTAAGATCACTCATACATTCAACCAAACTTTCTCTCACACACATCCTTCCATTTGAATTGCTGAAAATGGTAGAGAAATATCTTGGAAAGCGAGGAAATCTCCTTATTACCAAGCTTTTGCCATGGATCTTCGACCTTAAGCTCTATCATATATCATTTGTGGAAGTTATGATTCCATGCTCCATTGATCTTTGTTGGATTATGAAGAATAGATGTTGGAATGCTTGAAGAAGTCCAAAAAGCAATTTGGCAGCACCTCCACGTGTTTCCAGAAAAGTCCCCCCAAAAATGATGGAGGTAGGGTGCTATTTATAGGCGGAGGAGTGGCTGAAATCTTGTATTCAGGGTTCTGGTCGGTATTTTTGTGTATTTACAAGAATGCCACTGCCAGTTGTCACCAGCTGTCAAGCTGTTTTATACTATTTTGACCGACCAGGAGCCCTCGTTGAAGGGAAAGACGACCAGGAGGCTTAGATGCGGAGTGAACCGACCAGAAAGCTGAAACCAAAAAGCGGACTGACCCTAAACCCTTGGGGCTGGTCGGAGCGATCAGAAGCTAGCGATCGACCAAATCAGCATGGAGATGAGAGCGACCAGAGACCTTCCGCATTTGGAGCGACCAGTGGCTTTGAGCATTTGGAGCGACCGGGACCCTTGTGCCTTTGGACCGACCAGTGGCTTTGATTCAGGGCGGAGCGGTCAGAACCTCATGATTAGTGAACTCAACGAAGGTGACAAAAGAACCTAACACTTTTTGAGATCTTCAGGACCGACCCATTTTCGTGGCATTGCAGAACCGACCGTCTTTTGAGGATCACTGAACCGACCCCCTCTTGGGAATTACAGAACCGACCTGTACATAATTGTTGATAATGAATCGATCAATTCAGATGGATAACATTTTGCCCCTCGGAGTTCCATAATTTTTTTACGAAAAACTATGGACTTCGAAATATTATATTATACACCCATGGATTGTATCGACCAGTTTCGACCAGGGGTCGGTTTCTCGCAGGGGTCGGTTTTCTCCAATTTTGATTAAGGGTCGGTTTCAAAGTTGGTTCGCAGGGGTTGGTTTTTTCTCCACTGAATACCGAAGTGGCTGGTCGTCCTGGCTATATATCTTCCCTTTGACCCTTGGTGTTCCTCACTTTTCCTAAGTCCGAAAATTTCTTATTTTAATGGCGGCAACCCTCTGACGAAAATTCTCTAATCTTCATTTTGTTCCACCAATTTAATCCGGGAAAACAATCTATCCACGATCACTCTCCCCGATTCTCTGTCAAGTGCTCGAATCTTCACCTCGTCGAAGCCTGGAAATTCAGTCCAAACTTCTTCAACTAGTTAATTTAATCGTAGGTATATGTTTTTATTCCCTTTGTTAATTCGAGAATGATGAATGTTGGCTTTTTCGGTTTGATTGGATTCTTTGAGGTTAGAATGTAATTTGTAGCAGAATCCTCGAATCCGAAACCCTTTGTGTATTAGGATGTCTGACAGTAATGTAGTAACTGATTCATTCAACTCGAATTTGTGGATGATGATTTTGAAATGAACAATCTTTGTACTATTTCCATAATGATCACAATCTATTTGTGTAAATGCTTGAATGGCTGATGCATATATAATTTTCTGCTTAAACCATTATCTCATGATGTTTTCATTATGCATTCGCACTGAATAATCATGCTAACAACATGTTCGTATAAATGTTTGATTTGATGGAGCTATGGTAACGTGATGCATGTCTGATTTTCCTTCTAAAACCATCCCTTTATACTGTTTGTATCACATATTTGTAGCAGTGACCACGTTTGCTTTTAAAGTACGACCGACTCAGGTCGATTTTTTGTGTGTATTGCCTTTAAAACCGATCAGCTTCGAACCGACTAGGGCTTTGTTTGACCGACCTGAGGTGAAGTTTGATACAAACCGACCTAGACAAGTTTTGAGCGACCAGAGCTCTAGTTTTGTTTTAAAGCGACCAGTCTTAGATAAGCTCCAACTTTATCATATGTAACCGACCAGCCCTGTTTAACCAAGCACGACCGACCAGTTTTAGCTCATAGCACCAACGACACTTGAATTTGATTGTTAATCACAAGTTTGTGAAATTCTTGTGCAGGATGGATATTTATCGAGAGGAGTTTGTGAAGAAATATTTTGATAGGGACGCCGACAAAACTGTCCAGCCTTCCGTGAACTCCCCTCTACTTATTCGGCCTTCTTACCCTGAACTCCAAGCCGTTATAAACAGGCCCTGTTATTCCCCAGGAGTACGTGATGCTAAATTTGCTCGACGCCTTCCCGATTGGAATTTACAAGGAGTTACTTCCAATGTAGGTGTCTCTTCTTCTGATCGTCAGATTATATCCAGTGATATGAACGTTGTTAAATCAAGATTACTGAGCCGAATGGAGGATGCTTTGGTGCAGTTTAATAAACAGATGGTCATGCTGAAGGATCAAACCGCTCAGAAACTTCAAGATTGGTACACTCTGGCCGGAGATTTGGACAAACTTCATAGGGAAAATCTTGAACGAATTGCTATCTTGGAAGTGGACAAGATGAAATTGATTCAAGCTTTACGAGCTCAGGATACCATCATTGCTGCTTTCCCAAAAGGCGATATTGAACTAGCAGGTTCCTTTGACAAGAGGCATGCTTCTGGTGCTTCCTCTTCAGGTTCTGTCCCAGCAAAGAGGAAGGTCGGGAGGCCTAGGAAGCGCCCGATTGTGTAATCACTCTTTGTTTGATGATCTTTGCCTTTTGAACTTTTAATTTAGACTGGTTTGTAGTAAGCGTGTGCCAGTCCTCGCCTTTGACTTCTAGACTGTTTTTTTTGTTAGTACTCTATGTATGTACTTATGATGCTGGTGGTTTCGCTTTGGTATGTGTATGTGATGTGCTTATGTGTTACGCCTTCGTACTTTTAACCTTGCTATTACGTTTTTTCCGCACATTTTGGTTTGTACACCACGCTTGCACATTTCACTTTTCACATTTTGCTTGTTTACGGATTTATCAACTATATATGGTTGTAGTGATCCTTTGGTACGTAAGGAATCAAATAGTCACTTTTTTGATATGATATGCCCCCGTACCAATGGAATATTTCAACCCTGATATATTGAAGACGGACTTTAGAATTGGATGCTTTAAGATGTAATCAGAATTTAAGAAGCGTCTGTCATCGAATTGTGACATTTGGAGCTTTTTATTCTTCATACGAACATTGCATGTATTGTCTGGAATTCTCCGTCCATTGCATCCGAATGTATTAGATATTCGAGAAATGGACTCAGTTTGACAATAACGTGGTCAGATTTTGTCTGACTTTGAGTTATTTGACTGAGCACCCCCGGAGAGGTTTTGGGTTAAAGACTCAGTTTGGTAATAACGTGGTCAGATTTGTACTAACTTTAAGTTATTTGACTGAGCACCCCGGAGAGGTTTTGGGTTAAAAACTCAGTTTGGTAATAACGTGGTCAGATTTGTACTGACTTTAAGTTATTTGACTGAGCACCCCCGGAGAGGTTTTGGGTTAAAAACTCAGTTTGGTAATAACGTGGTCAGATTTGTACTGACTTTAAGTTATTTGACTGAGCACCCCTGGAGAGGTTTTGGGTTAAAAGACTCAGTTTGACAATAACGTGGTCAGATTTTGTCTGACTTTGAGTTATTTGACTGAGCACCCCCGGAGAGGTTTTGGGTTAAAAGACTCAGTTTGGTAATAACGTGGTCAGATTTGTACCGACTTTAAGTTATTTGACTGAGCACCCCCGGAGAGGTTTTGGGTTCAAGACTGTGTCTGCCTAGTTCCACGGAGTGGGTATTGATTTTGTTGGACCTTTGAGTTGATCGAGATGCCTCGGTTATAAATCCATATCCCTAGGTCGATCCTCTCGAATGATACTCCTTTGGTGGAATTTTAGCGAGTCTTCTTTGATTTTACTCCATTGGTTTCTCCCACTGATTGGCCTTGGTGTTTTGTTCTTCTTTTTTATCTTATGGAGACATTCCTCACTTACCGTATTTCGACGGGAGTGCTTTATGGATCCATGTGCTTAATTTGTCCTTTTGGACTATGCTATGAACTAACACCAGGCTTTCATCGGGGAATGAACCAGTGAATTTTTTCTTTTAATTATGTCCTGTAATCAGAAATCATAACTGAACATCTTTGAATATATAATCAAAGGTATGCGATGTATAATTTAGACAGGAGTCCAAAGAGTTGTTTTACTCATATTCATGTAATTTCATACAAAGTATCCGTTATATTCATAGAAAAACACAAAGGAATATGAGCCAAAAGAGTTATTTGAAATAACGCCGGAGGTGATCACTGTTCCAGGCCCTTGGGACTTCTATTCCGTCTATAGTCCTGAGCTTAAAGGTGCCGTCGAGGAGCTTTTGATCGATGACAAACGGACCTTCCCAGTTGGGGCCAAAAACTCCTGTTGCGGTCATGATCTTCTTTAACACTAAGTCTCCCACTTCGAATGTTCTATGCCTGACCTTTTGATTGAAGTGTCGGGCAATTCTCCTTTGATGGGCGACTATCTTAAGCTCCGATTCAGTCCTTTTTTCTTCGAGTAAATCGAGGGCTTCAAGCTGCAACTTTTCATTCTCTTTCTGGTTAAAGTGAATTCTGCGGTGAGTAGGAACCTCTAACTCCACAGGTATCATTGCTTCCGATCCAAATGCCATAGAGAATGGAGTATACCCTGTCGTAGTTTTATGAGTCGTACGGTAAGCCCATAGTGCAAGCGGCAGTTCTTCAATCCAGTTACCCTTAGCTTTCTTGAGACGCTTCTTAATCGTGGATTTTAGGATTTTGTTGATTGCTTCAACTTGCCCGTTGGCCTGCAGGTGGGCAATTGCTGCGAAGCTTTTCTAAATGTGATATTTGTCGCAAAAGTCTTTGAACTCATCGCTTTCAAATTGCGTGCCATTGTCGGTGATGATCTTCTGCGGAATTCCAAATCTGCATATGATGTTTTTCAAAACAAAATTGATCACTTTTCTTGATGTGATGGTTGCCAGTGGCTCAGCTTCCGCCCATTTAGTGAAATAGTCCACAACAACTATGGCGTTCTTGAAACCGGATTTTGCAGTAGGTAATACTCCAATCAAATATATGCCCCAGATAGCGAATGGCCAAGGACTCAACATTTGTGTCAACTCAGTCGATGGAGCTCTCGGAATCTTTGCAAATTTCTGGCATTGGTCACATTTTTTAGCACAGATCATAGAGTCGAGATTTACCTCTGGCCAGAAGTAGCCATATCGAAGAACTTTTTTGGCTAGAGTTTGTCCACCTACATGTCCGCCACAATCTCTTCCACGTAATTCTGCCAGGATTGCTTTGGATTCCTCCTTTGTTACACATCGTAGAAAAGGTGTTGAATATCCTCTCCTGTATAAGTGACCATCCTGAACGAGATACAAACGGGACTTTCGGAGCAACTTCTTGCGATCCTTCGGGTTTTCAGGAAGTGTCCCATGGAGTATATAATTCTTGATGGGGGTCATCCACGAGTATGACTCGTCAGCTGTCTCCATAACCCAATCTATATCAGATTCTTCAACACTGGAACTAGATAAAACTTCAACTGGAACTAGGCCGAAGATTTGAGGATCTCCGGTACTAGGCAGCTTTGATAAAGAATCGGCTTTCCAATTTTCTCCTCTAGGGATATGAGAGATAGAATAGTACTCTAGATTGTCAAGAAACTCTTTGACTTTGCGTAGATACGTTGGAAGATTTCCGCTCTTGGTCTCAAATTCACCTTTGATTTGAGAAACCATCAACTGTGAATCGCTGAAGATCAACAAACTCCTCAGGCTTAACTCTTTCGCAACTCTCAATCCTCCGAGCAAAGCTTCATACTCGGCCTCGTTGTTTGTGACTGGGAATTCGAATCGTAGAGCACAACATATCTGTCGTCCTTCTGGAGTTTCAAACACGATTCCTGCCCCAGCACAGTATTCATTCCTAGCACCATCAACGAAAAGCTTCCATCTGGCGACCAACTCATTCGTTTCTTCCATTTCCTCTCCTCTATCAGTGAACTCGGCAATAAAATCAGCTAGGGCTTGCCCATTTATTGCTTTCCTGGGGTGATAAGTGACATCGTACTGACTGAGCTCAATATTCCATTTTAGTAATCTCCCTGAGGTTTCTGAACGGAACAACACTTGTTTCAAAGGTTGATCTGTAAGGACCTTGATAGAGTGAGATTGGAAATAAGGCCTGAGCTTCTGTGATGCAATAAGCAGAGCATATGCAAGCTTTTCGATCTTTGGATAATTCATCTCTGCCCCGGTAAACCTTTTACTGACGTAGTATACCAGCCACTGAATTTTATTTTCTTCCCTGACGAGGACTGCGCTTAGAGCATGGGATGATACTGCAAGATATAGGAACAGGCTTTCTCCATCTTTTGGTTTTGACAGCATCGGAGGTGATTCCATGTGCTTGATAAGATCCTCAAATACTTGCTGGCATTCAGGAGTCCACTGGAAATTCTTCCTTTCCTTTTTCAATGCATCAAAGAGGGGAATGCACCTGTCCGTTGCCTTTGAAATGAAGCGGCTTAAAGCTGCCACCTTGCCATTAAAACTTTGGAGTTCCTTTTTAGTCCGTGGAGCTCGCATTTCTCGCAAGGCAACCACTTGTGCTGGGTTTGTTTCAATGCCCCGGGCGTTGACCATGAAGCCGAGAAACTTTCCTGAAGCTACACCAAATGAACATTTGAGTGGATTTAGCTTCATGCGGTATCGCGTTAGAATTTGAAACATTTCGTCAAGGTCTTCCATATGACTTTTTGCTTCCTTGGATTTTACCAACATGTCATCAACATAGACCTCCATGGTTTTTCCAATTTGCCCTTTGAATATCGAATTCACCAGACGTTGATACGTGGCACCTGCATTTTTCAAACCAAACGGCATTACCTTATAACAATACAAACCGCGATCAGTTATGAAACTAGTACTATCCTGGTCTGGCTCATGCATCATGATCTGATTGTAGCCTGAATATGCGTCCATGAAAGACAACAGTTCATGCCCCACCGTTGCATCGACAAGCTGATCAATTCGAGGTAGGGGGAAACTGTCTTTTGGGCATGCTTTGTTTAGATCAGAATAATCAACACACACCCGCCATTTGCCGTTTGACTTTTTTACAAGAACTGGGTTGGACACCCATTTAGGATAGGTGGACTCGCGAATGAAGTTGTTCTTTAATAGCCTATCCACTTCATCCTCCAAAGCCTTAGACCTCTCAGGGCCTTGCATCCGTCTTTTCTGTTTCACAGGGTGTATGCTAGGATCAATGTTCAACTTATGCACAATCACTTCCGGAGATATTCAACACATATCTGAATGGTTCCAAGCAAAGACATCCAAATTCGTCTTTAGAAAAACAATTAATTCTTTTTGCAGCAGAGGATCCAACTGAGAGCCTATCTTTACCACCTTATCTGGATCATTATCATGGACCTGTATAGAAATGGTAGCTTCAGCCGGTGCTGCCCTTTCCTCCCCTGCACTGGTTTTTCGCGGATCCATATCTTCTTGCATGTCGTTGTATTCTCCAGCATAGGGGGAGGTCATTAATTGCTATAAGGGGGCTTCATGGATGCAGAGAGGAGTCTCCACATCCTTCTTGATGTCATACTTACGAGCTTCAGTCAACTCTGCCATATAGTAGTTTCTCGACTCTTGAGGATCTCCTTTGATTACTCCCACTCCGTTTGCAGTTGGGAACTTCATCGTCAAACACCATGGAGCAAGAGCTATCTTGAAAGCAGCTAGTGCTGGTCTTCCCAAAAATGCATTATACCCTGACAGCGAGTCTATTATCACAAAAGACTACATCATGGAAACTTGCTTCTTCCCCTCACCAAGCTCTACGAGGAGATCGATTACACCAATAGGCTGAGTTGGTACACCAGTGAAAACGTGTATTTTATTTTTACTTGCTCGCACATTTTCCATGGACAACCCCATTTTAGAGAAAGTATTGTAAAACAGGACATTTACAGATGCCCCATTATCAATCAGTACCTTTTTCACTATTGCTGGACCCAAGCCAATAGTGATCACCATTGGGTCAATGGTTGGAGTCAATATTCCACTGGAATCCCAATCTCAGAATACCACATCTTCCCATGATGTTTTTGGTATTTTCCAACGAAGTGAGTTACTGCAAACTTCAAATCCATTTTCTTTTGAAGCACTGCCTAGTTCATTTGTATACCTGACAATATCCTCCCAAGTATCTCCTGCAGGATGAGGTCCACCACTGATTATGTTGATAACAGGTCGAGAACCATTTGCAGGTGTTCTTCCGTCTTGACTTGGATGAATCTGCTGCTCTTGAGTAGGCTCAGTATCCGACGAACGTTTCACGTACTCCTGAAGACGGTTCTTTCTTATCAACTCTTCAATTAGATTCCTCAAGTGCCGACACTCATTTGCGTCATGACCTGGTCGATTATGAAATCGGCAAAACCTCCCTGAATTTGCAGCTTCTTCGGACACCTTTATTGGTTTCGGGCTCGGATAATCCTCTGTAGCTTTAGTTGCCATGTATATGTGCTCAAGCGTATCATTCAACGGAGTAAGGTCCGTAGGCTTGAAGAAGCGTCGCTTTTTAAAATCCTTATTGTTCTTGGCATCATTACCGTTTCCTCTTTTTTGCCCCCCACCTGAATTTATTTGATCGGTTTTCGTAGAAGCTTCTTTTTTCTCCAGAACCACATTAGTTTTGGTCTTGCCAACAGAGTAAATGGGATCATCTTCAAGACTCATGTATTCCTCGGGTTTGTCATATAATTTCTCTAATGTGTTGGGCTTCTTTCTCTTTAACCACCTTCCAAATTCAGAATGTTTATCTATGCCCCCTTCAAGGCCATTAGAATTAGCCTTGGCTCGTGGGTCCCTACTTCAGCAACGGCAGCATTAAAACGACTTAGAAAAGATCTAATCGTTTCACCCGGGGCTTGTTCCAACTCCTTGAGGGACATAATATCTCTAACCTTCGTTGTCTGGAGGAGGAATTGGTCTTGAAAACATCTTGCTAGTGTGAAAAAATTATCAATAGATCTGGGAGGCAATTTAGTGAACCATAATGATGCTACTCCTTCCAAGTACACTGGAAAGTACAAACACTTAAGCTCGTCGGTTGCTTGGGCCCCATCCATGTGTTGGTCGTATCGAAACAAAAACACATTGGGGTCGCCTGTCCCATTGTAGGCTTGGAATGTAGGTGGCTTGAATTTCCGTGGGAAGGTTGCCTTTTTGATTCTCTCAGTGAGAGGGGTTTTCGATGGCACGAACTCCCATTCAGCCTCATTATCATTTCGAGATTTGCTTTCTTTCATAAGTTGTTGGACCATTTTCAGGAGGCGTTCCCTCTCGTGGAGGCTATCTGCGGGGCGGACGCTTTTGTCTTGACCGACAGCTTGCCTAAGCAAGCCATCACGGTTGTGACTCCGGGGTCCTGGTCTTTCATCATTAGAAAGTGCCCCTTTGGCAGAATTTGCCGCTTGACGAGAAGTAATCCCCGCGTTATGGTTCCGATCAACATGCTTTGAATTCTCATGCTTTCCTTTATTAGGATCAAAGATCTGTTGGATAGATTTTTCTTGGTTCGGACTAGAGGAAGAAGATCCGGTACCCTCTGCATGAGCAGTCTTTGTGGCTACCTTTGCTGTAGCGGTTTGAAGAGCAAAGAGTGAATCTAGCCTTGCCATTATGGCTTTGTTAGCTATTTCCTGTTGTTGTGTCAGACCCGCGACGGCTTGATCAAGCTCGCCTCTTGTGACATTCATGCCTCCATTCGATGTTTCGCCTACTTCAAACCGGTTAACGGCGGGGATTTCGTCTCCATTTCCCTCGTTAGATGCTCTAGCCCTTACTTCCTTATTTGCTTTTGGCGGCATTATTTCAGAAAGTAGCTTGAACTTTGAGGAGAGTTCGTCAGAAGGCCCAACTCGTAGATTCGAGCGGTCTATTTTGAGACTAGGCTCAAAAACTCCAAGATCTTCAAAATATATTTGATGTCAGAAAGTAGATCGGCCTCACGGTGGGCGCCTAATTGTTTACATCAAAATTTGGCAAAACAACCAAAGTATTGCTTAACGCGTTACCTAATCGGAGGCGAGATGCTTAGGAAGCATGTCACATTTTCAAAGGCAAGATGTAAGAATATCTTTTTTATTATGTGAGGCCATATCTAATACATGAAAACAACAAAATATAGAAAGAAGACAAGAGTTTATAGTGGTTCGGCCTTTGAGGAGGTCTACGTCCACTTTTAAGAGAGAATTTTATTATCAACAAGTTGTTTACAAGGTAAGATCACTCATACATTCAACCAAAATTTCTCTCACACATCCTTCCATTTGAATTGCTGAAAATGGTAGAGAAATATCTTGGACAGCGAGGAAATCTCCTTATTACCAAGCTTTTGCCATGGATCTTCGATCTTAAGCTCTATCATATATCATTTGTGGAAGCTATGATTCCATGCTCCATTGATCTTTGTTGGATTATGAAGAATAGATGTTGGAATGCTTGAAGAAGTCCAAAAAGCAATTTGGCAGCACCTCCACGTGTTTCCAGAAAAGTCCCCCCAAAAATGATGGAGGTAGGGTGCTATTTATAGGCGGAGAAGTGGCTGAAATCTTGTATTCAGGGTTCTGGTCGGTATTTTTGGGTATCTACAAGAATGCCACTGCCAGTTGTCACCAGCTGTCAAGCTGTTTTATACTGTTTTGACCGACCAGGAGCCCTCGTTGAAGGGAAAGACAACCAGGAGGCTTAGATGCGGAGCGGACCGACCAGAAAGCTGAAACCAAAAAGCGGATTGACCCTAAACCCTTGGGGCTGGTCGGAGCGATCAGAAGCTAGCGATCGACCAAATCAGCATGGAGATGAGAGCGACCAGAGAACTTCCGCATTTGGAGCGACCAGTGGGTTTGAGCATTTGGAGCGACCAGGACCCTTGTGCCTTTAGAGCGACCAGTGGCTTTGATTCAGGGTGGAGCGGTCAGAACCTCATGATTAGTGAACTCAACGAAGGTGACAAAAGAACCGAACACTTTTTGAGATCTTCAGGACCGACCCATTTTCGTGGTATTGCAGAACCGGCCGTCTTTTGAGGATCACTGAACCGACCCCCTCTTGGGAATTACAGAACCGACCCGTACACAATTGTTGATAATGAATCGATCAATTCAGATGGATAACACATTCATAGCAAGAAAAACATATAATACAAACATATTCGTTAGTCCCTGACCATAAATTGGTAAGAAAATAATCCTCTAAGTATCAACCCTGAAGACCGAAATCAACATCAGATCAATACTCATAAAAATCATTTAACTTAACCAATCTTTAGTTAGGTTTCAATTAACTCCGGTTAATTTTTCGAATCCTAGAATCCAAATTTCTGGTTTTTATCCCAAACTAATCTGAAATCCCCTATCTTGATTCCATTTTAAATTCAAAACTTTTGAATTTCCCCAAAATATTTTGTTTTCCTCAAACAATTTTCCAGTTTATCTTATTTGTATATCTTACTCTTGTACAAATTCAATTTGATTTATAACCATATTGATTATAATAACAACAATCGACACATCCAGATATAATAATAATTCCAGAACCAAGGGTAAAAGGCTAAGAGAAACGAATTCGTCCGCCAACAAACATAGTTTCGAAAAGATCAACTTGCGCGATCTGTTAGGTATACTCTGTCACACATTCGTCCATACAAGTTATCCTTGGACTAGACAAACCGAAGGCACTATTCAAAATAGCCCTTGCATATCTCCGTCTTCAATTATCTTCAGTAATCTCTGACATGCGACGTATAAATCAAATCGAAGTGGAATATTAATTCTGGACTCTTCGAAATGATTAACGTAATGTCTTTTATGATCAGTCGATACTTAAGGAAAATGATTTCAATATTCACTTGATCTAAAAACATTTCTTTAAAGAAATAGTTATCAGCTTAAAATGAACTGGATTAAATATAATTCATTTTATATACCCTTTATTTTACGAGCTTCAACCTAACAGAATGGTATATGTCTGCATTGTTTAAATCCTGACATTTTGACTATCTTTTATAAATGAACAACTAAAGCGTGTGCGTCGCACACGGTATTTTACTCTAAAATGTTAGTTCGTTTATACTACAATTATTTGCAATTTATACCTTTGTTTCACTTTGTAAATCTCGTTTTATTTCACTTTATCTATATGCCTAAAGCAAGTCTTTATTGTGTATTCATTTTATTAAAATATTTTAATAAACCTAGATTCTCCTTTTTATATTATTATTCTTCTTCCTTATTTCCTATTTTCTTTTTCATTTCTATTTTTAAACTTAACTAGTCTAAAAATCTAAGCTCACATACTGTCGACCCAAATACACTCTCCTTTCCCTTTTTTATTCTTCTTTTTATATTTACCTTTCCGGCCTATACCCTTCTTCTTTCTCTGTATTTTCCTTCTCTAATTAAAACTTGCTAATGCCCTTGAGCCCGACCAATCCTTCTTCTCACCAGTCAATATATTGGGCAACTTCATTTTTTAATCTTATTTTAACAACTTTAAAATTTTCCTCTTTATTTTTATTCCTCTTTTTATTTTAGATTTTCTATTTCTATTTTAATTATCTTTATTGTCAAATTCTCGGCCCAAATTCCTTTCCTTAAATTTCCCTTTATTTAATTCTTCGGACCAAACAAAGCCCATCAACCTTCAAGCCCACGCGCTCTTCCTCCTTTCTTATGCACTTGCTTTTGCCTGTACAACCCTTTCGATTCTCTGTTCTTTTCTTCTATCAGGTATCAACCATTTTCCATCCCATTCCTTACTTCTCCTATCCTTATTTCTACTTCTGTTTCCTATCCTTATTAACTTAAATTTTATAATTTAAAACTTTTATTACCTTTTAGCTACTGTGTTTCTTCCTATAGAACCCAAACCATCAACAGGGTAAACAAATATACATAATTGTGTATCCACTTCCCATGCACGTGTACGTCCACACCGTTTATCAGGGAGCCACCGCACTTTCCGTGACATGTCGCACCACCCCCTCAAGTCATCATCGACCCCTCCTCCAAGCGCCAGAGCCCCTCCTCCTCAAAAACACCATTTAACCAATTACTGTCGAACAGTGTAACTCCAAGCCACCTCCAATTTCGCCTCTCCCAATTGCCTCCGACCACCGGAAGTCCCTGCACCTCCTTCCACCTCCTCTCTGACCTTGGACGCAACTCATTCATTCCTAGCCCGCTCGATCGCGTCTTGACCTCATACGAGACTCTCAAAAACCCAAAACACAACTGTTCTTCAAAACCTAAATCAGCTTCGATCGACCAATTTACGAAATAGAAAAATAATTTGACATTTTTCCTTCAATCTATGAACCCTTACGCCTCTACAGGGTTTACGCCGTTGTAATCGGTTAGTGCGATCGCCGGAAAAAGCTCCAAGAACCATTTCCGTTCATCTCACGATATCCCAATGTTTACAACTCTAAAAATCATGATACTTACACTAAAATTCATGGTTTCCTCCCTCAATTGTATTTATATGCCTGAAACATGATTCCGCGATGATCCAAAATTCATGTTTTAGCCTTATGTTACAGGAAAAATGGGTTTTTCTAAGAATATATACCATTATGTAAACCGAAACTAATTTTTAATACATACTAAAGATGTATAGCAACAATTATATTTAGAAACGAAATCCTGCAAGTGTTTGATTTCAAGTTATGGTATTTTAATTAAAGAGGTATGGTTACCCTGATTCTGTTTCACATATATACAGGGCTTTCTTTCTTAATGTTTATTGAGTTTGATATTACCACAAATTTATACACAGATGTCATAAATGGTGCACTAAAACATAGATAAACAACATATAATTGTTAATGACACTTAAGGTAAAGACTTGAACAAAAGTTAAAGATTTAGTTTACTCACATAACCTTTTCACTTGTTTTAAATATCCTGATATGGTTTATAGGTCACAGGGCCTCAAATCCATCACACCCACAAGTTATTTAGTTTTAATCTATACAACATAGCATATACAATTATATGTATATATGTATGGCATCAAAATAGTAACACATCATATAAGCTAGAAGTTGTACTCACTTATTTCCACTATTTTGATTTATTGTTTACTGGTTACAGTTTTATATGTTTTATTCCAAACTTTATATTTTCATAGTTTATATGAAGAAGCAACTAACAGGGCCATATATGCATCATAACATATACGTTTTGCATAAATAGTAAACCCAAGAAGGGAAATTTTACTCATATTTACACTGTTCCAGATATTAGTCTAGTATGAGAATCATATATAAGCATTCATATATACACCGTATCTATATGCATAAGCAATAATAAAAGAAAAAGGTTTACTCACAATGTTCACTGATATATACACAATTCATGGTTCCAAGTGTGTTTGTGTTCTGATTCTTGGTTTAATATGAAAATTGAATACCATTCATTTTTTATCAATATGAAAATTTTGACTGCAGTTCTCTTTAACTTCAAAGAACATGCGTTCACATACATTATTAAATGCTACTGAGGTCAGGACTGATCACCGATTTTGTAGAGATACTATTATTTTATACTGCATTATTAACTCTGTTACAGGCAAATTTACCGCACATTATCATCTACAAACTATTAGCGTTCGTCATTTGTAAGAATGATCATTCTTGGTTAACTTTTGCTTATAAGTGCGTTACATTAACAGGATACAAACTCTACCGAAGCTATCAAAGAATTAATGAGTGATAATATAACACTATAAACTAATAACAGAAAAAAATCAGAATCACTTAGTAATATATTAAATTGGAAAAGAAGATTTACTCACAAATGTTTACAGTTTCATGCTTGTTCTGTGTCTTTAGCTCTTACTCTTCATTGCCGTTATTTGTTCCAGATTTTATAACACTCTTTGTTTTACTCTGTTCTTAACCTTTTCCATGCTCCATTGTTCTCAGTCTTGCGTTTTCATCATTTCTTTGTGTTATTTAGCTTTAGTTTTTTTGTGAGTGTGTGAGGGGTATACTAGTGTATATATATAGGTAAATCAAATATTATCTTATTGCTACATATAGACTTTATACTTTAAGGTCTGGGCTGTTTCAATGTTTGATTGAAATGACACACTGCTTGGTCTTTTCATAAGGATATTTTTTTCCAGTACTTTTTCCACGGCCATGCATGTGCCTAGACTTGTGCAGAGTGTATTCTAAAACCAAATTTGGATCCTAAACATGAATTTTCAGCTTACAAACATTGCAGTCCTATGTACTAGATAGTGTAGGCATAGGTGGCTCACCATTTTGCTTCATAAAGGGTATGACTGGAATTACATGCAGCAGTACAAAATGTTCAAAATCATGTGTAAACTGTTAAAATTCGAGGCTTACAAATGGTAGCTAAGTGATGGTGTAGGCTACTACTCTATTTGATTGAAAGGAAGTGTTATGATAATGCCAATCACATTACTTCTGTTCTTCAGCACGAGCATGCTCTCTGCAGTGTACAAATTTGTACATCCATTTGCTGATGGTTTAAAAGCTAGGTTGTTTTGCAAATAAATGTGAAAGGGTATTGCTTGGATTGATTTGAAAAGAAGGTTGTTGGGTATTTTTCTCTAAGATGCCTTTAGCTACTTTGCAAGGCCATACTATTTCGGCACATGTCTTTGTGTACAAACATCTTTGCAGATTTGATGTCAAACTCACATGTTAACCTCTAAGTCACGCAGGCTTTTTAAAAGACTATGTTCATTCAGGGCATAGGTGGTCTATGTTGAGACAGCTTTTGATTGAGAAGTGAAATATTTAGGCTGTCTACCCTATGACCAACTATATAATGTATTAGAAACCAAATACTTTGCTTCTAAGCAATCCATATATTTAAATGGCATATTCTGTACAAACAAAATATCTACATTGAATAGTTGTGTATTCTATAGATTTTAAAGTATCAAATCTTATACATGATATTCTCTTTTATTTGTTATGATCTTATTTCATTCTAATCAATTAATTGCTATCTCTTTCCAATTTATAGCCACATCAACTCATATGCTTGCGGGTTAAGTAGTTGAAATTTTACTTAAATGTTTCTATTTTAATTTTTACATAAGTTAAAACAAAACGAATACGGTTATTGTATAAAGAACATTAAAATATGCACATAGGAATTTATACATTATTATACTAAATTTCTATACTATTCAAATCTTATATTATCCAAATTTAACCAGAGTTTTAAAACACAAATAAAAATACAAAACAATTTACAAAACATTGCTTATTGGTTTTACATACATATATACACTGGCTGAGGAATTTTATACTATTTAATATATATACTTGAAATTCCCCAATATTTATTATTCAGAATTTACTATTTCAAATCAATTATTGAAATAATCAGAACAAATTGTATTGCAAGCCTAGTCAAAAACCGGGACGTTACACTTAACCCCCAATTTGAGACTATTAGTAATAAACCTAAAAAAGAATACTATCGATATGAGTCCCTAGCAAACAAATATTATAATTTGTACCCCGTCTAGTCCCCCTGATTTGGGCATTATTTATTGGCCACTTATTTTCCATAATCAGCATTTGTTGTCGGAACAGACCATTACTGTTACCTGCTTATTAACTTAATCCTAGATCTATGGTTTAATGTAATTAGCCATTTTATTTAATTATAACCTCCATGTTAAAACTTTAGTTTAAAATATCCCAAAATTCCTATTATGATTTCCTAACATATTCATACATCTATCATGATAATTTACGCATTTTTGGTTACCTTTCAAATTATAACCCTTGTTATAATTTACTACAAATTCCTACCAGTTTTCCTAACTCGGGTTGATTCCTTTTATACAGATCTACAGTTTACACATATTCTTTGGCAAATTTGGATTCTTTCATTTAATCCGTGTTTGCGAAGTTTTTAACTTTTTATTCTATTTTTCACGTGCAAAAGAAGATTAAATCTACGTATGTTAGTTAACATCTACAAATCTTGGCATGTTTACAAACAAATGTAAATAATTGTAGAAACTATATATAATCGATAAGAATAAAATAACCGTTAAGGGAAACAACTGAAAACTAACTTACAAAATTTAACTAAAAGACATTGTAAGAAAGAAACAGAGAAATACTTATAGAAAAACTACTAAAAACTAGAAGAAAAATTGTAGGAAGACTATAAAAGAAACTATAGAAAGACTACAACTATTACAAACCTTATTTTTCTAAATTACCCAAAACTCTAAATAATTACCACACACACCTGTAGTCTTTAGCTTTTGCACACACGTAGCCTTCCTAGATCCCGTCTTTAGGTCGATTACAAAAATATTTTTTTACAAGCCTATTCCTAGAGAAAAACAAGTTTTAGGTCTGTCTTAGTTAAGTGAGAACTCAGAGAAAAAAGATCTATGTTGTGAATGAAGAGTTAGGCCTAGGGTCTTATTTATAGTGGAGTTAAGAGTCTCAGACCGTTAGATTACTTGATACAATACGGTCGACATTCAACCTATTACAACCTTTAGAATTCTGAACCAATATCCATGATTTAATTAAAATCTAAAAATCTTGGTTCAGCTCGTATTTGGACAAAGTATCTTCCAGTCTACAATGCGAGTCGACCCGTACCTATTGGGGATTGACCTATAAGTCAACTCGATTGAGGCTGGGGTCAACCTTTTGGCAAATTCTATTTCAACCCAGCAATATGCTGAGTAGCCCCCCAAAGCATGAAAAAACCGGTATACCCCCAATTTTACTGAGTAGCCCCCCGCTAATTTAAAAAAAATCCGAAAATACCCTCCCATGTTGAGAGAATACGTGGTTCATCAGTTAACCTCGTAGTAGCCCTACGTGGTTACTTATTGTACCTCGCAACAGCTCTTCGTGGTTCTTTCAAAGACCACGTAGTGCTACTACGGGTACACTGATAAACCACGTAAGGGGACTATGAGGTGTTCAGAAAACTGGAAAAAAAATATAACTTAAAAAGGGCATTTTCGTCCTCGTATTTTTTTGTTAAAATGGGGGGCTACTCAGCATATTTCAGGGTTGAAATAGAATTTGCCCAACCTTTTTTGGTCCTATTAATTTTCCTTCATTATTTAGCTTATTAATTTCTAAATCAACTCCTTGTTATCCTATGAAAACAAAAAATGAATCTTTTCTCTCTCTAATGGCATCCTCTCCCTTTCTATAAAAAGCGATTTCGGCTTTGTTTTCTGCTTCTTGTTTAGATACATTATGTTATTCTATTCTACATGTTTAGTAGGTTGGAGGTCTCTCTCCTCCTTTTCACTTGTGCTCTTTGCACCTCGTTGGCTTTGCGTTAGGGTTTCATGGGATCTTTTGGAGGTTTTTTTTTCAATTGCTGTGCCCTGGCATCTTTTGTTGGTCCCTACCCTGATACTGATGGGATTTTAGAGTCGGCTTGTTCCTCTACTGGCTTATCGATTGCCATTGCTTTGCTTGGTTCTTTGACTATTGTGGTGCAGGTTCTTAACTCCTCATATTTCGAGGTGCTTTTGTGTCATAGGTTTATTCATGTTGGTGCTATTTTTTTGGAATTTAGCCATGTCATGTTTCATTTATCTACAACTCCTTAGTCTAGTTTGTCAGTTGTCGATGATTTTTCCTGCTGGTCGTGGTAGCTCTGGTGTTCTTCCCCGGTCTGACGGGTTTGCAGTTCCTGGTGGAATTAGTATAGAGGATTTGATCCCCTATTCGTTATTTCCTAGATCTTTTGCAGGTTGGCTTATCCCTACTTCAGATGGATTGGTGGTTGGTATTTCTATTTATCAGCGTCCGAGTTGTGTTGATTTGGTTGTTTTTCCAACTAGTTACCATGCAGTAGTGGCTGATCAGTTCGGTGAAAGTGGGTTAAGGGTTTTGATTCCCCCTCGCTTTGTGCTGGAGGTGATTTCTTGTTATTCTATGTCGTCGGTGGTGTGACCAGAGTTAAATTCCTCTGGTTTTATTCGTATGTGACCTCAACATCGTAAGAGGTTGAGTAGACCGATGGTTGTGTCACCGTGTGTAACCACTTTTAATTCCTCTGGCCAAAACAGGAGGAGTTATGTAAAAACCCACTTTTTTTAGGGATTTTGAATTGGGAATCAACTAATTGATTTGGTAATTTAGAGGAAAAAAATATATAAATAAATAGAAGCGAAACATATATTTTTTGGATGAAAGGAAAATACATGTTTTAATGACCGTATGTAGTTGATTTAAAATGTTGCACATTTTGTTGTAACAATGTTAAAGTTTATTTTTTTTGATTAAATAACAATTTTAAAAGAAAATAATAGTAATAATAATAATAAAATAATTTTATTTTATGATTACCTAATGAAGTTTTGCCTTTATGTATGAGAAGTTTAAATAACACACTATATTTTGTTATGTGTGTGTAAGTTTTCAAGTGTGCATTTGAAAAAAAAAGTTCATATAATGTTGAAAATGTGTGTAATGTAAGGTAAAAAGAATTTTATGTCCATTTTTCATAAAAAGAAAAGATTATAAAAGAAAAATAATAATAACAAATTTTATTTTATTTTCACTATGTAGGAAATCTCTAGAAATAAATAAAATAAAGGGGAAAAGAAAAAAAATCTCCTAATAAGACAAAGAGTAATCATTATGTTTCTTTAGAAAAGGGTGAAAAATTTAAAAAAAAAGGGGGGAAAAGGAGATTTTTATGAGGAATTATCTAGAGTGGGACTTATGAATAAAAATACATAACCCCTCTTTCTCCCGATTAAAAACATCAGTATGTATCTTTCTTTCTTCCTCATTCAGAAACCACCGAGAACTCTAAAATTTTCTCTCATCCTCAATCTTCCTATCCAATCAATTCTCATACAAAATTGAAGATAAATGTAGATTCCTAATTCAGTGAGTATTCCCTAAACCTATTCAACCTTCTAGCGTTCTTTCAATTCTTGTAAATTGAGATCTTAGGGTTGTTTTCCTATTCAAATTCTTTATGTAGAGGTCTTCAATCAAGACACTAGTCGATTTCAGAGCTGAAAGATTGCATTTTGGCGTTGGAGGTGAATGAAGTTCCCACCTTTTTTCTTTTTAAATCATGGATTGTGTATGCATGATGGGTAAAAGGTGAAATTTTGATTATAAATTAGCTCCTTCCCCTATTTATGATTTATTCTTGGTATATTTGGGGCAATTAAATTAAATTTGTGGTAGTATTGCAAAATTGAAGGCATTATACCTCAAAATTGGTTGCAAGCATGCAACTTTTACTACATGCAAGATATATGTTTCATTGCCTCATAGTTGTTGCATGCATGTAATTTTATCGCATGCAAGGTGCTTGTATAATTGCTTTAAAGAAAAGAAAATTGATAATCCTTGAAAGGCAAATCTTTATGCCTTTTGCTAATTTTCTGTTTAAAAAAAAATTGCTGAAAAAAATTTCAGCATGGGGGAGGAGCTGCAGCTCAAAGAGCTGCAGCAACAGTCCAGTTCTGGACTGCACAGGCAGTCCAGTTCTGGGCTGCATTTTGCAGCCCAGAACGGGCTGTAATTCAGCCTAGAATGGGCTGCCCAGGCAACCCAGAATGGGCTACGCAGGCAGCCTAGGCGGGCTGCCTAGGCGGTCGGGCCTGGGCCGGCCTGGCCGCCCAGGCGAGCTTCCTAGGCGGGCTGCCCAGGCAGCCCAGCCTGGGCCGGCCTGGGATCCCAACCTAGGCTGGCTGGCAGACCAACCTGGACTGGGCTGGCCGGCCCAATGAAAAAAAAAGAAGAAAAAACAAATAAATTAAAAAAACTATATTTTTTAGAAGTTTATTGTTTTCCTTTAAAAATTTTGAAAGCAATTTTTTTCTACCTATAAGCGAAAATTTTGTTAATATATTAATTAGATGGTCGAATAATTGTTTTAATTCCAAACAAGTTAAACATGCTAAACAATGCTTATGTTACGTTATGATATACAAGTATTATGGGGTACTTGTGTATTAGAGCGAAATGGTAGTGTAACCATCTATGGACATGCGTTGTTAAGCTTTTTGCAAAATATACTGGGTTTTATAAAACTTAGTTTTATGAATATTGCCATGATTGGTTTTATATAGTGTTTTGGTGTTATAAACACTATGAATTTTTAAGGCATGATTTTACAAAATAATGTTTTAAAAATACTTTTGATTTTGGGATTGGGATAGATTGGACTTTGTTGTACCAATGGGCCAAAAACTCCATCTTGGTTGACCTGATTCAGGTTCGCTACCTGAATCATGGTGGTTTTAATTTCCGCCCATCTACCACCAAAGGTCAAACGGTCTGCTACATTGGGCAATTTTGTTGTTTTGATCAAGATTCCCGATCGGCGGGTCACAGACTACATCAGATGGAGGCGTGGGGGTGCTACGTGTAGTGTCGTGAACGGGTAGCATACGACCTTTGCCTTAGACCGTCTTGGTTATCCTGGGTTGATCGCCAGGTGTTGTTATGGCATTATGAGTAGGTTACGGTGCTGATGTCTTCGTGCGCGCTAGAGCTCTACCACTGTGATTTTACAATACTAGCGTCTGTTTATTTGGTATCTGTTATGAGTCATATTATATTTATCCCGTAGTTCCCATAATTCTTTATTGCCTTCTTATTTGTTTGAATAATGTTGGGAAATTACCCAAATTAATTTGAAAACCCAGTATTTTAACCAACGTTTAATTATTATATTATCATATTGTTTTATATATGATAATTGTTTTGGTATTGTATTGAGTTATATACAACACCTATGCCCTTTAATCATACTTATTATATTATCATATTGCTTTACATATGATAATCGTTATGGTATTGTATTGAGTTACATACAATACCTATGTCTATTTATCTTACTTTTTATATTATCATATTGCTTTACATATGATAATTGTTTTGGTATTGTATTGAGTTACATACAATACCGATGCCTGAGATTATGGCATATTAATGCGATGATTATGCTAAATTGTTCATATATTGTAACATTCATACGCCTCATGTTGCCTTATACATGTGGCACCTTTACTTCTTTGTTAAATTATTTAATGTCCATAGATACTTACTTCACTCACACTAGACATAGTTTGACCCGTGTGATTTGTTTTGTTAAAACAATCCTCGGGTCAGGCTGAGGATTGTTAACAGGTTAGGTTTGCGTGGACTGTAGCATCACTCTTATCCTTTTCCACGTTTTGGGGTTTTGGACTATCCAGCTTCAAACTATCAGTAGCTAATAGTATTGTGGAATGTACACTATTACATAATTTGGGAAGTGATATTATGTATGATGGACTATGTATTTGGACATCTCTATTATGATATGTATGTATTCTGCTGTTGTTATTGTGCTGCGCTTGATGCTAAGCTATATTTTGTACAATGTAACTTGGGAAATTTTCTTGTACCATTGCTTTGAACTTATACTGAGCACGAATGGTAAGTTGAGAAATTTAAAAAAAAAATCGTGCCAGTGTTCGTTCAAGGGAATGAGTACAACGTTTAGCCCTATCGAGTCCCATTCTCTGTGCTTTCCGACAGTAATACTTAGTGTTGCTCTTGGTTTGCATGGGTCTAGGGGCCGGGCGTCACATAGTTGGTATCAGAGCCCAGGTTGAACATAGTATGAAATATATTTAGAACAGGGATTAGCACGAGACAGTAGAAACATTATACATGTCGGTTATTTTACAGTATCACTCCCATCATATAATAATAGTTTTACATAGGGGTGGTCATTTAACCGATTTAACCGACTTAACCGACTTAGCTGACTTAACCGAACTGACTTAACCGATAATTTCGGTTAACCGACATCATCGGTTAACCGACAGACCTTAACCAAACATTTTCGGTTTGGTTAACGGTTAATAAAACCTAGGTGCATTCAGTTAACCGACATATTTTTTTTTCCGGTTAACCGACATCATCGATTAACCGAACATGTATCTGAAGATTCTAAACTTCATGTATTAGAATATTGGGTAACTGAGTAGTGACTGACTGTATAATGTACACTGTTAGTGTTCAGCATGTCGATTTGTTTATGAAATTGTTAGATCTATTATTATAAGTTAGTTTATATGGAAATTGGGTAAATTTGAATAGTTAATCATTCGATTTAAACGGTTAACCGTTCGATTTAAACGGTTAACCGCTAAACAGTTAACCGTTTAAATTAAATGGTTAACCGTCTAAATCGAACGGTTAACCGTGGATAATTATTTTCGGTTCGGTCGAATAAAGCTATCCTTAATTAACCGAAATTCGGTTAACCGATCCGTGCAAACTAAGCGGTTAACCGAAAATATTAATCGATCTGTTCGGTTAACCGCCAGCGCCCACCCCTAGTTGTACATACCTGAATCGAAACCCCAATCTTTTAGCGTTCTAGTATGAGTATTGTTTTAATTCCAGCTTAATGATATATCTCACTATATGCAGAGTAGTGAGAAAGATGGCTGGAAGACCTCCCCGTTTGACGATGGAGCAGTGGTTGGAGTTGATGTGGAACATGCCACAAGCCACACCCGCTCTAATGTTGCTCCTAGAGCTGATTTCGCTCGTATGTGTAAGGACTTTACGAGCCTTAGAGGGAAGCCTTTCCTTGGGAAAGAAGGTGTTGTTTAAGTTCAGGCCTGGTTTAAGACCCGTGAGCATGTTTTTGGGTATATGGGTGTGACTGACCGTCAAAAGGTCGAGATTGCTTCTAGCTTCCTCCAAGGCAATGCCACTGATTGGTTTGATATTATGAATGCTGAGAGGGGAGATAAGGAGCTCACATGGGAAAGATTTAGGGAGCGATTTGTGTTGAGGTTCGTTCCAGAGGCATGGAAGGCCATCCTTACTCGTAGATTTATTGAGCTTAAGCAGAGGGATATGTCAGTTTAGGACTACGTCAATACCTTCAATTCCCTCTCTAAGTATGGTGCAGACTTGATCAACACCCAATTCAAAAAGAATCAAAAATTTGTAGATGGTCTTCGTAGGAAGCTGAGGGAATAACTCTTGACTCAGCTTCGCTCTACTTTTGATGAGATTGTTGACTTGGCTTTAAGGTATGAGGATTTGTACTGTGAGAGAGATGATGATGCACCAAAGAGGAAAGCTCCATTTTTTCTAAGAAGAAGCAGAATTCTCAAAAGAAGCAAAAGAAGGGACAAGCTTCAGGCTCACAAAAGCAACAAAAAGGTGGAGTCGAATGCTATAAGTGTGGTACAAAGGGGCATTTTGCTAATGTTTGTCCTCAAAGGGAGTGCTATGAGTGTCACCAGATTGGTCATCTAAGGAATGAGTGTCCGCAACTCACAAAGAAAAAGCAAGCAGCTAGG
This sequence comes from Allium sativum, assembly GCA_030737875.1. NCBI lineage: Eukaryota > Viridiplantae > Streptophyta > Magnoliopsida > Asparagales > Amaryllidaceae > Allium > Allium sativum. The sequence goes on from CM060924.1 coordinate 668,941,910, forward strand.
CTCCATGTCATGGAGGGAGATCCGGGTCCAAGCCAAAGGAAAGGAAAGCAAGTAATGGAAGGTACAATCCCATTTACAGATACTTTCATTTGCATACTTTTTGACACTGGTGCATCACACTCCTTTATATCTAAAGATTTAGTTGATAGATATGTTTTGGAAGTAGTTTATCTCGTCACATCTCTAAGAGTTGCGAATCCCATTGGTGGCTCCGTAACGCTTGGATTGTTGTGCAAGAACCTTGAGATTTTCTTAGGTGGACTCCCTTTCTCATGTGACTTGCATGTGTTTGAGTATACTGGCTTCGATGTTAACTTGGGGATGGATTGGTTGGAACGATATGAGGCTCATCTTTCTTGCTTAGAAAGAGTTGTTACCTTGAGACATCCATCTTTTAAAGGCCTCGTTAATATAACACTTGATATGCAAGGCCCTAATGCTCATGGTTCACTCTGTTCCATTGACTCACGAGGAGATGATGAGATTGCCAGAGTTCCTGTTGTCAGGGATTTTGGTGATGTGTTTGAGCCTGTTACCAGCTTACCGCCTAAGAGGGCTGTGGAGTTTCGCATAGATCTTATCCCTGGAGCCCAACCAGTCAGTAGACCTCCTAATCGTATGCCTACTGTTGATATGGAGGAGCTTCGGAAGCAGTTGACTGAGTTGGAAGGGAAGCAGTTCATCCGATCGAGTAGTTCACCTTGGGGAGCTACCACAGTCTTTGTAAAGAAGGATGATGGCTCTCTCCGCTTGTGCATTGATTATATGAAGCTTAATGAGCTGACCGTAAAGAATAAGTATCCACTCCCTCGTATTGATGATCTTTTTGATTAGTTAAGTGGAGCAAAAGTCTTTTCCTAGCTCGACTTAGACACTGGATTCCATCAATTGCGAGTAGCGAAAGACAACATCCCTCTCACTGCCTTTCGCACTCGATATGGCTCTTATGAATGGTTGGTAATGCCATTTGGGCTTACGAATGCTCCTGCATACTTTGTAGATTTGATGAATAGAGTATTCAGGAGCTATCTTGATAGATTCGTCATGGTCTTCATTGATGATATCTTAGTATATTTCAAGTCTGAGCAAGAGCATGAAGGTCATTTGAGGATTGTTTTGGAGACTTTAAGGGAACATAAGCTGAAAGCAAAGTTTTCCAAGTGCCACTTTTGGCAGAAGGAGGTAAAGTTCTTGGGCCATATTATATCCGAAGCCGGTCTAGCTGTGGATCCTTCTAAGATAGAAGCAATACAAAATTGGAAAAGGCCCGAGACCATTACAGATATTCGAAGCTTCCTCGGTCTAGCAGGATATTATCGTCGCTTTGTTAAGGATTTTTTGAAGATTGTCACTCCTTTGACAAGGCTGACGAAGAAGGGTGTAAAGTTTGAGTGGACAGATAAGTGTGAAGAAGCTTTCTCTAAGTTAAAGGAGATGCTCACTAATGCACCAGTTTTGGTGATTCCAGAAGGTAATCAAGATCTTATGGTGTATACTGATGCTTGTGGGTCTGGACTGGATGATGTACTTATGCAGAAAGGACGTGATGTGGCTTATGCATCTAGGCAATTAAGACCCAATGAGGTTAGATATGATGTTCATGATTTGGAGCTGGCAGCAGTAGTTTTTGCTTTGAAGCTGTGGCGACATTATCTGATGGGTGGGAGGTTTGTTCTTTATACTGACCATAAGTCCTTGAAATACCTCTTTACTCAAAAGGAGCTGAATATGCGCCAGCAAAGACGGTTGGAGTCTTTGGCAGCATATGATTTTGACATTCGGTATACACCTGGGAAAGGTAATCGTGTAGCAGATGCTCTCAACCGTAAGCATCAAACAGTTGTATCGATGATGATAGCTGAATGGCGAGACTTGGAGGTGTTACCCTCTAGTGGAATCTATTGTAATATGCCCACTCATAGCTCTGGAAGGATGTTGGCCAATATGGTTCTTAGACCGAGTCTAATGGATAGGATTTCTCATGCTCAGATGGAAGATCCCACTGCTTTAGAGCATATTCATCGACTGAAGAATGGTGAGAATGCTGATGATTTGAAAGGATTTGAGAGGTTGTTTAAGGAAAAAGGGCAAGATCTTTGTACCTAATATTGCAGGTCTTAGGCATGAGGTGATGAGTGATTGCCATTGTTCGCGATATACCATTCACCCTGGTGGCAGTAAGATGTATATGGACATGAAACGTCTATATTACTGGGAAGGTATGAAGCGCGATATAGGCAAGTATGTGAAGAATTGTATTACCTGCCAATTGGTGAAGTGTGAACACCAAAAGCCTAGCGGTCTTCTTCAGCCATTGGAGATTCCGCTATGGAAATGGGATTAGGTGTCCATGGACTTTATTGATTTATTGCCAAGGTCGAAGCAAGGGCATGATAGCATATGGGTAGTGGTGGATCGTTTTACTAAATCTGCCCATTTTATCCCAGTCAAGTCGAAAAGGACTGCTCCATATTTGGCGAAGCTATATGTGAAGGAAGTTGTTCATCTCCATGGTGTACCCATTGCTATTGTTTGTGATAGGGGTCCACTATTTACTAGTGGATTCTGGAGAAGCTTGCAGTCTGCTTTGGGGACGAAGTTGAATATCAGCTCAGCATATCATCCTCAATCCGATGGGCAAACTGAACGGGTTAACAAGATACCGGAGGATTTGTTGCATTCTTGTATCCTTGATTTTGGCGGGTCTTGGGAGGACCACCTATACTTGGTCGAGTTTGCATATAACAATAGCTTTCGGTCCAGTATAGGCATGGCTCCTTTGGAAGCATTGTATGAAAGACCCTGTAGATCTCCTTCGTGCTGGCTTGAGACCGGGGATAGGTTGGTGCTTCGTCCCGACACTATGCATGAAGCTTCTGAGAAGGTGGACCTAATTAGAAGAAGGATGGAAGAAGCACATGATAGACAAAATTCCTATGCAGATCGACGAAGAAAGGACTTGGAGTTCAGTGTTGGGGATCATGTGTTCGTGAAGGTTACTCCTTTAAAAGGAGTAATGAGGTTCAGTAAGACTGGTTAGCTTGCTCCGAGATTTGTTGGCCCTTATCCTATTGTGGAGCGAATTGGAAAACTTTTTTTTTGGAAAGGTAAGCGCAAAAATTTTATATCACTATGTAAAAAGATTACAAAGAGTACAAATCTATAAACAAAGATACAAGAAACTATCTGTAAATCTCAAAACCTATACAATAAAGAAAACTAAACAAATAAACTCCTAGAAACAAGATTGATACTCCAGAAATGTCATCACTGATACCTCCCAAATGCACGGTAAGAATTGCACACCCATATAATGACTAATATTCATCAACTGTCTTACTGTATTGCAATCAAATTCACCCCAATAGTGACAAGCAAAACCATCTCAACACTGATAATTCCATACCACCAAGAACAACAGAAAGGCATCAAGATATAGTGGGGTCATACATTGGATTATTCTTTGTATGCCTTTTGGAAGATTTCAGATTCGAACCAAAAGGAAAAACATCCTCCTGCGTATATTCAACTCCTTCATCTATATCATCTGCCCAAAACTTTCCCTTAAGCTTCTTAGATTTTGACATAGAGAGCTTAGGAGTAGAAGAAGAAGATAAACAAGCTGGATCAATTGCAGGAAACATTAAGCCACTGCCCGTAACAATAGGAGGAGGGGGTAGAGGGATATTCAGTGGGGTCTTCAAATGTGTGTAAGGATAGGTATTAGCCTTAGAGGAAGAAGCACCACCGTTAGCTTTGCCAAAACCTTTAGTAGAAACTGACCTCTTAACAAAGTTTACCTCATCATTGAACAACATATTCAAACCAAAATCACCTTCAAAATTTACATTTTTACCAGGATTCACTTTACGAGTTCCTTTACCATCCTTAGCTTGTCCAACTTTATTACTACCACTAGCATTATCTATATCTGCTTCCTTAGAATTACTAGCTTTATTTACAGTGGTAGCACCACTAACATCCTTACCAACACTTGCATTATTAACAGTATTATTAACAGCAGCACCACTCGCATTCAGGTCCTCATCTCTCGAGCCTTTATCAAAATTGACCTCCTCATAATTTGTATTTTCAACATTCTTCATCTGCCAAACCATTTTCCTCTTCGATATAACTCTCGTCCATCCTTTATCTTTATCATAGGCCTTATACCGACCTGTGTTCTGATTCTTTGAATTAAACCTATGATTCTAATTCTTATCATTAATATTCTCATTGTGCACCACATAAGACTCTTCATACTTATCCCCTGCAAAACACTCAGAAGTTCTATGACCAAAACATTTGCAAGAGACACAGATACTCGGTTTCCAAATATATGAAAGATTCACTGTTGGTTTATCACTTAAACATGAAAGCACAATAGAATCAGGTAATTCTGCCTCAGCATTAACCTCAACAAGCGCTTTCGCAAAACTAAAACGCTGCATCCTTTCTGTACTGTAATCAAAACAAATCATCCTTCCAACGTGGCATGCCAACCAGTTTATTCCCACCAGAGTCCAAAGTATTAAAGGAATATTTATAAATTGAATCCATACTGGAACTCTTTTGATAAGCTTTTGTGGATTGCCAATGGTAGGATCCCACTGTGAAAGTATAAACATTCTACCCCTAATAAAAATAGGATCTGAACGAAGGACTTTCGCTCGATCAATTTCATTAGTAAATTGGATATAAAAGTGATAACCATCAGATCTCACAGTAAAATCTCCTAGCAATTTCCAGCGTGATTTCAGAAAACTAGAAACAATAGTGTAAGTAAGCGTACCATCAATAAAAAAACCAATTAAGATGTTATTCCAGTACTTTAACCCCTTATCCTTAACAAGATCTGGAATAGCACCATCCTTTTGAATGTCAAAATGGATTGGCTTGTAAAGACCAGCGTTCCTAGGGAGAGAACGAAACAGGGAAGAAAAATCAGGCTGATCCTCAGATCTACAGTTCTGGTTAGCAGATCCAGATTGATTATCATTAGCTCCAGCAGATCCATATTGATTAGCTTTAGCATTTGTAGATCTAGATCGATTCACATCAGAACCAGCAGCTGGATCGACAGCAGCATTTGAGCAAAGTTCATCTGAAGAAGCGGAAGGATTAGGAGACGGACGAGAAGTCGATAGAGGTGGAAAAGAGGAAGAATCGAGAGAAAAAGAAGGAAGAGTAGATGAATTCGCCTTATCGGCCGCCATTAAAAATCGCCATCAATTTGAGCGAATTGGAAAACCTGCCTACAAATTTGCCTTACCCGAACACTTATCGAGTGTGCACAACGTCTTTCATGTGTCTCACTTGAGAAAGTGTTTGAGAAATTCCGAAGAGGTCATAGAGACGAAGCAATTGCAGCAGCTTGAGACCGCTTCTAACATGACTTTTACTCGAGAGCCTATTCGTATTATTGCCTCTGAGACAAAGAAGCTTCGTAGTAAAGTGGTTCCTTTAGTCAAGGTGCAACGGTCAAGTAATCCAAAGGAATGCACTTGGGAAACACAAGAGTCGATGCAGAGGCATTATCTTAATTTGTTTGGCGCTTGAGTAAGGTATGTCCTTTTGTTTTAAGTTGAACCTATATTTTTTTTACAGATGTATCCCTTATGTAGAAATTGCGAGGACGCAATTTTTGTAAGGGGGGAAGTCTGTAACAACCCACTTTTTTTAGGGATATTGAATTGGGAATCAACTAATTGATTTGGTAATTTAGAGCAAAAATATATATAATAAAGAATAAATAAATAGAAGCGAAACATATATTTTTGGGATGAGAGGAAAATACATGTTTTATGAATTATTGGGCGTATGTAGTTGACGTAAAATGTTGCACGTTTTGTTGTAACAATGTTAAAGTTTATTGTTTTTGATTAAATAACAATTTTAAAAGAATAATAATATAATTTTTTTTATGATTACCTGATGAAGTTTTGCCTTTATGTATGAGAACTTTAAATAACACACTATATTTTTTTATGTGTGTGTAAGTTTTCAAGTATGCATTTGAAAAAAAAAAGATAAGTTCACATAATGTTGAAAATGTGTGCATTGTAAGGTAAAAAAAAATTTATGTCCATTTTTCATAAAAATAAAATAAAAAGAAAAGATTATAAAAGAAAAAAAATAATAACAAATTTTATTTTATTTTCATTATGTAGGAAATCTCTAGAAACAAATAAAATAAAGGGGAAAAGAAAAAAAACCTCCTAATAAGACAAAGAGTAATCATTATGTTTCTTTAGAAAAGAGTGAAAAAGTAAAAAAAAAGAGGAAAAAGGAGATTTTTATGAGGAATGATCTAGAGGGGGACTTATGAATAAAAAAACATAACCCATCTTTCTCCCGATTAAAAACATCAGTACGTATCTTCCTTTCTTCCTCATTCAGAAACCACCGAGAACTCTAAAATTTTCCCTCATCCTCAATCTTCCTATTCAATCAATTCTCATACAAAATTGAAGATAAAAGTAGATTCCCAATTTAGTAAGTATTCCCTAAACCTATTCAACCTTCCAGCTTTCTTTCAATTCTTGTAAATTGAGATCTTAGGGTTGTTTTCCTATTCAAATCCTTTATGTAGAGGGCTTCAATCAAGACACTAATCGATTTCAGAGCTAAAAGATTGCATTTTGGCGTTGGAGGTGAGTGAAATTCCCACCTTTTTCCTTTTTAAATCATGGATTGTGTATGCATGATGGGTAAAAGGTGAAATTTTGATTGTAAATTAGTTCCTTTCCCTATTTATGATTTATTCTTGGTATGTTTGGGGCAATTAAATTAGATTTGCGGTAGTATTGCAAAATTGAAGGCATTATACCTTAAAATTGGTTGCATGTATACAACTTTTACTTCATGCAAGATATATGTTTCATTGCCTCATAGTTGTTGCATGCATGTAATTTTATCGTATGCAAGGTGCTTGTTTAATTGCTTTAAAGAAAAGCAAATTGATAATCCTTGAAAGGAAAATTTTTATGCCTTTAGAACATTTTCTATTTAAAAAAAAATTGTTGAAAAAAATTTCAGCATGGGGGAGGAGCTGCAGCTCAAAGAGCTGCAACAACAGTTTAGTTCTGGACTGCACAGGCAATCCAGTTCTGGGCTGCATTTTGCAGCCCACAATGGGCTGCGCAGGCAGCCCAGAAGGGCTGCCCAGGCGTCTGGGCCTGGGCCGGCCTGGCAACCCAGGCGGTCGGGCCTGGGCCGGCCTGGTAAGACAAGTGGCTCGGCCTGGGCCGACCAGACAGCCCAAGCGGGCTGCCCAGGCGGCCCAGCCTGGCCCGGCCTGGCAGTCTAGGCGGCCCAGCCTGGGCCGACCTGGAAGCCCAGCCTGGGCTGGCTGGAAAACCAGCCTGGACTGGGTTGGCCGCCCAGTGTGGGCCAGCACGAAGAAAAAAAAATTAAAAAAAAAACTATATTTTTTTACAAGTTTATTGTTTTCCTTTAAAAAATTTGAAAGCAATTTTTTTCTACCTATGAGCGAAAATTTTGCTAATGTATTAATTAAATGGTGGAATAATTGTATTAATTCCAAACATGCTAAACAATGCTTCTGTTTCGTTATGATATACAATTTTTATGGGGTACTTGTGTATTAGAGCGAAACGGTAGTGTAACCATCTATGGACATGCATTATTAAGCTTTTTGCAAAATATACTGGGTTTTATAAAACTTAGTTTTATGAATATTGCCATGATTGGTTTTATATAGTGTTTTGGTGTTATAAACACTATGAATTTTTAAGGCATGATTTTACAAAATAATGTTTTAAAAATACTTTTGATTTTGGGATAGATTGGACTCTATTGTACCAATGGGCCAAAACTCCATCTTGGTCGACCTGATTCAGGTTCGCTACCTGAATCATGGTGGTTTTAATTTCTGCCCATCTACCACCAAAGGTCAAACGGTCTGCTACATTGGGCACTTTTGCTATTTTGATCGAGATTCCCGATCGGCGGGTCACGGACTACATCAGATGGAGGCGTGGGGGTGCCACGTGTAGTGCCGTGAACGGGTAGCATACGACCTTCGCCTTAGACCGTCTTGGTTATCCTGGGTTGATCGCCAAGTGTCGTTATGGCGTTATGAGTAGGTTACGGTGCTGATGTCTCCGCGCGCGCTAGATCTCTACCACTGTGATTTTAAAATACTAGTGTCTGTTTATTTGGTATCTGTTATGAGTCATATTATATTTATCCCGTAGTTCCCATAATTCTTTATTGCATTCTTATTTGTCTGAATAATGTTGGGAAATTACCCAAATTAATTTGAAAACCCAGTATTTTAACCAACGTTTAATTATTATATTATCATATTGTTTTATATATGATAATTGTTTTGGTATTGTATTGAGTTATATACAATACCTATGCCCTTTAATCTTACTTATTATATTATCATATTGCTTTACATATGATAATCGTTATGGTATTGTATTGAGTTACATACAATACCTGTGTCTATTTATCTTACTTTTCATATTATCATATTGCTTTACATATGATAATTGTTTTGGTATTGTATTGAGTTACATACAATACCGATGCCTGAGATTATGGCATATTAATGCGATGATTATGCTAAATTGTTCATATATTGTAACATTCATACGCCTCATGTTGCCTTATACATGTGGCACCTTTACTTCTTTGTTAAATCATTTAATGTCTATAGATACTTACTTCACTCACGCTAGACATAGTCTGACTCGTGTGATTTGTTTTGTTAAAAAATCCTCGGGTCAGGCTGAGGATTGTTAACAGGTTAGGTTTGCGTGGACTGCATCATCACTCTTATCCTTTTCCACGTTTTGGGGTTTTGGACTATGCAGCTTCAAACTATCAATAGCTAATAATATTATGGAATGTACACTATTACGTAATTTGGGAAGTGATATTATGTATGATGGACTATGTATTTGGACATCTCTATTATGATATGTATTATGTATTCTGCTGTTGTTAGTGTGCTGCGCTTGATGCTATTATATTTTGTACTATGTAACTTGGGAAATTTTCTTGTACTATTGCTTTAAACTTATACTGAGCACGAATGGTAAGTTGAGAAATTTAAAAAAAAAATCGTGTCAGTGTTCGTTCAAGGGAATGAATACAACGTTTAGCCCTATCGAGTCCCATTCTATGTGCTTTCCGATAGTAATACTTAGTGTTGCTCTTGGTTTGCATGGGTCTAGGGGCCAGGCGTCACAAGTTAAGAGTTGAAGTTATTTGCGGTGCACGGGACCATGTTTTACCCCCTTTTGCGACAAATAACATGTTTCACCGCTTGCGTTGGATTCAACTGAAGCTTTGGTCGTGGTTGGTTCTGGTGGGATGGACTTGTCTTCTAAACATAAATGTTCATTGGTAAGGGGAAGCAAATTTAAAAGTATGATGGCTTCTTCTCGACAGTTTGGTGAGGAGAGGTGGGATGTTTACTCTTTATCGATGGAGCCAGTATGCTCTGTGGTTGGCGTGGCATTTGGTATTGGTTTAGTTGTTGTTGATGAGTTTTAGAAAGCAGGCATTTGCGATTTTTGGGTTATTTGGTCGGTTTGTCAGCAGACAGGGGAGTATGGACACGTTGTGGCTTGTTCAACGTTGTAGGGTGGTGTTTCTCAGTCTGTTTCAGACATTCGGTTACAGCGAATAGTTTCTATGGGCGAGGCAATTGGGTTATCTTCTATGGCGGTTGCTATGGGTTTATGGTCGTTTGATTAGTGCTCTGCTTATCTTGACTTACCATTATGGCAAATACTCTTTTTTGATGCTTTTTCCCTTTTCCTTAAGCAACTTTTATCTGCATTGCTTCATGAGGTTTAGTGGGTGGCGTGTTTAGCTTTTTCTGGTTATGTTTGTAGCTGTAGGCGTGCGTTGATTTTTGTGGATGCGTTTGGTCATCCCTATTCGCTATTTTGCAGCACTTCGAGTTTGTGGAAATTTACTCTCATACCGTGATCACTTGGCACTTTTTGCAAATCTGTTGTGTTTCTTGTTCAGTGGGTTTTCCATATCTTGTGTGTAAGGTTGGGATGCTTTTTTGTGGTTGTCTGGGTTGGTTGGTTTGTGATATTTTATGTTTTATGTGGGTCGTTGTTCGTCGGACCATTTCTGATCGTTGTACCTATATCTTTGTGATTAAGTCGTGGTATTCGTTTTTCGTCTCACCACGGCATGTTAATTAATGACATGTATGTGGTTATTGTATGTGTGGGATTGGCTTGGGTTGGGCTGGTTTTGGTAGTTGTGTTGTTTTTTCCATTCTCGGGCTGTCAAGGTATAGCGTACAATTGTAGCGTACCCTATATGTCGACACCACACGATGTGTTTGTTTCTTTTTCTCAGGTCATCACTTCTCCTATTGGTTTTTTCATCCCTTTTCCCTCCCGTGCTTCGTCGGTGCTTGCGATTCCGATTTTAAACAGAGTTGTCAATCTTACGATGATTCTGCTATCATGAATCTCATAAAACAAGTAGTGGCTGTAGGATCTAGATTAACCCTAGAGGGGGGTGAATAGGGTTTATTGAAATTTATGCAAAATAATAAATCATGGATAATCAGAGATAATCACAGCAAAAATTAGTAACAAATGTAGCACAGATAATAATAGGGTAAATAAAAGCAGAAATATAAATAACACATAATTTTACCCAGCTTCGACAAACCCCCATATTGCTGCATTCCCCAAGGTTTATACTAGGTATTAGTCAACTATTACAACGCTTAAACACCTGTAAACTCGCGACAATTCCTAGCCTAATTGTCCTTAACCCTACGCTCAAAACTTATCCCTAAGTTTCTACTAGGAGCTACACAAAAAGACCTCACAATCTCTCTCTATTTTCACTAATCCTACGCTCGAAACCCTACACTGATTTCTGTCCTTGAAACCAAATTTCCCCTAACTACAAACCCGTAGCTAGTAAACCCTAGATTTACAAACACTAGAAAACTGATTCACGATTTACAAAGGAAAAGAAAACAATACAATATAAAAAGAAAATAGAAAACCCCATTTAAAATAAAAACAAGTCGACCTCTCTTTGTTTATTTTTATGCAAAGATCTTTCTTAAAAAATGTGGGCCAACCCCTAAAAATTAGGGGTTTCTCCTTGCTCCAAATCACGACTTAATTGTTTGATGAAGTTTGATTCTCTGATGGACTTTGATTTGCTGATGCTTGTGGTCGAGCGATTTTGACTTGATCGAAAAACTGTGAGTATTTTGATTTGATTCTTCAATTTGTTGCTCTTGAATTGTTGCTTGATTTTTCGATAAAGCCTGTGATGAAATATATGTAGTTTATATAGGGTATAGAAAATCCTATTATCTCTTATTTCACTGAAATGATTCCATTGGATTGTTGTGTGGTTATTGTGATTGATTTGCGTGAGTTTCCTATTAAATTTCTCGGCTTTGAAAGCTTGCGTGATATCATGCTTGATTTGTATTAAATCAACTTTGAGATTTTGGAATATATACTGTGAACATCATGTTGTAGTCTGAAAATATTGGATTGGCGTGAGTCATAGATTGAGTTATGGAAATAATTGATTTTATTCTTGCCCAAAAATGTTTCTTGATTGATTCCATTTCTGGAAACAATTTTGGGATTGTTGTCGTGGGTCCACACTTGATTTTTTGCCCAAATTGTTCACCGTGGTTTCTATATTCACAAATGATTTCTGAAACAATATGAATTATTTTGCCATTTCTTGAAATGATTTAAAGTCGTGAATCCTGGCTTAATTCTGGAAACAAAATAAAAAAATTCTTGCTGAATAAACATGAACTTGTACTTACCAAAAATGTATTGAGTATTTTCTGGAAACGGTATGATGGTGTTTGTTGAATTCTGGGGTCATTGGATCGAACAACACGTGTACTGTTGTTAATCACCACGTATGTTTGTCTTTGCACCCAATTTTGATCTTTCCTAGTCTTTAATTCATGCAACTTCATTTGCATTCAGTTTACTCATGTTTATGTTATGAAATCGACTTTATGCTTCATTGTTTGTTGAGCTAAACCATGAATACCTGAGTTTTGAACATGTTATTCACTATTTGCTAGTATTCTTGAGATTACATGTGTTATGACTTGTGCACTTCTAAACTTCGTCACTGTGTTTTATGCCTTGTATTGCTGCACCATTTTGTGTATATTTGAAACTAGAACATGTGCTTGAAATTTTCTTTCTACATCATTTGCTGTGTACATTTTGACTGGCTCCATTTGTTTGAGCTTCAATATGTAAACTGGCATGTCCCTTATATATCTGCCTTGTCACTTTTCTTGTGAATGCCTCGACCATGCTCTTGAGAACCTGTGTATTTGTTGTTCCTTGCTTCTTGAATTTTGAGTTGCAACGACCACTTTCCCTCTTGTGTTACTTGCCACCACCTTTTGCCGCTATATATTTGGCATATATGCTGGCCAATATGATTATCTTCTTTCTTCTGCACATATATATGCATACACACACACACACACACACACACATATATATATATATATATATACATACACATGTATATATATGTATGGGTGTGATTGTATGTGTGCTTGCTGCTATGGTCCGTGTTGCTTTAGAAAAATGTGCACTTGTACATTGTGGCTTGCATATGTACTGCCATGTTATTTTGGTCTTGACCATATGTGAATGTTGGTACCTTCTTGCTTTATTGATGTAGTTCATTTGTGCTTGACATTTGCCTTGTATTGATGCTGTGTGGACGATTCAACAAGCTGTGTGTGCATGATCTACATGATGTATGGACTTGAATACATGCGCATGCATACATGTATTTGAGCTTGGTGTTTTGTTGCACTCTGTAGCGATTGTTGCTTTGATGTACACACACACACACACACACACACACACACACACATATATATATATATATATATATATATATATATATATATATAAAGAGAGAGAGAGAGAGAAAGAGAGAGAGAGAGGAGGGACCAAGGTCACCCATGTTGCACCCTCTACCGTTCATGAGCTACAGCGATCCAAATCGAATGAGAATTTGTAGATGTTCAATCCACACATATATAATGATCTGTCCAAAATTTGAGCTCGTTTCAACATTCGTATACTAATATAACCGAACCGATCCGCTGTCATTCAATATAAGATGCTCCATATATATATATATATATATGTATATATATATATATATATGTGTGTGTGTGTGTGCACTTGCATTGAAATTCTTGGTTCATGCCTACTCACTGATATTTGATCGTATTGTCCCTGCACAGAAATATATGTGTATATACATACACATGTATGTGTATACATGTATCATGCACGTACAATTTATATATATATATATATATATATCTGTGTGTGTGTGTGTGTGTGTGTTTGTGTGTCAGTGTGAGCACTACAGGCGATGTCTATCTTATGGCATTTATAGTGAATCAGTGAGAATATCTCAAGTTGTCCAGACAGAGATGGATATATATACATATCAGATCAAGACATGAAAAATGATGAGAAATACACTAAAAGTCTGAGGCAAATAAATTTTAAAATAAAATTAAATCTTCTAGAATTTAAAATTATTTTTGTTCCAGTTTAATGTGTGTGTTTCTATGATAGGTAAGCAGCAACTGGACTGACAGTAAAGTTGACAGAAAATAGAAGACAAGACTATGTAACTGTATATGAGTGAGTGACTGTATATGAATGTTTTTGTATAACCGAGTGATGTAAATGAGTGACAGAGTGTTGTAGTGAGGAAATGATGTAACAAATGAAACTGAATGTGAAATTGAATTGTAATATATCAGTGGAATGTACAAATAGTGGAGCTAGAAAAATATGTATTATTCAGATGTTGAAATAAAATATTATATTTAAATAAAATACTGATTGAATATTTAAACTCTTGTACACTAGTATTCTATTTAAACATAGATATTTAATTCTGTCTGTGATGTAGTAGAATAGTACAGTTATAAAAACATTTATAATAATGTATATGTTTGTTATCATCAAACAAAAATCATAGAATTGTTATATACAACAGTGGCATCAGGCCTAGATGCTTCTACATCCTACATATTATTTCCTCTGTCCTCCCACTCTTCTACCCTTCTTAGCTTGGCCGAGATTCAGATCATTAATGATCGACTAGATCGTCTAGCTAGGAACGAGTACTCGGGTCATCTCGTTCAAAGTACTTCGGACTAGGATTCAGTGGCCAGTGGCCCTGCTGTGGCTTCGTCTGTATTGGTCGCGATTTTAGGTCCCGACCATCGCTCCCATTCTCGATCTTCGAGGAAGTGTTTTAATATATAAGTAAATGTCTCAATCTGTTTTTACAAACTATAAATTAAAGATTAAAAGTGGATGTTGAACATATATATATATATATATATATATAATCGATTAGCAATCGATATTTAATTGTTTAAAAATATATTTACAATATCAATGATGATTTGTTGGTTGGAATAATTATTAAGTTTCTAATTTTGGTTTTTAAATACAAGATGTATTCTTGTCAAAAATAAAATAGAGAAATTGTGTTTTAAAATATGTTGGTTGCTTTAAAGTAGTAATGCAACGTTAGATTTGTTGATTTTTGTTAAAAGTGAATATGTGACTATCAATTGGATTGTTGTTTGTATAAAAATATAAATATTGATTGTGAATTAATATTTTTCGATTCGAAGTATTTGTTTGAAACAATGAAGTGTACAACAATCTTGTTGTACAAATATAAATGGGTTTCAAAAGTTAAAAATAATTATTTTAACAAAACACAGTATTATGTCAAATTGATGGTTAAATATTATGTAAATGTGCTTTGTGTATTTAAATTGTGTGTTGAGTTATAAAATTTAACATAATCTAATTAGTGTTAAGTGTGTTAGGTGGTTTATGGTTGTGTTGGTTGTATTTAATTGGGTGTTGAAATGTGTTTAACACTTTAAATGGTGAAATTTGAGTTTAATTATCCTACTTAAGCTAATTTTGGGCTTAGTTGGGTGTTTGTTCCCATTCCCTCTTATTTGTTTCTGGTGAAAAGGAAACTGCGACATATTTCCTTCCATCCTCCTTCCTCCTTCTCTCCTTTGAGAAAACACAACAAATGGCTCACCTTTCTTCCTTGAAACCTCATGCATGCTCTAATTTCAAGTGTTAATGGTAAATAACTTGCTCTCTAATCCTCAACGTGGCCTCATACAAGCGTAGATTCATCTCTAGTGATGATAAATCAAAGATTTTAAGTTACAGTAAATGGTGTTACTGCATGTCTTCTTCCTTTCTAGTACATGCTTCTAATTGGCTTTCTACTACTTCAAATCAAGGGAATCTTTCCAAAAAATCCAATCAAGGGAGTCGGTAGACTCACTCTTTCTAGCTTACATTGTTTTAGTTGTTTTCTGTATGATTTGATCCGTTGTCGTCTAAACCTGTAGCTTCCTGTGATAAATTGCCTCTGTTGCATAAAGCAGCAAAGATGCAACTTTGTATGATGATAACTTGGTCATATTAGGTTAGATTGAGGCAATCTTTGTTCCTATGTGCTGTTTGATTTGTGGTTTATAAGCTTGCAAAATTTCATCCAATTCCAATCAACGGAAGTCTATGAAAGTGGTCGTTAAAGTTGCACTTCGATTATGATTTCCACCTGTAGGAAATCCATGGCTAGGGTCGACACATGGGTTGACCCAAGCATGGTCGGGTCGACACATGGGTCTACCTAAGCATGGTTGGGTCAACCAACACCTCTTAGGGTTCGACCCACATTATTTAGGGGTTAACCCATTTATGAATTTTCACGTATTAGCTCCTAGACTTTTTATGTTGTGTGATAACAACGCCCAAGTTCAACTTTAGGGCATTGTATCTCCTTCGATATTGATCCTTTTTGCATGATTATTTTTGTGTTGCAAAATTTGAAAGTTTATCTCCATTGTTATATATTTTCAGATTATTACGAGTCATTTGGTCATTCAATCCAGGTCCCCAAGTTGAACCTGGAGAAGATTATGGACCTACCTAGAATTCAGGCCTAACTCCAAGTTTGAGGCTTCATATCTCTTTCATACCAGGTCGGAATTGAGTGATCCTTTTTTGAATGAAATACATGTATTTCTTGTTTGTTCATGTGAAACATAGACCAATCGAAGATCATTTGGTCATTCAAAATTTATCTTAAAGTTGCAACCAATTTTTTTTCTAGGTGCTTCTTCATGCCTTAGTGTTAAGTTAGGCGGCTTTCCTTAAGTCTTTTCATGCTTCTTTTGATCTATCTTTAAGCCATGACACTTGAGTTTTATTTTTTTTTACTTTTACAACAGAGAAGCCTAGATTATCACCAATCTACAGTAAAGTTTGGTGAATTTCCAAGTCGATTTCCGTCTGTTGTTTTCATGAGTTTTACTGAAATTTTGTGTACATGAACACACGTTTTATAAAATTGTTTAGGAAAGTTTTAAATATAAATTAGAGTGTTCTAAAAAAATAATTTTCTATATTATAAACATTTTTAGGTCTTTAATATATATATATATATGTGTGTGTGTGTGTATGTGTGTGTGTATTCTTTTTTATATAAAAATATTTGCAAAGTCAAAGATTTTCGAAATGTTTTCAGAATCATTTCGTAAATTTGTTTCGAAAACCAAGTACTTTTTATATAAAACACATGCTTTTATACTCCCTTCAAGAAGACGTATTTGTGATTAAACGATTGAGTAAATAGCATGGTATGGGACACAACGGTATATTTAGTTGATCAATTATAGAACCATCTAATTGAAGTAATTGACTCGATGTTTCGATGACTTGGTGCTTTCTAATGTTTTGATATCTCTGGTGATTTGATATTTTCTGTGAATCGATGTTCTTGGGATTTGATGTTTTGATGATTTCTAGTGTGAAAATAATGAGCGAATAATAAACCAGTTGTGGGAACGTGTGGTGTGGGACGCATAATTACCACTGATGGGTTACTATCCGTAAGTTAGTGACGCATACGGTGTTAATGCCAATACTACGGGCTGGTAGGTCCTGTACATACACACACACACACACACACACACATATATATATATATATATATATATATATATATATGCACAAAGCTATCCGGTGTTCGTTGTTTGGTGAAGGCTAGTTAGCCCGAATAAGGATTGGTGGGTCACTTATTCAAGTGATTGAGCTGGTGGGCTTCGATTTAGAATAAGAACAGTGGGAGTTATTCAACTGTCGAAATGATGGGTTCGATATATCGAGTTGTTGGATTTCGATAGAGAGTAGTCGACGCTCTCAATCTCTGGTGAAGTCGGGGCTGGTGGGCATGACTAAGGCCGACGAGTCTCCTAATAATGGTACTTGGCAAAAGTTTATGCACATGCAATATTTGATGTTCTTGGATCTGAATTATTTTATTAATTATGAATATGTTGTTTTGGGGTAAATTGATGAACTTCTGGGTAGATCTGGATATAGATGTTTGATGATGATGATCTTATGATCATATTTTACTGGTGTTCATGGATATTGGATCCTTATCTATATTCTATGATGTTGGATCCACTTTTCTTTTAATGACTTGATCGTGGAATCATATATTTTTATTTGATGAATTTGGATCTCGAATCCATGCATTTTAATGATTCGGTTTTTGTTGTTGTTAACCATATTATGGTTATATTTGAACTCCCTTGAGTTTATATATGTTGATAATTTCTTTTGATTATATTTGAGTTATTCGATTCACTGAGTTTATATGTGTCGAATTCTGATAGAGTCAATACCTAAAGCCTTGATGATCGTTCGTTGTTGACACTTTGTACCTAGTTTATCATGAGAATACACTTAGGTGTAATCTTTCCGTGGTGCTTTGTTGATTGTGCTCATCTATGTCTCTATGGTTCCATCTCGTATGAGAAGGAACCTATATCTATTTATTTGAGTTCACTTGTGTTATACCGATTTGTATGCTGGACAGACCCATATGCGTATTTCTCGGGTCAGACTGAGTTATTTCAGGTTTATCTGTTGTGCTTGAGGTTTAGCCATCACACTGGTCGTCCATCTCCTTTGTTGCTGCTTCCTAGTTGTGTATACCTGAGTGTCTTGTGTATTCATTTATTTGTATCATGTTATATGTATAGCGGTTATGAGTCATTTGAACTTGTAGTGCATGTATTCGTTTTACTCCATTGTTGTAATATTAGTTAATTTGTTCAATGGATTATGATTGTGTATGTAAATGTACTATGTTCTGAGCTAATCTTGCTACCATCGTGGAATTGTATTGCATTAGTATTAAGTATGTCGAGCCACATGAAAAAAAAAGGGAGAGCACATCATCGACGTACTTAAGACTTGTTAATGAAAATCTATGAATGGTCGCTCCTAACAAGCCATATTCTCTACTATAATAGACGATATTATTTGTTAATGCTCTTTATTAGAGCGGGTATCGGGGTGAGGCGTTACAGTACCAGTCGGATCCTCTCTCGTCTGGATCGAGTTTTCGGGTTGGAAGGATGGAAATAAGGAGAATGATATTTCCTAACTTCAAGAGGAGGATGTTGATAATGGATGGAGTGGTTATCTTGGATAAGTTGTTGCTTTTGTTGCCACGATACGTCAGATGGTATGAAATTTAACATTTATCTTCAATGAAAAATCATGAGTCACATTTCATTTTCTTGACTCCTGTAAGGATACTTATAAAGTAAGATAATAATAATAAAGGTAAATAAAAGAAAACCAATTTTAGAAACTAAAAATGTAAAGGTAGGAACTTTGGACAAAAAACATCTTGTAAGTGCAACTTAACCGGTCCATTCTGAAGAGGTATAAATATCTTATTACACTTGCCATTAATGTCTAAGTTGACCTAGAATTTGTGATGTACTTGTGAAAGAGTTTGTCCTTTGCTTTTAACTTGATAAAGCAAATAGATCTCAGTTAGGAAAGGAGCTTGTCCAAAGTGCTGCATAAAGTGTGTATAAGACACAATAATTTAATAGGCGCATTAGGCTATTGTTGCGATGCAACGATGCCTAAAGTGGAAAGAACATTGTGAATAAGTGGCTAGGATGGTGGAACAACACCAATAAAGCGCAGGAACCTGTTGTAGGAGGTGTAATACTATAAAGATTATGAGATCTCTCCCAAGGTTCTAGAAGTCCAACATCTCTTTCTAAAATACCGTGTCTTTGTAGAAGTATAGGAGATAAGCGGAGGAAGCCTTGACGTTGGAGAATTTGGGAAGTAGTCTAAAACGTATACTTATGCATCAAATTTTATAATATTTTGTTATTTGATCCGCGAAGAGAAGGAATTAACGAGATGAATTGTAATAGTATTGATTTCAGAAAATAATGTCTCATTTTACATTGTACATTGATCTATGTCATCTATATATTGCCAGCGGAAGCAATACTAATTACATAATGTGCGTTAGCCCAAGACTGAGTCAGGTAGCAGACGTAATGCCATAATACAAAAGAGAAATAAGAGAAGGAAGCGCGCAACTGATTCATTCCATTTTCTAATAGCCCCCTCGAAACTACGTTTCTGGAAACCCTAATTTAGATATCCATGGTAGCGATCCATCTCTTGGCCAAAAAAATGAGCAAAAAATAGATGATTTAGCTTTGAAAATTTTAGATCTGAGAGAGTTGATGGAAGACTTCACAACTGATTCAGATTTGGGGAAACAATTGGAACCCTAGTTAGTTGATTCAATGACTATGGGGTTTTGATGTTCTCTGAGTTGTTTCTTCTTCTGGTCTTTATCCTTTCTAGCTGAGGTTTTATCCTTTTGAGTTGCTTGCTTCTCTTTGTCCTTGCCATTCAACTCAGGTCAAAACTTGGTAAAGTTTGTAATTAATATTGCTTTGGTTAACATGTCCGCTCTTTGGTAAGTTCCCGGTATGTGATTTACATGTATCTTGCCTTTTTGAACCATTTACCTGACAAAGTGTAAATCAATTTCTATGTGTTTGGTTCTTGCTGTTGAATTGGATTTTCAGACATGTAAACCGCACTTTTATAGTTACACCATAACACTGGTTTCATGTTTGACTTTACCTTAAGCTCAGATAGTGGAGATTGTAACCATTTGATCTCTGTCGTAGTATTAGTTGTACTTAGATATTGCTTCTATGTTGCATCTTTGAAATAGCATGTTGCTTTTTCAAACACTATGAAATTAGACTATGACCAATATACACATAATATCCAGATGTTGATCTTCTATCATCTGGATCTGAGGCCCAGTCAGCATCTGCATAAGCATTTATGTTAAGATGTTGGTTGATTCTGAGTTAATCCATGATTGATAGTCTCCTTTAAGCATCTTAAGATCCTTTTAACTTCTTTCCGGTAAATGTCTAGAGGATTCTTCATAAAATAAGGAACTTTATTAACACTGAAAAAAAGGTCTGGTGTAGTTACAATTGCATATTTTAATGCAACTACAGCACTTCTATATTCAGTGATATTTGATACGGCTTCTGCTCTATATTTAGAATAATGTTGATTGGTTATCACATGTGCTGGTTGGGGATTTTCATTAATCATTTTAGTCTAAGTCAATAATTCTATAATATATTTTCTTTGGCATAGAGTTATTTCTGTGTTAAATCTTTTGACTTATATGCCTAGAAAGTATCTTACATCACCCAGATTTTTAATAGAATTTTTTTATCAAGGTATTGGGTTAGATTATCTATATTAGTAGAATTATTTCATGTGACAATCAAGTCATTTACATAAACTAATATGCAGATGTAGGTTATTGACTTTGGTAAATAATGAAGTGTGTGATTTGGTGGACTTAAAGCCTAACTTCATCAATGTGCTTTTTAATCTATCAAACCAAACACGTGGAGCTTACTTTAAGCCATATATGGCTTCACTCAATCTACAGACACAATTAGGGTTACAATGTAACTGTGTGGCTAATTCATTTAAATTTATTCTTCCAATATACCATTGAGAAATGCATTATTGACATCCAGATGCTTTATATACCATTTATTGTAAAAAGTTATGCCTAGAATGAATCTTATAGTAGTTTTCTTTGCTACAAGCGAAGAAGTTTGATTAAAATCAAACCCATATTCTTGTGTAAAGCCTTTGGGAACCATCTAGATTACTTTTCACTCTATATGACCATCTGCATCCTACTATATTTTTGTTAGCAGATGGACATACTAGAACCTAAGTTTTATTTTTGATGAGTGCATTATGCTTATCATCCATTATAGCCTTCTAGTTTTGATTTTTATCAGCATGATCAAAGGATTTGGATTCAGTTGAACTGGACAAAGCAGCAAGTTCTCTTGGTTTGAAAATACCACTTTTGGCCCTAGTAATCATAGGGTAACCAGTTTGGACTGGTATTTCAGCCTGTGGTGAGTGATCAGAGCTTTCACAGCTTGTTGAACTTTTTGAACCAATAAATTGAGCATTTATTGGCATAGATTCATCTAACTGGTCTTGAACTTATGTTGCATCAGATACAGGAGATGATTGACTGAGTGGTTCAATGTCGTCATGGACTTCATTACTTAGAGGTAATGAGTCTTGAGCATCAACAACTTCACCAGCTTCCACTTGCTACAGTCCACATATAAATTAGGAATGGCAGATATTGATGTTCTTGCATTCTGAACTTTGCTTATGGTCCTTATATATTTGTTGCTAAATGGAAAAATTATTTCATTGAGCACCACATGCATGCTTATGTAAACTTTACCTATTTCATCAATACACCTGTACCCCTTCTGATTATTAGTGTAGCCAAGGAATGTGCACTGCTTGGACCTAAAATTTGCTTGCTAGAATTATAAGGCCTTAGATGTGGAAAACATTGGCAGCCAAAGGTCTTGAGACTGTGATAATCTAGTTTGATGTTATATAATTTTTCAATTGGAGTTGAGCCATTTAATACAGTTGTAGGTTGTCTATTGATTAGATGCACAGCTGTATTAAAGACCTATAGCCAGAATTTTAGAGGTAAACTGGCCTGGGCTGGTAAAGTCAAACAATATTCCACAATGTGCCTATGTTTTCTCTCCGCTAGTCTATTTTGTAGAGATGTATATGGACATGTGGTTTGATGTACAATACTTTGTTCTTGAAAATGGTTGCTCAAACTCTTAAACTCACTCCCATCATCAGATTGTATGATTTTTATTTGAGAACCAACTTGTTTCTCAATCACAGTTATAAAATTTATCACAGCGGTATAAGTTTCAGATTAGCCTTCAAAAAATTAATCCAAGTAAATCCGATATATGCATCAACAAATGAAATATAATACTTATAGCCAAAATCAGAGTAAATAGGAGCAGGCCCCCCATAAATTTGTTGTTATTAATTGCAATGGTTTATTGTGTTCAGTACAAGAATCATTGAAGGGTAATTTATGGCTTTTACCCATTTGACAATACTTGTGAACATAAGGTAGAGTGATAGGATCAAACTTTATTTTATTATCATTCAAGATTTTCAGAATAGTTTTTGTACTTGGATGTCCAAGTTTATAATGCCAAAGGTCAAAAATATCTTCCTGTTGGAAACATTTTCCTTTTCAATTAAGTTACAACTCTTTCTTTCATTCACAGCAAAACATTTTTCTTCATTAACATCATTTTGGCACCTAACAGATTTAAACTTGTACAAACCATTGACGAGATCATCCTGTAAAATGATATTCTTAGTTAGGATGTTTATAACTAGGTAATATTTAACGAAGAATTCAAAATATACATTATTGTTCTTAGCAAATTGTGATACACTAACTATTTCTTAGTGGTTTTTGGAACCCTAAGTAGATTGTACAAGTGCAGTTGTTTTTTACCATTGAAGCATTCAGTACCAATATGAGTAATTTGGATATGCTTATTACCCAAGAGATAGATTAATTACCTATATATTCCTTGCACCCAAGATTTAAGTTGTCAAGATTGTGTGTGATGTGATTTGTTACACCAGAATCAGGATATCAACTATCATATGATAATTATTCAAATTTGGCTGATTCACCAGAGTTGTTGTTTCTTTGTGAGTTGTCATTAATGCTGCTGTCCTGGTTGACTTGTGCAACACTGGCATTTGGGTTATTATTGTTGCCTTGATTCTAATTTGTAGTGTAGTTGTTATTATATCTTAAATAACATTGCAGGGTAATATGGCCAAATTTTTCGTAGATTTGGCACTTTGGCCTGTTGCCATTGTTCCATCTACCTCTGCCCCTGCCTCTGTTCGCACTGCTACCTCTGGTATGATGTTTCTGTCTTATTGCTGATTTGATTTTTCATTTTATACCCAGTGGCCAGATTGACATTGCATGTTGTTTCTTGAATTCTTTTGCTACTAATTCTTGCTTCATGAGATAACAAGATTGAATGCACTTATCAATAGCTGGAACAATCTTCTGAGATGTTATGACAGCCACTTTAGCTACATAATCATCACTCAGTCCATTTAATAAGTATAATACCTAGTCTGAATTATGTACCTTATTTCATTAAGAAGATCATACAATTTTTTGACTTTGGAAATATATATATATCCTCATATTTTGATTATCCATTCGAATATTCAGTGGTTGCCTCTTATAATGAAGTGCTTTAGCTGATTATTGGTTGTTAAACTCTTTTTCAACAGTAGTTCAAATATCATTAGAGGAACTACAGCAAATGACTAAAGGTAAAGACTAGCAGTTATTGATGAAAGTAACCACGAACTTATTAGTCTTTATTGTCCATGGTACTGGATATAAGCTTCATTTTCCACTGTTCAGTTGTTTTGGTAAGCGATAAATTTTGCGGATATGGTTGTTGTTCCAAGAATAAATCCTTCTAAGACATAACCTTGAATAGCAATCTCAACTTGCAATTTCCATAATTAATAATTATCTTCTTCTAAATGAATGGTAATCAGTTGAGTTTGAGGGCTAATCACGGTTTTTACTAATTGTTTTATGGATGCAGAAGTCGGGTTCTCTGGACTGATTCTAGAAGTTGATTCAAAAGTTCTTGATTGATCTCCTATACTGTTGGTGATGTGAATCAAATACAGATGATGAAATCCGAGAACAATGCAGCATATCAGATGTCAAAAATGATCAATAGTTTAAAATAACAAGATCATGTAAGAGAAGCCGGAAGAATGGATGATGAGGAATGAATGATTAGGAAAGAATCTCTGAATGATTTGCTGGCGAGGCTCTTTACTTAATTTTGATGATTCCTTGATTTCCTTGGATTGATTTTTGGTGACTAATGCAGCAATAAGCAATAATGTTGTACAAATGATAACTTACAGCCAGGTTCAAATGAATTTAGGCATGGCAGTGATGGATTGTATAGTTTTACTCTCAAATGATGGGTATAAACCTAAATGAGAAAAAAAAAACCTAAATGACGAAGCGGGTAAAGGCCCCTCGAATCACCGTAGACAGACTAGAATGTCGTTAAGCAATGTAATTGCTCTGATATCAAATTAAAGTTTGTAATTTGATCTGAGAAGAGAAACAATTGGAGAGATGAACTATAATAGTATTGATTTCAAAAAATAATGTCTTGGGTTACATTGTACATTGATCTATATCGGCTATGTTTAGACAACGGAAGTAATACTAATTACTTAATGGGCTTTAGTGCAAGACTGAGTCGGGTATCAAACCCGACGACATAATGTAAAAGAGAAATAAGAAAAGGAAGTGCACATCCCATTCATTCCATTCTCTAATATTAGGCTCGGTAATTACTACGAAGGTAGGATAACTATGAAAACAGACATGACTTCAGTGGATATACTAAGGGAAGTGGATGGACAAGTAGTAGCTGCTAAAGTAAGAGGCTGGTTAGGCAGTCATAGCAGCTGCAAGATATGTCGAGGCCCAAGGGTGATGAAGTAGCTATAGAAGGATTCCTATTAAATTGTCGTCTAGCATATCTTTTTTTTTTTGCATGGCCGACCGGTTTTTAAAGTGACTGTAACACTTTACGTTTAATTTGTCTTGTATGTAGAGATAAATAAAAACTCAGAAATATGAGTGTCATGTAAGGTATGACTTATATTGTACAACTATATATACATCATCGGTCCTGGCATATGGCTTGCCCTACGCGAGTGCAAGGGAAAAGAGGTTGGAAATAAAACTGAAAAAATATGGATGAATACCAACAGGAAGGCTCAAACTAATTTTCAAGCTTCAAATGGTCATTTTAATGGTGACTGTAACAGCCCGCATTTTACGTATCGGAGGATCATAATTTTTTTTTTAAATTCCCTGAGGGTTGGATCATTCTCATATTTTGATATGTTGGTTATGGGGATGTGAGACATGTCCATAATTTTTACCAATTTTAATTGTGACCATTTTGTCCCTATCAGTCTTGTACATGGCATAATTTTTGATTGGAATCGAATCAGGTGCTAAGATCGGTCTCATTGGAAAGGAAATGGTGTTTCCAATTCCGTAGAGTGGTCACATTAAAAATTTGATTCAACAATTTGGGAGGAATCGCTGTTTTAGTGTTTCATAATTTCTGTTCAGGTTTGGCTAGCGATAATAAGCTGATTTGGAGTGGCCCATTAGTGGGCTGGTGAGAGGCTATTAATAGGGGGTTAGAGGCATGGAGAATCGTTTACTTTTTTCATTCTCTCGTTTGGTTGAGCTTGTGATCCTCCTTGCTCAATCAAATACACATTTCCACCATTAAAATTTTAGATCTACATAAGAGAAATGAAGATCTACAACGTTTGAAGCTAGATCTACGTCAAGTGAAGAGAGATCACATCAAATCAAGTGGTTTGAAGCATATTCTTCACTGTCCGGATTGAGAATTTAGCGATTTCGAGTTAATTCGAAGAATTAGTGAGTGATAAGTATCTCTCACACAGATCCAATCAAGTATATGGAATGTTTAATCTTATGTTCGTCATTTCAAGTTATTTTTGCATAGATATAATCGATATAATTATGATTTTAATTCAAATCACCATAGGATCTAATATAGCAACTTATAAGCGGTAACTCATATGTTAATTCTATGTTTAGATCCATTTATTAATTTGATCGTTTGTTGAATCATTATTTTAATGCTTTTTGATTATTGTTTGAATCAATGGTTGATTTGTTGATTGAATTTGTATCGACAATGTTTGAGATTGATTGGTGGTGTTTGAGCGTGTTGCGCAAGCAAAAATCAGTGATCGGCATGAAAAAATGATGGATCAGGCAAGTTTTGATGGATCTGGCGAAAGTTGAATTTTATGGGCAGCTTTCATAGCATGGATCGGGAAAAATGCTATGGATCAGGCAAAAGTTGAATTTTCTGAGTGTTTGAGCGTGTGCGCAAGAAAAAAATCAGAGATTGGCATGAAAAAACTATGGATCAGGCAAGTTTTGATGGATCTGGCAAAAGCTGAATTTTCTAGGCAGTTTTCATAGCATGGACCGGGCAAAATGCTATGGATTAGGCAATTTTCTATGGATCAGGCAGTTTTCATAGCATGGATCGCGCAATTTTAATGGACCTGGCAATTTTCATAGCATAGATCGGGTGAAATGCTGCGAATGGAGAAATTTCCATGGATCGGGTTAATACAGTAGCATGGATCGGGCTGAATTCTATGGTATGGATCGGGCTAAATGCCAAAGTACCAAGTGCCAGAGTACCAAGTACCAGACGTGCTGAACATGGTAAAATTAGTGATATTCCAAGGTGCGCGCTGGGGATTTACACTGTTTTCATAGTACCAAGTGCCAGAGTACCAATTGACAGTGCCAAGTGCCAGGGAATTCCAGAATTGAATCAGGACATATAATAGCATTCCAGAAATGCTGAAAGCCAGTTTTGATGTTTTACTTAGTTTTCACACCGGATTGATGCAGAATCGAACCAGGAGATATAATAGCATTTCAAAAATGCTATAAAAGGTTGTTTTGCCATTGTGTCCAATTTTTCATTGCGAAAAAGCTGAAAATGCTATGAAATGCAGTATCGACCAAATGAAGCTTGTTTTCGAGTCGATGATGGTTCTGACTTCGACGCGAAATCAAGCAGAAATGTCTAGAGCATCGTGAAGTGTTCGTTGATCGTCGTAATGCAACAAATGTGAAGACGATTCAAGGATGTTAAGTTGTAGATAATAGTTGCTCAAGAAGGTTGTTTGGGCTATGAATAGTCATCATGGAGGACGACTGGAGATATTGAAGGCCGAGAGATTATCATTGCCATAGGTTCTAGCAGGCTCAAAGTAGAGGTACAATAGAGACGTCTAAAAGACCGATTGTATGGTCGAGTACCCTGGGTATTGTTGAAAGGCCTGGATACGTATCATTGAAAGGCGTATGGATTTTTTTGCTAGAACTGGGGTTACCATTAGCCCTTGACGTATGGAAAGATTGGCCGCCATACGATTAATGATGATTTCAAAGCAGGATAGGAAGTGATAACCAAGTTCATTGAATATTCGTTGTTTTGCTTGTACTGTCTATGACGGCCGCCCCATACCATGAGACATTTCCTCGAAATGCGTTGTACCAATGCCCAACTAGCACGGGATGATCGTCAAAAAGGTTGAAATGATGAATTACCAAAGAACCTGTAATATATCTCACAACGCATGGAATAAAATATAATAATAACATAACTTGATATAAAATTGATGAGACAATACATAAGCTGAAAACTAAACCGTATCCATCAGAATAGCGGAATCCAAAATACAGCTTCATACCCAATTATTACAACTTTAAAATACTATCTCTAAAAGGAAATAAAAGAGGTACACTAATAATGCCCAAAGCAGTGACCAACAACAACACATGGAGAATATGTATAAAGTACGTAGAAGCCTCCTACTCATCTCCGGACAGCTACTCGTGCATAATCACCTAACCTGCCTCTAGTCTGCTCATTTAGGAGCACCCAGAGTAATAAGAAGAGACATAAAACTTTGGGTCAGATGAAAGTCTGGTGTGAGTGATAGCAATTCTATATAAATGAATAGAGAAATAATAGGTATAAGTAATCATACCTAACCTAGACCTACAACCAAAGAGTTAGCACAACAAGATGTATAATACTCTAAGGTAACACCAACATAGAGTGCAAGATGGAAGTGTGTGTGGCATGGTGATAGTAAACATCAAACATAGCAATCATTCACCACATCTCTCACTCAGTGCATAAAGCATACGATATCCACCGCTTTGATCCATTGGGGCCATGACGAGTCCACACTGCCCTGGACTCCGTACAGCTATTGCTATGACCACACCACCCTAGTCTATAGTCAAAGACCCTATCCAGTCCACACCGCCCTGGCTCTGGGGTATGGGCCAACCAGTCCACACCACCCTGGCTCTGGTTCGTCTACATGACCCTCTCTCAATAGTGAACCAAAGTTATAGATATCCAGAACTCCTTTGCACACGTCCCACAGCAAAGCCTAACTCTTGAAGTTAACTCGTTGGTTCTCCGGTTCGGTTCGTCACCTCCTGTCCAGTTCGGTTCGTCGCCTCCTTTTCGGTTCGGTTTGTCGCCTCCTGTCTGGTTCGGTTCGTCACCACCTTTTCGGTTCGGTTCGTCGCCTCTAATCCGGTTCGGTTCATCGCCGCCGATACAGTTTGGTTCGTCGCGCCCGATCCGGTTCCGTTCGCCGCACCCGATCTGGTTCGTCACCCCCTATCCGATTCGGTTCGTCACCCCCTATCCGCTTCGATTCGTCACCCACTATCCGGTTCGGTTCATCACCCCCTATCTGGTTCGGTTCCTCGCCTCCTAACTGGTTCGGTTCATCGCTTCCTTTCCGGTTCGGTTTGTCACCTCCTGTTTGGTTCGGTTTGCCACCCCCGATCCGGTTAGGTTCATCACCCCCTATCCGGTTCGGTTCGTTGCCCCCTATCCGGTTCGGTTCATCACCTCATATCCGGTTCGGTTCCTCACCTCCTATCTGGTTTGGTTCCTCACCCCCTATCCAGTTCGGTTCGTCACCCCCTATCCGGTTCGGTTCGTCACCCCCTATCCGGTTTGGTTCGTCACCCCCTATCCAGTTCGGTTCGTCACCCACTATCTGGTTTGGTTTGTCACCTCCTATCCGGTTCGGTTCTCCACCTCCTATCCGATTCGGTTCGTCACCCCCTATCCGGTTCGGTACGTTACCCCCTATCTGGTTCAGTTCGTCACCTCATATCCGGTTCGGCTCATCACCCCCATCCGATTCGGTTCGTCCCCCTATCTAGTTCGGTTCTTCAACTCTTATCCGGTTTTTCACCCCCTATTCGGTTCCATGCAAGTTTTCCAGCGAGCTAATATCGCCAAAGAATGACGTTTTCAACCATTCTAACTTTTCTATGCAATCATAAAACATACCAAACAGCAGTAGTAACATGTAGAATCAGCCGTAAACATCAAAACAACGGTTTCACATATTAATTTAGATCAAACATACCCAAATCCATGATTTTCCCCTTAATCCCCTAAATTCCGGGATTAACATAACAGATCCAAATCGAACCAAATCCATATATATGACAAAAAAATATGATTTTAGAATTTCTAGATCTAATTCAAACTTAGGTCTGATCATCAGACTTGCTAACATCTCTAGATTTAATTCAAACTCAGGTCTGAAATCATATCCCGTGATATACTCCAGTTGCTTCCATTCAAGAAAAATTGCCCCCAAACTGGCATGTCTCCTACGCAATACATCAGGTACCGCATTGCCCTTCCCGGGTGTGTATGCGATATTGAACTCATATGAAGCTAAGAACTTTAACCATCTTTGCTGACGAAGATTTAAATCCTTTTGAGAGAAAAGATACTTTAATGACTTATGATCGGTAAACAACTTGAATCATTCTCCTAAGAGATAGTGTCTCTACGTCTTCAATGCAAACACGATCGCTGCCAATTTCAAGTCATGGGTAGGATATCTTTTCTCATGTGGTTTCACTTGCCGACTAGCATAAGCTACAACCTTACCTCCTTGCAGCAGTACAACACCTAGTCCGGTACCACAGGCATCCGTGTATACCGTCATCTCTTCATTCCCCTTAGGAATAACTAACACCGGCGCACATGTTAACTTCTTTATACTTTTAAATGCATTCTCACACCTTTTGTCCCAAACAAAAGCTTGATTCTTTTTGGTAAACTGAGTTAACAGTGTTGCTATCTTGGAGAAATCTTGAATAAACTTACGATAATATCCAGCTAATCCCAAGAAACTTCTCACGTCCGTTGCATTCTTGGACGTAGACCAATCTTTCGCCGTAACCACCTTCGCAAGGTCCACGACAGTACCATTTTTTGAAATAACATGGCCCAAGAACCTCACTTCCCTCCTCCAGAAGTTACACCTAGAAAATTTTGCTTTCAATTGGTGTTTCCTAAACACCTCCATCACTGTCCTCAAATGTTCCTTGTGTTCTTCCTCTGTCTTCGAGTAAATAGGATATCGTCCACGAACACAAGAACAAACTTATTTAATTGATCCCTGAAAACCCTATTCATAAGATCCACAAAATATGCAGGTGCATTGTTTAACTCGAATGGCATGACCAACCACTCATAGAATCCAAACGACGTCCGAAATGTCATTTATGTATACTCTCAACTGCTACTCGGAAATGATGAAATCCTATCGCGAGATCCAAATGGGAAAACACTCTTGCTCCATTTAATTGATCAAACAAATCATTTATCCGTGGAAGATGATCCTTATTCTTCCTAGTTACCTTGTTCAACTCACGGTAGTCCACACATAAGCGAAGGGAACCATCGGCCTTGGTAGCAAATACAACTGGTGCTCCTCACTCGGAAACACTTCTTCGGATAAATATCTTCTTCAAAAGATCGCCTACTTGCACTCTGAGCTCTCGCGGCTCCCTTGGCGCCATACGATGAAGAGGCATCACTATAGGTTTGGAATCTTTCACTAAATCAATCCGAAACTCGATCTCTCGGTGTGGTGGAAGTCCGGTCACTCCCTCAAAGATGTCCGGATAGTCACCAGCAATAGACACATCTGATAACTCATCATGAGGGATGTAGAGTGAATGTAGAAAACTAGCCATTACCCCATCACTAGGTAGGCAACCTAATACCACCCTCCTTTCATCATCCGCTCTAATGGTCACCGAAGACCCCTCACAGTCTACCACCACCCCAAACCTTTGGAGCCAACAGACTCCCAAAATAATGCCAAACCCAGTAAAGCCCAAAACACAGCAATCACAAGAAAACATACATCCATGACTCGATTAGACCAAATTACAACAAATCGTACAAAGGCTAGTTGAACCACCAATCGGATTGGTCACAACTAAATGTTTATAGACAATCTCGGGTTCCAATTCCAACCTATCTACCTGGCCACTAGATACGAAGGAATTGGAAGCCCAGTACCAAACAATACTCGAACAGGAACATCATAAATAGAAAGCATACCTTGAGAAATGACACCCTTTCCCTTCTCTGTCGCAGTTGTAGCATTCGACGAAGAAGGAATAGCGTTGATAGCATATCTTTCATGATCTACTTCTCCTTAAGGGGTTGTGGACATTCATTTTTGAAATGTCCCGAAGCACTTCTCCTTCCCTGGCTTCGCTCGACAATCTCTGATATAGTGGCCCATCTTGCCGCAACCAAAGCACTTGATATCTTTCTCATCACCTTTTTCTAACCATCCTTGGTTTGGTTCTATTTTCTCTTATTCTGGAACTTCTTCTTGCCTTCACCGTTTGCCTACGGTTTTGCCTCCTCTGCAAATGTAATAGCAACCTCGGTCTTCGTCTTAGGGTAAAGGCTCTCTAATCTCAATGCCTTCCCCCACAATAGATTCGAAAGTCTCATCGATATGGTTTATAAGTCTTTCCCCTAAGTACTCATCTAGGCCAGTTATGAACTTGTCGTTCTTCTTTTCGGCAGTATCGATAAGAGATAATCCAAATTTCGTTAAGGTATCAAATTCAATAATATATTCCGAGACTGCCCTACCATTCTGTTTAAGCTCCAAAAATTTCCGGAATAATTCTGATTTATGAGCCATTGGAATAAACTTATCACTGAGGTGAGTTTTAAACCGATTCCAAGTAACTTGATCTTTGGGAGTAGCCGCTTTAATAACATTCCACCAATTCATTGCTCATCCTTTAAGCCGATGTGATGCTAGCTTTCTCTTCATTACATCATCGATCCCTAAATCCTCGAAGATGCGCTCACAACTATCAAGCCAATCCTGAACCTCCGTAGCCGATTATGTTCCATGGAACAGATTTCCACTAAGACTAGTATAATTCTTGTTAAGCTTGGTGAAATCGGCTTTAGGCGCCTACATTACTGTCCCATCACTGTTAGCGGCATTAGGAACTGCTTCCTAAGCATCCCTAAGCATCTCTCGCATGAAGGTAGTAAACATCATCCTTATATCAGGGACACTCTCATTGTTGGCCCATGAACCCGCCCCCTCTTCAACTCCTGGTGCGGTGTTCCTTACCGTACTCCCCGTATTTCGGTTCATTGTTCAATCTATAAAGAGAAAACAATTAACCATCTCCTTAGTGGTGCCAACGCAGTGCGACTTCATCCTTAGATATACTAAATATATATATATATATATATATATATATAGTTTTTGAAACCAAAATATCACAATTACGCGCTTTCATATGCGTATAATATCTCTTCATGATATCTTCCCCTAGATTAAATTACGCAACCTAGGCCATGATACTAAGTGAGACGGCCACCCCGTACCACCGACATTTCCCCGAAATGCGTTGTGCCAATGCCCGACTAGCACGGGACGAACGCAAAAGGATTGAAATGATTAATTACCAAAGAACCTGTAGAATATCTCACAGCGCATGGAATAAAATATAATAAAAACATAACTTGATATAAAACAGGTGAGACAATACATAATCTGAAAACTAAACCATATCCATCAGAGTAGCGGAATCCAAAATACAGCTTCATCTCCAATTATTACAACTTTAAAATACTGTCTCTAAAAGGAAATAAAAGAGGTACACTACTAATGCCCAAAGCACTGACCAGTAATAACACGAGGAAAATATGTATAAAGTACGTGGAAGCCTCCTACTCGTCTTCGGATAGGTACTCGTGCATAACCACCTAACCTGCCTCTAGTCTTCTCGTTTAGGAGAACCTAGAGTAATAAGAAGAGACATAAAACTCTAGGTCAGACGAAAGTCTGGTATGAGCGATAGCAATTCTTTATAACTGAATAGAGCAATAACAAGTATATGTAATCATACCTAGGGCTGTTATGGTAATGGTTACCATTACCGTTTGGCAAATACCGTTACCGTACCGTTTTTACTGGTAAGCCAGAATTGCTTACCGTTGCCGATTGATTGGTATACCGAAGACTGGTATATCGATAATTTGGTAACCGTTACACTGGTAATTGTAAATTACCATTTGTCCATCAAATTTTATATCTTAACATATTTTATGTACACAGTACATCTTTATTATACTATATGTAGTGCTAGTTTATAAAAAACATAAATAAGAAAGAAAATAAGTGACCTGGAATTATTTCACCTGATTATTGAACTAAATATAATCATTTATTTGATTCTATATGCATATAATAAAGCATATCTAATCAGTATACTTATATTTTGAATTAACTGGTAAAATTACCGTTACCGCTGGTATTAACACTACAAGAAAACACAGATTTAGCGTCATATTTTTAGAAGCGGAAATTTTCGTCGCTAATTTGCGACGGATTTCCATGTGATCTGCAAGGGTTAGTTTTTTGTTTTTTCAACATTTTTTTCTTTCATTTATTACCGTCGTCTTCTATCATCCCTCTCTAAACCGTTGCAAATTGCGTCAAATTACCGATAGAAAATTTTTGCCGCTATTTTCTACTGCAAATCCAGGCAGAATACCGACGAATATTTATCGTAGTTATTTTGCAATAGAATTCCAACAGATTTGCAAGAGATGTTTATATTATTTTCTAAGATATACTTTAGTGTTATTTTTTAATAATTATTAACATGTTCAATAATTAATAATTAATATGTTCTAATTAATGATTTATAAGTAATAATAAATAATAATTTACGTTCTATAATAACTAACGTATAATCATTGCTTATTTAAAATTAGGAAAATAATCTTTGCTCATAACCAATGTATACTAAATTCTTAATCAAGTCCTCTGCTTTCATCACAAATTTCGGTCAGTATGCCAGTATATTTTACGCTAAATTCCAAAATTTTAAATTGTACTTTTATAATTATTCCCCTAAATAATGAGAAGATCAATTTATTATACTAATTATTTAATAATTAATAATAAAATTTAATACTTATGAAATGATACCTAGTATTCAATAATTAATTTTAAATAATTGTATTTAATAATTACAATTGATAATTATTGTTGATACTTATATTTTATAGTTGATAATTATATTATATTTCAAAAAAATTAAAATTTGAAATCATCTTGAATAAATTTGAAATAAATCATAAAGTTTATAAAAACAATTATTGTTTGACACGAAATAACCAAAATTTCTAAAAATTAAAATATTGAAAAAGTTCATTTAATTGTTTAATCTAGTAGTTTATTTTATAAACATAATAAAAAAATTATATTTATTATTTATTATTATTTTTAAATGAAAATTTGTAAATTTTACAAAATAAATCAAAATATAGTTAGTAACATTTTTAATTTATATAATTAGTTATTGACAGCTAAATTATAGTCCATAATTTTGAATAATAATGTACAAATAATAATATATACTTAATATTTAATAATTTATAACAATGTTTGTTAACTTTTCTTTGGCAAAATTTTAGTTTCTTTGTGCGCCACTTCCGCAAATAAATTTTGTTTCTATGTTCGGACATCGATGCGCGTCTCAAACATTTGGGTTTCCCTCCCAGTCCCTTCGCTTTTACAAAACCCTAATTATCCTTTCAGTCGCCTCAAATTTCTGAAGAAACAAAATCAACATCACCAATCTGAGCCTCTTTTCTACTTCTCCTCTAAATTTCTTTTCATATACCATCGCCCACACCTTGGCAGAGACTTTCGAATCAGATAAGTTGTTTGCAGCAGATCTGAATTTCCCCAACCGAGCAGACCCGTCGTTCTTCCTCTTTCAATTACTCTAATCGCAGCTGGTGGTTAGAGTGGTCAACGCACAACATCAGTGACAGTCACATCGCTGGCGAATGTGGTGGTAAAGAAATTGAGGACAGGAATGTTGATGATTGTTTGTCGGCCCACTAGCCATTGATCCATGGTTTCCACGGCCATCACTATCTTTCTCATTCCGAATCTCAAGCTCTTGAAAGAAGAAGAGAAGGCACTTCTTCTTTTTTCCGTATTTCATCCCTCTAGCTAATCATAAATCCAACAATATCAATAACAACACTGAATATCACCAACAATATGAAGAGAAGGAGT
Organism: Allium sativum; assembly: GCA_030737875.1. NCBI lineage: Eukaryota > Viridiplantae > Streptophyta > Magnoliopsida > Asparagales > Amaryllidaceae > Allium > Allium sativum. The sequence goes on from CM060924.1 coordinate 668,977,420, forward strand.
TCATGTTATCATGCCTGCTAGGTCTCATTTAACATTAATACTGTTAGCATTATCGTGGCAAATTCCATAACACTTTACTGGGCATATTATTATAACATATAAGCATATAGTTTACAGTGAATTTTTATTCTGTAATACTTCAGAACAGATTTTAATCCATAGAGCTCATTGGTCATTAAACCATTTTACAGGAGACAAGGGTGTCACGTCTCCCAAAAACATGATGTTGTTATCTCTCAAGGGTGTGCATGTCTCCCGAAAACATGATGTTGTTATCTCTTTGAGCTCGAAATCATAGATTTGGACTGTAGGTTGCTTCTTCATATTTAGTCAGGGTTCATTCTTTATGCATATATATATATATTTTCCTCATCTTATCTAAACTTTATGGAGATAGAGAAACAAGTCTGGATATGTAATATAACATGGATTAAACAGGTAGTAAGCATTAAAGCGAAGGTTATTATGTCAAAACAGAGCCTTGTTGATATTTAGAAGATAATGTATAAAGGGAGGACAGCAATAATAGCTACATAGCCATTTAATATTTATATTTCTAGCACTCGATATAGCATTTCTGAACATAAAATTAACACAATACATACAAACTTCTTATGCAGTTAAATGAAAAGGGTTCGGTTACTGAGAAAGATGAGGTCTGCTGGTGTTTTGAGAAAGATGAGGTCTGCTGGTGTTGCTGAGAAGAAGAAATGATAAACATCAACAATCAAGGTATTTTCTGTCATTTTTGTTGGATGTTTTTTGTTTGTAGGATTATAACAATGGCTTATGTTCATGTTTCATTTAAGAGTACCATGATTTAGTAAACTGCGTCGTATTGTTTTTCGTTTACTGTCCTTGTAATGTTGATCTTTGCTGAATTCTTTTTCTGTGGCTGTTTAAAAAAAAACTATTTTATACAAGATTGGGACGTTTTTTGTATTGTCATAATCTTGAATTCATTTACAGCATGCATGATATGTCCTCTTATATCTCAACCTATTTATTAGCATTGTTTTTCTCTGGATTCCATATGTTTAGTACTATTTTGATATATTTTTATGGATTTGCACAAGTTCTTAGGGAGGCATATCATCATCGTCTATTTGTTGCAGATATTCATGTATGGTGTCATGGTGTTTTGAACTATTATCAGAATGATTTTGTGGATCTTTATAACAAGAGATGCGATCCTTGAGGACAGAAGGGACTTTCGCTTCTCATTGGAGGTTAGTCAAACAATCCCTAATTCCAGATTATCCATTTATCCATATTTTTAGGATATTTTTGTAAGACTTAGCAATCAGATGTTGCCGAAGCCTATCATGTCGGGTTCGATTCAGTGAAGAAATTGTTGAACACTCGGCAAGCTTAAGTTACAAGGAAAAAAAACATCTCTTCCATATCTCTTCACTTTATGGGTATTAATTTCGTAGGTTTAGTGAACCATGGTCTATAAAATTTATATTACTAGTAAATGCTAATTGGTTTGACTGTAAGCATCCCAGGCTGAGGCATATGACTAATATATGATATTTCTTCATTGCTTGTTTTATTCCACGATACACATGCATTAAATGTTTCTCCAAAATCGTTCAATGTGAGGCTAATGTCAAGTAGCTTCTTGCTTCTCTCAATATTACATTCTAAATCTGCTCAACTATAACATGCTGCTCAACTAATATATGATAAAGATGAAAACATACAGCAAAAGATATATAAAGAAGAGAAATAAGAATCGATGATGAAGAATGAGGCATCGTACAGATATAAATTTTCAACTATGTTGCTCCTTGCATTTCTTCTATCCACCTCCTTGTATCGAGGTACAACGTCTATTCTAACTTGATTGCTTTTTACATCATATTCATTAAAACATAATATTATTGTGAATCTGTACGTATATGGAAAAGGAAATGGAAGAAAAATTAAAAAAGGGAAGAACTCAGGGAGATGGCACAGATCTAGTCATCATGAACAGCAGCAGGTAAAAAGATATAAGCTATTAGCTATATAGATGGATCTAGTAACAGATAAAGATGATGAATTAGAATGGTGTAGGCAGGTTATCTGGTAACAGATCTACTCAAGGCTATTTCTTTTTTATCTATAACATGTTTTGAAGTGATTATAGCCGAATTCTTATGTTGTATGTTCATTTTCATGTTTAAGTTTTGTCTTTGCTTTAACTTATTATATTCACCAAAATCTTATATTCTAAAACTGGTAGGCATCTATATATGAAATATAATCTATGGTTTTAGTTGTGGTATCATAATTCTGTACTTCTTTCCAATCTGAAATACAATCCTAGCATATGTTTTCTGTTTTGTACGAGTGTACATGCATGGAAAAACGTACTGTTGTTGGAAATAGGTTTAAAAAAGGATCACTATAAATTTATTGTTGCTGAATAAACTAATTGTACGTGCGTTCGCCATGTATGTGTGCATGCATGGTTCATCAAACCTTTTCATTTCTAACATATTTTCACTTTTGAGTTGTATGTTATATAATGAATGTGACATGTATCAAACACTGTAATACTTGTCTGACTTTGCTGAATCACGTTGTTTGCATTTTGCTTTTATCATGTGAAGAAGGCAGTCTTTCTTCTATTTCAGCAGAGTAGTCAGCACCTCCAACGACAATCAGCACCTCCAATGGCAATCCATTATATGCAATCCATTGAGATACTTTAGAAGATCACTAGTTCAAGAGCAAGCTGAAGTAATAGTGATATTGTTAGGAAAAAGCTGGAAATGCGGTTGAATTTGTGAATGCTGGGGATGTATACAATGATGCTGATTTTATATTTCATAAGAGATAATGTATTTGTGGTGTTGAAAGAAGATACAAGCTCTTTAGGAGATGCACATTGATGTATCTGTGGATGTTGTGGTTTCTTTATATGTGGTTATGAATGTTCTTTGTAGTTCTAAATTAATATTGCTGGCTAATTTATCTTTGCTTTTTTAATATGTTATTTATTTTAGTGCTAACAGTTAAATGATGTTGGTTTGATATATCTATATATACATATATATATATATATATATATATATGTTGGCCAATTAGAAGGGGAATATCGACGGATTACCAACAAAAAAAGTGAAAATAAGTTTTCTCTATTTTAATTTCCGTCGCTAATCCCTTGGCAATTAGTGAGGGTTTACCCACTCCTTTTTTAAATAATATTTTATTATAAATTAGTTATCCGTCGGTAAATAGTTGGTATACAAATTAAAATTAAATTAATAAATAAAATTTTATTTTTATTATATAATTAGTAAAATGACGGAAAACTGTCGGGAAACTCATGCTGAAATCCATCACAAAATCTGACACAATTACCATCATGGTTTTTACCGACCACCATATTATGCAGGAAATCCGTCGCTAAAGCCAATTTAGCGACAGATTAGAAGCGGATTTTGCCGCTGCTATATGCGATTTTTCTTGTAGTGTAAAGAAATATTACCGATAGTTTACCGTTAAAAATGGTAAATTTACCGTTACCATACCATTTTAACTAGTATACCGATTTCAATCAAAAATGGTCACCGATCGACTGGTAATGGTATGGTAATGGTAAATTTACCGTTACCGTAACAGCCCTAATCATACCTGACCTGGATCTGCAACCAAAAAGTTAGCACAACGAGATGTACAATACTCTAAGGTAACACTAACATAGAGTGCAAAATTGAAGTGTGCGTGTTATGGTGATAGCAAACATCAAACATAGCAATCATTCCTCACATCTCTCACTCAGTGCATAAAGCATATGATATCCACCGCTTTGATCACCAAATCTATTGGGGCCATGACGGGTCCACACCGCCATGGACTCCATACAACTATTGCTATGACCACACCACCCTTGTCTATACTCAATAACCCTACCCATTCCACACCACCCTGGCTCTGGGGTACGGGCCAATTAGTCCACACTACCCTGGCTTTGGTTCGTCTATATGCCCCATCTACCAATAGTGAACCAAAATTATAGATATCCCTAACTCCTTTGCACACATCCTGCTGCAAAGCCCAACTCTTGAAGTTAACTCATTGGTTCTCCGGTTCGATTCATCACCTCATGCCCGATTCGGTTTGTCACCTCATGTCCGGTTCGGTTTGTCACCTCCTATCTGGTTCAATTCATTACCTCCTATCCGGTTCGGTCTGTCACCCCTTATCCATTTTGGTTCGTCACCTCCTATCTGGTTCGGTTTGTCACCTCCTATCTGGTTCGGTTTGTCACCCCGTATTCGGTTTGGTACGTCACCTCCTATCATGTTCGGTTCGTCACCCCATATCCGGTTCGGTTCATCACCACTTATCTTGTTCGGTTCATCACCTCTTATCCAGTTCGGTTCGTCACCTCCTATCCGGTTTAGTTCATCACACCCTATCTGATTCGATTCGTCACCCCATATCCGGTTCGGTTCGTCACCTCCTATCTGGTTCGGTTCGTTACCCCCTGTCTGGTTCGGTTCGTCACCTCCTGTTTGGTTCGTTACCCCCTATCCGGATTAGTTCATCACCTCTTATCTGGTTCGGTTCGTCACCACCTATCTGGTTCGGTTCTTTACCCCCTATTTGGTTCGGTTCGTCACCCCCTATCCGGTTCCCTACAAGTTTTCCAACTAGCTAATTTTCCCAAACGATGGCGTTTTCAACCATTCTAACTTTTCTATGCAATCATAAAACAAGTAGAATCAATCAAAAATATCAAAACAACAGTTTCACATGTTAATTTAGATCAAACATAAAATCTAAATCCATGATTTCCCCCTTAATTCCCTAAATTTCGGGATTAACAAAACAAATCCAAATCAAACCAAATCCATATATGTGACATAAAATATGATCTTAGAATTTCTACATTTTTTCCATATTTTTTGAGTCATTAGTTCGCTAATTTATCCTAATTAGCCATGATTAGTGAATAAACATGCTAATCTGTAATGACCCGCATTCTACGCATTAGAGGATCGTAGAATATTTATTTCATTCTCATACTAAGTCATATGGTCGTGTAACTTTGGGGAATGACTATTTGGGGTCATTTCCCATGTTCATGATTTTTTCCGAATTTTAAATGATCATATACCCCTAGAGAATCATGTTTCGCCTATAACTTTTGATTGGTAAGGGGATTTGACCTGAAACCACTTCTATTGGATTTGGATGATGGTTTACCTTTCCGTAGAGTTGTCGCATTTGTCAAACGGACTTACCGTATGGGAGGTATGGCTAAAACAAGGTTTGGAAGGTGAAAAACAACTTAATTGGGCTTAATAGGGTGATTAGCAGCTAGGCCCATAACCCATTTCGGGATTAGGGTTATGGGAGGGCTGAGAGGGTTTGGGAAAACATTTGATTTCAGTTTTTCAACCGCTACTTACCTTTCTCTAACCCTAGTAATGACCTTCATCCTCCAAATCTCTCTTTAATCACTTTCTAATCACATATTAGCCAAATCTACATCAAATTAAGGCAAATTAACATCAAATTGGTGGTAGAGCTGATGTGTTGCATTGGGTTTCGAACCCAATCAAGGATATTTCCAGATGTGAGATTAATTTGTGGCTAAGGTGAGTGATTAGCATGTTTATTCACTAATTACGACTAATTATGGGTGATTACTGATAATTAGCAAAATTATGACTTAGAAAAATATGGAAAATATATGCATATTTTAAAATATTATTTTATGGCATTGATATTTTTTTGGTTAATTTGGATTAAGTTTGATAATCGTATGGTTAAACATTATTAAGGGGATTAAGAGGAAAATCATGGTGTTGGGTATGTTTGATCCATATTAACATGTTACATTGTTGTTTTGGTGTTTATAGTTGATTATACATGTTGTTATTACTGTTTGGTATGCTATGTGATTGTATAGTAAAGTTAGAATGGTCGAAAACGCTGCCATACGGCGTAAATAGCTCGCCGGAAAAGTTGCAGGAAATTGGTCATACCCTGATCGTGAGGCACATACCACGACCCAAACCAATTGTGAGGCACATACCATGCCTTCATGAGCCTCCTTCATGAGCTGTTGTGTCCTCCACGAGTTGAGTAGAGCAACACGAACTGGATCTGAGTCTTGACCACGAGCTGCGAATGGAGGATCACAAACCAGAAGGAGTCCACGAGCAGGTCATGAGCCGGAGCACCATCAAGAGCCGCTAGGGTGAGGCCCACGAACTGGGTTGGAGTCACGGACCGCGAACCAGAATGGAGGGTCATGAGCCGAACCAATAAGAATACCACGAGTCATTTTGAAGGTCACGAACCGGGGTAATGACTAAAAACCCGAGATGCAATGGTAGTCCAAATAGGAAGTTAGAACTCAGGACCCAGACGGGAACCAACGAGTTAACTTCATGAGTTGGGCTTTGTTGCGGGACGTGTGCAAAGAGGTTATCGATATCTATAGCTTTAGTTCACCACTGAGAGATGGAATAGTGGCTATGGATCAGCGCAATGGGATCATTAAGACTCCCAAGGGCAAGTGATCGTAGCATGGCTATGGATTAGTGCAATGGGGCCATTAGGACTCCCAATGGCAAGGTGATCATAGCAAAGGGATTAGTGGCTATGGACCAGTGAAATGGGGTCACTAAGACCCCAAGGGTAAAGTGGTCATAGTAAAGGATTTAGTGATCAAAGTGATGGATATCGTATACTTTACGCACTGAGTGAGAGATGTGAGGTTGATTGCTATGTTTGATGTTTGATATCACCATGACATACACACTTCCACTTTATACCATATGTTAGTGTTACCTTAGAGTACTGTACATCTTGTTGTGCTAACTCTTTGGTTGCAGGTCCAGGTTCTGGTATGATTATTTATACATGTTATTGTTCTGTTTTACTGCTATCGCTCATACAAGACTTTTGTCTAACCCAGAGTTTTATGTCTCTTCTTATTACTCTGGGTGCTCCTAAACGAGCAGATTAGAGACATATTAAGTGGTATGCACGAGTAGCTGTCCGGAGACGAGCAGGAGGCTTCCACGTACTATTTACATATATTCTCCCTGTGTTGTTGCTGGTCACTACTTTGGGCATTAGTAGTGTACCTTTTCTATTTTTCTTTAGAGACCGTATTTTGAAGTTGTAAAAATGATGGTTTGGATCATAAGATGTATTTTTGATTTCGCTGCTATGATGGTTTAGTTTTCTGCTTATGCACTGTCTTGCCTATTTTATGTCAATTATGTTATTATTATATTTTATTCCATGTGCTGTGAGATATACTACAGGTTCTTTTTGATGATTCATAATTTTAAATCTCTTTTTCTTTGACGACTGTCCCGTGCTAGTCGGGCGTTGGTATAGCGCATTTCGGAGAAATATCGGCTAGTTCGGGGCGGGATGTCACACTTGGTATCAGAGCCTAGGTTGCGTAGTTAACCTAAGGGAAGACATAAGGGAGAGATAGTATACGTGTCTGAGAACGTGTATTTGTGATATTTTGGTTTTCAAAAGATAGATATATACTATTAATATGTCTAAGGAAGAAGTCGCACTGCACGGGCACCACAAAGGAGATGGTTAATCGTTTTCTCTTTACAGACTGAACGATGTTCAGGGGCCAATGATGGGAATGTCCCTGATATGAGGATGATGATTACTACCTTCATGAGAGAGATGCTTAGGGATGTTCAAGGAGCAGTTCCCAATGCTGCAAACGGTGGTGATGTAGTATTGCAGGTGCCTAGAGCTGATTTCGCCAAGCTTAACAAGGATTATACTAATCTTAGTGGAAAGTCGTTCCATGGGACAAAGTCGACTACGGAGGTTCAAGATTGGCTTGATAGTTGTGAGCGCATCTTTGAGGATTTGGGAATCGATGATGCAATGAAGAGAAAGCTATCATCGCGTCAACTTCAAGAACGGGCTATGAATTGGTGGAATAATATTAAAGCGGCTACTCCTGAGGATCAAGTTACTTGGAATTAGTTTAAGACTCGCTTCAGTGATAAGTTTATTCCAGCTGCTCAGAAATCAGAATTGTTTAGGAAATTCTTGGAGCTTAAGCAGAATGGTAGGGCAGTCTCGGAATATATTGCTGAGTTCGATACTTTATCGAAGTATGGATTATCTCTTATCGATACTACCGAGAAGAAGAACGAGAAGTTCATAACCGGCTTAGATGAGTACTTGGGGGAAAGACTTATAAACCACATCGATGGGACCATTGAATCTATTGTGGGAAAAGCATTGAGATCAGAGAGCCTTTACCCTAAGTTGAAGACCGAGGTTGTTATTACATCTATAGGGGAGCCAAAGCCGCAGGCAAGCGGTGGAGGCAAGAATAATTCATAGAATAAGAAGAAATATAACCAAGCTAAGGATGGTCAGAAGAAGAATAAGAAAGATGTTGAGTGCTATAGATGTGGAAAGAAGGGCCACTATGCCAAAGATTATCGAGCAAAGCCAGCGGACAGGAAGTGCTTCAATTGCGGCCAAGTGGGACATCACAAGGATAAATGTCCACAACCTCCTAAAGAGAAGCAGATTGTGAAAGCATTTGCTATCAATTTTTTTCCTTCTTCTTCGAATGCCCCAACTGCGGTGAAGAAAGGAAAGGGTGTCATTATCCAAGGCATGCTTTCCATTTATGATGTTCCTGTTTGAGTATTGTTTGATATCGGGGCTTCCCATTCCTTCATATCTAGTGACCTGGTAGATAGGTTGGGATTGGAACCCGAGATTGTCGATAGACCTTTAGTTGTGACAAACCCGATTGGTGGTTCGACTAGCCTTAGTATGATTCATCGTAATTTGGTCTTATCGAGTCATGGATGCATGTTTGCTTTGATTGCTTTGTTTTGGGCTTTACTGGGTTTGGCATTATTTTGGGAGTCGATTGGCTCCAAAGGTATGGGGTGGTGGTAGACTGTGATGGGCCTTCGGTGACCATTAGAGCGGATAATGGGCGGAGGTACTGTTTGGTTGCCTACCTAGTGATGGGGTGATGGATAGTTTGCTAAATTCCCTCGACATCCCGCATGATGAGTTATTAGATGTGCCTATTGCTGGCGAGTATCCGGACATCTTCGGGGAAGTGACCGGACTTCCACCACACCGAGAGATCGAGTTTCGAATTGATTTAGTGAAAGATGCTAGACCTATAGTGATGCTACTTCGTCATATGGTGCCAAGGGAGCAGCAAGAGCTCAAGGTGCAAGTAAGCAATCTTTTGAAGAAGGGATTTATCCGAAGAAGTGTTTCCAAGTGGGGAGCACCAATTTTATTTGCTACTAAGGCCGATGATTCCCTTCGCTTATGTGTGGACTATCACGAGTTGAATAAGGTGACGAGGAAGAATAAGTGTCCTCTTCCATGGATAGACGATTTGATTGATCAGTTGAGTGGAGCGAGAGTGTTCTCCCAGTTGGATTTAGCGACAAGATTTCATCAGCTCTGAGTAGCAGCTGAGAGTATACCTAAAACGACATTTCGGAAGCCATCAGGATTTTATGAGTGGATGGTCATACCAATCGGGTTGACCAATGCACTAACATATTTTGTGGATCTTGTGAATAGGGTATTCAGGGATCAACTGAATAAGTTTGTTCTTGTGTTCGTGGACGATTTCTTAGTTTATTCGAGGACTGAGGAAGAACACAAGGAACATTTGAGGACAGTGATGGAGGTGTTGAAGAAACACCAATTGAAAGAAAAATTTTCTAAGTGTCACTTCTGAAGGAGGGAAGTGAGGTTCTTGGGCCATGTTGTTTCAGAGAATGGTATTGTCGTAGACCCTGCGAAGGTGGCTACGGTGCAAGATTGGTCTACGACCAAGAACGCAATAGACGTAAGAAGTTTCTTAGGGTTAGCTGGATATTATCGTAAGTTTATCCAAGACTTCTCCAAGATAGCAGCACCGTTAACTAAGTTGACCAAGAAGATTCAAGCTTTCATCTGGGATGAAAGATGCAGTATGCATTTAAGAATCTAAAGTAGAAGTTGACGTGTGCACCAGTATTAGTTATTCCTAAGGGGAACGAATAGTTGATGGTATATAGGGATGCCTGTGGTACCAAACTAGGTGTTGTACTGATGCAAGGAGGTAGGGTTGTTGCTTATGCAAGTCGACAACTGAAACCGCATGAGAAAAGGTATCCTACCTATGATTTGGAATTGGCAGCGATTGTGTTCGCGTTAAAGATGTGGAGACATTATCTCTTAGGAGAAAGATTTGAGTTGTTTACTGATTATAAGTCGTTAAAGTATCTTTTCTCTCAGAAGGATTTAAATCTTCGTCAGCAAAGATGGTTAGAGTTCTTGGCTTTATATGATTTCAATATCGCATACACACCCAGGAAGGGAAATCCGGTGGCTGATGCATTGAGTAGGAGACATGTCAGTTTGGGGGCTATGTTTATGGAATGGAAGCAATTGGAGTATATCACATGGTATGATTTTAGACCTAAGTGCTAATTGGATCCAGAGGTATTAGCAAGTTTGACGATTAGGCCAACCTTGATTGAACGGATTAGTTCTAGTCAAAGGGATGATCCAAACCTATTGGAAATCATCTCCAAGTTATAGATGGGTATCGACAGTGAGGAGATGAACAAGTATGGGCTTGATCGAGAAGGATGGCTTCGAAAGAATGGGAGGCTGGTTGTACTCAACGTTAATGGATTGAGAAATGAAGTGCATAGAGAGTGTCATCACTCGAAAATGACTATGCGTCCCGGTGGTAACAAAATGTATCGAGACATGAAGCAGACCTACTACCGAGAAGGGATGAAAAGAGAGATTGGGAAGTTTATATACAAGTGCATGGATTCCAGTTAATTAAAGCCGAGCAAAAGAAGCCAAATGGTTTGTTACAACCGTTGGAAAATCCCGAATGAAAATAGGAACAAGTCTAAATGAATTCCATTGATGGTTTACCAAGGACCAGATCGGGTCATGATAGTACTTGGGTGATTATGGATTGATTGACCAAAAGTGCAAGGTTTGTACCGGTCAAGTCGAATAGAACAACAATTAAGTTAGCGGAATTGTATATGAAGTGGGTAGTGAGATTTCATGGAGTACCTAAAGGTATTGTGAGTGACCGAGATCCATTATTTACTAGTGGGTTTTGGAAGACCATACAAGAAGCTTTAGGGTCAAAATTACATATCAGTGCCGCGTACCATCCCCAAACCAACGGTCAAACAGAAAGGGTGAATCGTGTACTGGAGGATCTCTTGGGTGCTTGTATATTGGATTTTGGAGGGTCATGGGAAGACCATTTGCATCTGGTTGAGTTTGCATATAATAATAGTTATCAATACAGTATCGGTATGGCTCCATTTGAAGCTTTGTATGGGAGACCGTGCAATTCACCGTTATGTTGGTTGGAAACCAGTGAGAAATTTATGCTTGGACCAGATGTAGTAAGAGAAACTTCAGATAAGATCGAGATTATTCAACAATAAATGAAAGCTGCCCAAGATAGGCAAAACAATTATGCTGATAAAAGATGAGGAGATTTGAAATTTTCCATTGGTGACTTGGTATTCGTCAAGGTTTCTCCGTTGAAGAGTGTGATTCGGTTTGGTAGAAGAGATAAATCAACACCAAGCTTTGTTGGTCCATTTCCATTTCTCGAACAAGTTGGGAATTTAGCTTATAAGGTTGGACTGCCTGACAAGATGGCGGGCATTCACGACGTATTCATGTTTCCTAGTTAAGGAAGTTGGTGCACGATTCTGATATGACTGTTTCACCAGATCAGTTGGATGATATCAAGGTAGAATCCAAGGCAGTTGGGATCCACATGACGATTCATATTGTCGAACACGATACGAAACAACTTCGAAGGAAGATGGTGGAACTAGTCAAGGTCCAATGGGGCGATAATGAGAATGACTGTACTTGGGAAACAGAGGAGAGCATAAGGAAGTCATATCCATAACTCTTTACATGGTAAGGTTTTAATCGCGATATAGTTATTCCCTTATTAGTAAACCACACGCTAGGATAGGCTTGTGAGGTTATTATGTATATTTGATTGTTTATAAATGGTTGATAGGCATGCGGGCCACCGTTGTTTGTTTTGGTTTCGGAATTCCGGGGGTGAAATTTCTTAAGGAGGGGAGAGTGTAATGACCCTCATTCAATGCATTGGAGGATCATAGAATATTTATTTCATTCTCATACGAAGTCGTATGGCCGTGTAACTTTAGGGAACGACTATTGGGGTCATTTCCCATGTTCACGATTTTTATCGAATTTTAAATGACCATTTTACCCCTAGCGAAACTTGTTTTTCCTGTAAATTTTGATTGGTAAGGTGCTTTGACCTGAAACCACTTCCATTGGATTCGGATGATGGTTTACCTTTCCGTAGAGTGGTCACATTTGTCAAACGGAATTACTGTTTGGAAGATATGGCTGAAACAAAGTTTGGAAGGTGAAAAACAGCATAATCGGGCTTAATAAGGTGATTAGCAGCTAGGCCCATAACCCATTTCAGGATTAGGGTTATGGGAGGGATGAAAGGGTTTGGGAAAACATTTGATTTCAGTTTTTCAGCCGCCACTTACCTTCCTCTAACTCTAGTAATGGCCTCTAATCACATATTAGCCGGATCTACATCAAATCAAGGCAAATTAACATCAAATAGGAGGTAGAGCTACTTTGTTGCATTGGCATTCGAACCAAATCAGAGATATTTTCAGATCTGAGATTAATTTGTGGCTAAGGTGAGTGATTAGCATGTTTATTCACTAATTACGGCTAATTAGGGGTGATTAGTGATAATTAGTGAAATTATGACTCAGAAAAATATGCATAAACTCTGAAATATTATTTTATGGCACTGGTAAAAATTTGGGTTAATTTGGATTAAGTTTACTAATCGTGTGGTTAAACATGATTAAGGGGAAAATCATGGTTTTGGCTATGTTTGATCCATATTAACATGTTACATTGTTGTTTTGGTGTTTATGGTTGATTATACATGTTGCTATTACTGTTTGGTATGCTTCGTGATTGTATAGTAAAGTTAGAATGGTCGAAAACGTCGTTGTATAGCGTAAATTGCTCATTGGAAAAGTTGCAGGAAATTGGTCATACCCCGATCGTGAGGCACATACCACGACCCGAACCAATCGTGAGCCGCCTTCATGAGCCTCCTTCATGAGCTGTTGTGTCCTCCACGAGTTGAGTAGAGCACCATGAACCGAATCCGAGTCTTGACCGCGAGCCACGAATGGAGGATCACGAACCAAAAGAAGTCCACGAGCAAGTCACGAGTCGGAGCATCATCACGAGCCGTCAGGGTGAGGACCACGAACTGGGCTAGAGTCATGGACCACGAACCGGACTGGAGGGTCGCGAGCCGAACCAAGAAGAATACCACGAGTCGCTTTGAAGGTCACGAACCGAAGAGTCACGAACCGGGATGATGATTAAAAACCCGAGATGCAAAGGTAGTCCAAATAGGAAGTTAGAACACAGGATCCAGACGGGAACCAATGAGTTGACTTCATGAGTTGGGCTTTGCTGCGGGACGTGTGCAAAGGGGTTATCGATATCTATAGCTTTAGTTCACCACTGACAGATGGATTAGTGGCTATGGATCAGCGCAATGGGATCATTAAGAGTCCCAAGGGTAAATGATCGTAGCACGGCTATGGATCAGTGCAACGGGGCCATTAAGACTCCTAAGGGCGAGGTGATCGTAACAAGGGATTAGTAGCTATGGACCAGCGCAATGGGGTCATTAAGACCCTAAGGGAAAAGTGGCCGTAGCAAAGGATTTGGTGATCAAAGTGGTGGATATCGTATACTTTACGCACTGAGTGAGAGATGTGAGGTTGATTGCTATGTTTGATGTTTGCTATCACCATGACATGCATACTTCCACTTTACACCATATGTTAGTGTTTCCTTAAGAGTATTGTACATCCTGTTGTGCTAACTCTTTGGTTGCAGGTACAGGTTCAGGTATGATTATTTATACATGTTATTGTTCTGTTTTGCTACTATCGTTCATGCCATACTTTTGTCTGACCCAGAGTTTTATGTCTCTTCTTATTACTCTGGGTGCTCCTAAACGAGCAGACTAGAGACAGGTTAAGTGGTATGCACGAGTAGCTGTCCGGGGACGAGCAGGAGGCTTCCACGTACTATTTACATATATTCTCCTTGTGTTGTTGCTGGCACTACTTTGGGCATTAGTAGTGTACTTTTCCTATTTTTCTTTAGAGACAATATTTTGAAGTTGTAATAATGATGGTTTGGATCATAAGCTGTATTTTTGTTTCCGCTGCTATGATGGTTTAATTTTAGCTGATGCACTATCTCGCCGTTTTATGTCAATTATGTTATTATTATATTTTATTCCAAGCGCTGTGAGATATGCTATAGGTTCTTTGGTGATTCATAGTTTCAAATCCCTTTTTCTTTGACGACCGTCCCATGCTAGTCGGGCATTTGTACAGCGCATTTTGGGGAAATGTCGGCTGGTTCGGGGCGGGCCATCACATAATCACTCACCTTAGCCAATAATAAACGATAGATCTGGAACTTTTTCTGATTTGGCTCAAATTCCAATGTGGTGCAGTAGCTCTACCTTGAACTTGGGGTTAATCCGTCTTGATTTGATGTAAATTTGATTATTTTGTGATTAGGGATTTATTTGAGAGAGATTTAGAAGATGGAAGCCTTGATTAGGGTTTGAGAAAGGTTTGTTTTGGCTAGAAAAACGAAAGGAGATGATTCTCTAACTCCTTTGAGATCTGCCATAACCCTAATCCCGAATTGGGTTATGGGCCCTGGTGCTAATCACTTAATTAAGCCCAATTAGGTTGTTTTCCATCTATCAAATCTTATTTTAGCTATATCTCCCAAACGATAAGTCCGTTTGATTAATGTGACCACTCTACGGAATGGGAAACTATCATTTAAATCCAATGGTAGTGGTTTCAGTTAAGACTCCTTACCAATCAAAAGTTATTAGCGAAACAATATTAGCCAGGGGCAAATTGGTCGTTTTAAAATCCGACAAAAATCGTGAGTGTGGGAAATGACCCCAATAGTTGTTTCCCAAATTTACACGACCACATGACTTCATATGAAAATAAAATAAATACTCTACGATCCTCCGATATGTAGAATACGGGTTGTCACACTCTCCGCCACATAAGAAATTTCGCCCCCGAAATTCCCTAACCAAGAAAACATACAATAGTGTCCCGCATGCCTATCAAACATTTACAAACAATCAAACATACATAATAAACACAACAAGCCTGCCCTTGCATGCAGTTTACTAATAAGGGAATAACTATATCGCGATTAAAATCTTACCAGGTAAAGAGCTCTGGATACGACTTCCTTATGTTCTCCACGGTTTCCCAAGTACAGTCATTCTCATTGTCACCCCCATTGGACCTTAACCAGTTTCACTGTCTTCCTTCGAAGTTGTTTTGTATTGTGTCCGACAATACGAATCGTTCTGCGGTTTTCAACTGCCACAGATTCTACCTTGATATCATCCAACTGATCTGGTGAAATAGTTATATCAGAATCGTGTACGAACTTCCTTAACTGAGAATCATGAAATACGTTGTGCACTCCCGCCATCTTGTCAGGTAATCCAACTTTATACACTAAATTCCCAATTTGCTCAAGAACTGGAAATGGACCAACAAACCTTGGTGCTAACTTACCTCTCCTACCAAACCAAATCACACTCTTCAACGGAGAAATCTAGACGAATTCCAAGTCGTCAACGGAGAATTTCAAATCTCTTCATCTTTTATTAGCATAACTCTTCTGCCTATCTTCGGTAGCCTACATTCGCTGTTGAATAACCTTGATTTTATCTGAAGGTTCTCTTATTACATCTGGCCCAAGCATAAATTTCTCACCGGTTTCCAACCAATATGATGGTGAGTTGCACGGTCTTCCGTACAAAGCGTCAAATGGAGCCATACCAATACTGGACTGATAACTATTATTATATAAGTACTCAACCAGATAAAAATGGTTATCCCATGACCCCCCCCCCCCCAATTCAATATACAAGCTCTCAAGAGATCCTCTAATACACGATTCACCCTCTCTGTTTGACCGTCGGTTTGAGGATGGTACGTGGTACTGAGATGTAATTCTGACCCTAAGGCCTCTTGTAATCTCTTCCAAAACCCACTAATAAATAATGGATCTCGGTCATTCACAATACCTTAGGTACTCCATGAAATCTCACTACCCACTTCATATACAATTCCGCTAACTTAACTGCCATTCTATTCGACTTGACCGGTATAAACCTTGCACTTTTGGTCAATCGATCCACAATCACCCAAATACTATCATGACCCGATCTAGTCCTTGGCAAACCATCGATGAAATCCATTGAGGCTTGTTCCCATTTCCATTCGGGAATTTCCAACGGTTGTAACAAACCACTAGGCTTCTTTTGCGTGGCTTTAATTAACTGGCAGTTCATGCACTTGGATATAAACTTCCCAACATCTCTCTTCATCCCTTCCCAGTAATAGGTCTGTTTGATGTCTCGATACATTTTGTTACTACCGGGATGTACAGTCAGTTTCGAGTGATGACACTCTCTAAGCACTTCATCTCTCAATCAACTAACATTGGATACAACTAGTCTCCCATTCTTTCGAAGCCATCCTTCTCGATCAAGTCCATACTCGTTCATTCCCTCACTGTCGATACCCATCTCTACCTTGGAGACGATTTTCAATAGATTAGGATCGTCCCTCTGACTGGAACCAATCCTCTCAATCAAAGTCGGTTTGATCGTCAAATTGGTTAACATCTCTGGATCTAATTCAAACTTAGGTATGAAATCATATCCCGCGATATACTCCAGTTGCTTCCATTCAAAAAACATTGCCCTCAAACTGGCATGTCTCCTACTCAATGCATCAGGTATCGCATTGCCCTTCTCGGGTGTGTATGCAATATTGAAATCATATGAAGCCAAGAACTTTAACCATCTCTGCTGATGAAGATTTAAATCCTTTTGAGAGAAAAGATACTTTAATGACTTATGATCGGTAAACAACTCGAATCATTCTCCTAAGAGATAGTGTCTCTACATCTTCAATGCAAACACGATCGCTGCCAATTCCAGGTCATGGGTAGGATATCTTTTCTCATGTGGTTTCAATTGTCGACTAGCATAAGCTACAACCTTACCTCCTTGCATCAGTACAACACCTAGTCCGGTACCAAAGGCATCCGTGTATACCGTCATCTCTTCGTTCCCCTTAGGAATAACTAACACCGGCGCACATGTTAACTTCTCCTTTATACTTTTAAATGCATTCTCACACCTTTTGTTCCAAACAAAAGATTAATTCTTCTTGGTAAACTAAGTTAACGGCGTCGCTATCTTGGACAAGTCCTGAATAAACTTACGATAATATCCAGCTAATCCCAAGAAACTTCTCACGTCCGTTGCATTCTTGGACGTAGGCCAATCTTGCACCATAGCCACTTTCCCAGGGTCCACGACAATACCATTTTTTGAAACAACATGGCCCAAGAACCATAATTCCCTCCTCCAGAAGTGACACTTAGAAAATTTTGCTTTCAACTAGTGTTTCCTCAACACCTCCATCACTGTCCTCAAATGTTCCTTATGTTCTTCCTCCATCTTCGAGCAAACTAGGATATTGTCCACGAACACAAGAACAAACTTATTTAATTGATCCCTGAAAACCCTATTCATAAGATCCACAAAATATGCAGGTGCATTGGTTAACTCGAATGGCATGACCAACCACTCATAGAATCCAAATGATGTCTGAAGTGTCATTTTATGTATACTCTCAACTGCTACTCGGAGTTGATGAAATCCTGTCGCGAGATCCAAATGGGAAAACACTCTTGCTCCATTTTTGATCAAACAAATCATCTATCCATGGAAGAGGATACTTATTCTTCCTAGTTACCTTGTTCAACTCGCGGTAGTCCACACATAAGTGAAGGGAACCATCGGCCTTGGTAGCAAATACAACTGGTGCTCCTCACTCAGAAGCACTTCTACGGATAAATATCTTCTTCAAAAGATCGCCTACTTGCACTTCGATCTCTCGCGGCTCCCTTGGTGCCATAAAACGAAGAGGCATCAATGTAGGTCTGTAATCGTTCACTAAATCAATCCGAAACTCGATCTCTCGGTGTGGTGGAAGTCCGGTCATTCCATCAAAGATGTCTGGATACTCGCCAGCAATAGGCACATCTGATAACTCATCATACGGGATGTAGAGAGAATTTAGAAAACCAGCCATTACCCCATCACTAGGTAGGCAACCTAATACCAACCTACTTCCATCATCCACTCAAATGGTCACCGAAGACCCCTCACAGTCTACCACCACCCCATACCTTTGGAGCCAATCGACTCCCAAAATAATGCCAAATCTAGTAATTCCCAAAACACAATAATCACAAGAAAAATACATCCATGACTCGATAAAACCAAATTACAACAAATCATACAAAGGCTAGTCGAACCACCGATCGGATTCGTCACAACTAAATGTTTATAGACAATCTCAGGTTCCAATTCCAACCTATCTAACTAGTCACTAGATACGAAGGAATTGGAAGCCCCAGTACCAATCAATACTGGAACAGGAACATCATAAATAGAAAGCTTACCTTGAACAATGACACCCTTTCCGTTCTTTGTCTCAATTGTGGCATTCGACGAAGAAGGAATAATGTTGATAACATATCTTTCACGATCTACTTCTCCTTAGGGGGTTGAGGACATTCATTTTTGAAATGTCTCACTTAGTCATAGTTGAAGCACTTCTCCTTCCCTGGCTTTGCTCGATAATCTCTGATATAGTGGCCCTTCTTGCCGCACCCAAAGCACTCGATATCTTTCTTATTCTTCTTTTTCTAACCATCCTTGATTTGGTTCTGTTTTCTCTTATTCTGGAACTTCTTCTTGCCTTCACCGCTTGCCTATGGTTTTAGCTCCTCTGCAGATGTAATAGCAACCTCGATCTTCGTCTTAGGGTAAAGGCTCTCTGATCTCAATGCCTTCCCCCACAATAGATTCGAAAGTCTCATCGATATGGTTTATAAGTCTTTCCCCCAAGTACTGATCTAGGCCAGTTATGAACTTCTCGTTCTTCTTCTCGAAAGTATAGATAAGATATAATACAAATTTCGATATGGTATCGAATTCAGCAATATATTCCGAGACTACCCTACCATTCTGTTTAAGCTCCAAAAATTTCCATAATAATTCTGATTTCTGAGTCGCTGGAATAAACTTGTCACTGAAGCGAGTCTTAAACTGATTCCAAGTAACTTGATCTTTGGGAGTAGCCGCTTTAATAGCATTCCACCAATTCATTGCCCATCCTTGAATCTGACGCGATGCTAGCTTTATCATCATTACATCATCGATCCCTAAATCCTCGAAGATGCGCTCACAACTATCAAGCCAATCCTGAACCTCCATAGCTGATTCTGTTCCATGGAACGACTTTCCACCATAACTAGTATAATCCTTGTTAAGCTTGGCGAAATCGGCTCTAGGCGCCTACATTACTGCACCACCACCGTTAGCGGCATTAAGAACTGCTCCCTTAGCATCCCAAAGCATCTCTCGCATGAAGGCAGTAAACATCATCCTTATATCAGGGACACTCTCATTGTTGGCCCATGAACCCGCTCCCTCTTCAACTCCCGGTGCGGTGTTCCCTACCATAGTCCTCGCATTTCGGTTCATCGTTCAATCTATAAACAGAACCGGTTAACCATCTCCTTAGTGGTGCCAATGCTGTGCGACTTCATCCTTAGATATACTAATAGTATATGTATAGTTTTTGAAACCAAAATATCACAATTACACGCTTTCATATACGTATACCATCTCTACTTGGTATCTTCCCCTATGTTAAATTACACAACCTAGGCTTTGATACCAAGTGTGACGGCCTCCCGTACCATCAGACATTTTCCCGAAATGCGTTGTACCAAAGCCCGACTAGCATGGGATGATCGTCAAAAGGATTGAAACGATGAATTACCAAAGAACATATAGAATATATCACAGCGCATGGAATAAAATATAATAATAACATAACTTGATATAAAACAGGTGAGACAGTACATAATCTGAAAACTTAACCATATCCATCAGAGTAGCAGAATCTAAAATACAGCTTCATCTCCAATTATTACAACTTTAAAATACTGTCTCTAAAAGAAAATAAAAGAGGTACACTATAAGGCCCAAACCAGTGACCAGCAACAACACAAGGATAATATGTATAAAGCACGTGGAAGCCTCCTACTCGTCTCCGGACAACAACTCGTGCATAACCACCTAATATGCCTCTAGTCTTCTCGTTTAGATGCACCCAGATTAATAAGAAGAGACATTAAACTCTAGGTTAGACTAAAATCTGGTGTGAGAGATAGCAATTCTATATAACTAAATAGAGAAATAACAGGGATAAGTAATCATACATGACCTGGACCCGCAACCAAAGAGTTAGCACCACAAGATGTACAATACTCTAAGGTAACACTAACATAGAGTGCAAAATGGAAGTGTGCGTGTTATGGTGATAGAAAACATCAAACATAGCAATCATTCCTCACATCTTTCACTCAGTGCATAAAGCATACAATATCAACCGCTTTGATCACCAAATCAATTGGGGCCATGACGGATCCACACCGCCGTGGGCTCCATACAATTATTGCTATGACCACACCCCCTGGTCTATACTCAATAACCCTACCCCGTCCACACTACCCTGGCTTTAGGGTACGGGCCAACCAGTCCACACCGCCCTAGCTCTGGTTCGTTTATATGCCCCCTTTGTCAATAGTGCACCAAAGTTATAGATATCCATAACCCATTTGCACACATCCCGCAACAAAGCCCAACTTTTGAAGTTAACTCATTGGTTCTCCAATTCGGTTCGTCACCTCATGTCCGATTCGGTTCGTCACCTCCTCTTCGGTTCGGTTTGTCACCTTTTATCTGGTTCGGTTTGTCACCTCCTATTTGGTTCGGTTCATCACCCCCTATCTAGTTCGGTTCGTCACCTCCTATCCGGTTTGGTTTGTCACCTCCTATCCGGTTCGGTTCATCACCTTGTATCTGATTCGGTTTGTCACCTCCTATCATGTTCGGTTCGTCACCCCGTATCCGGTTCGGTTCGTCACCTCTTATCCTGTTCGGTTCGTCGCTTCCTATCCGGTTTGGTTCGTCACTTCCTATTCGGTTTGGTTCGTCGCTTCGTCACCCCTATCCAGTTTGGTTCGTCACCTCCTATCTGGTTCGGTTTGTAAGCCCTTATCCGGTTTGGTTCGTCACCTCCTATCTAGTTCAGTTCGTTACCCCCTATCCGGATTGGTTCGTCACCTCTTAACTAGTTCGGTTCGTCACCCCTATCCGGTTCGGTTCGTCACCCCCTATCCGATTCCCTACAAGTTTTTCCACGAGCTAATTTTCCCAAACGTCGGCATTTTCAACCATTCTAACTTTCCTATACAATCATAAAACATACCAAACAGCAGTAGTAACATGTAGAATCAATCAAAAACATCAAAACAACGGTTTCACATGTTAATTTAGATCAAACATAAAACCCAAATCCATGATTTTCCCCTTAATCCCCTAAATTCTGGGATTAACAAAACAAATCCAAATCTAACCAAATCCATATATGTGACATAAAATATGATTTTAGAATTTCTACATTTTTTCCATATTTTTTGAGTCATTAATTCGCTAATTAACCCTAATTAGCCATAAATAGTGAATAAACATGCTAATCACTCACCTTAGCCAATAATAAATGATAGATCTGAAACTTTTACTGATTTGGATCAGATTCCAATGTGGTGCAGCAGCTCTACCTTGAATTTGGTGTTAATTCGGCTTGGTTTGATGTAAATTTGATTAGTTTGTGATTAGGGAGTGATTAGAGAGAGATTTAGAAGATGGAAGCCATGATTAGGGTTTGAGAAAGGTTTTCGGCAGCAAAATGGTCATTTTAAATTCCAGCAAAAATCGTGAATGTGGGAAATGACCCCAATTGTCATTTACCAAAGTTACACGACCATATGACTTCGTATAAAAATAAAATAAATACTCCACGATCCTCCGAAACGTAGAATACAGGTCGTTACACTGTCTCACATAGATTATCTGACGTCAAAGGATATGTTTATTGGGTACTTGTGTGATGTTGATTTAGGCCTTCAGGGATTGTGCTTGAGGGATGTTGATCTCAATTAGGGTGGTATACGTGAGATATAACTGGTTTATATGATTTCTGTTGTCTGATTATTTCAAATGTTTGTTGTAAAGGCTATCACTATCAGATGTAGGGAATACGGGTTTGGGTTCTCCTCTGGTGTTTCGGTATATTGGTTGGTTAATCTGCCTATTATTATATACTTTATTGATGAAGTTAGATAGTTGTTTTATCGTTCACTAAGGTTGTTGTCTGACTCAAGGTTTTATGTTTCCCTCTTATTACCTTAGGTTGTTCATTCTGTTTTGGATAGGCAGACTGAGTAATAGGTTACAGGTAGCATAGCTTAGTGAGGCGAGGATGTTGCGTGGTGGCGAGCAGGAGGCTGGCGTATTACTTTTTTCTATATAATATATGTTGTTTTCCATTGTGTGATGATTGACTCTGAGTGTTGTAGTGAGGCGAATTTGTACAAACACTTATGTTGTAATCCAAAGATGTATGAATATTCTTTCTAGTTGTTATGAAAGCTCAAGTTTCTCCTCAAATATGCTTCACTATTATTCCCTGTTGTATATGCTACAATATATTTTATCCTTGCGCTGTGAGTTATATGATAGGTTCTGCATGTGTTTCATATCTCGATATCGTCCATAGCTTCCTGGCATGTCTTTCAGTGCATTACTTCCCTTGTTAAGTGCAGGAGTTATGGGTGGTCATCACATTTGGTATCAAAGCTCTGGTTATCGATTTTAGCCAAGGTTCAAAGGCACAATTACGTATGAGAGACATATTTATAGATTTCTGATATATGTATACTATATATTAGTGTATAGTATAATTGCGTTTGAACTCCATTGCCACCTTTCTCGAAAATGGACTAATCATTCCATTTTTCAGATTTAGAATGAGTCGTCGATCGTAGAGACACACTGCTAGGGAGGAGAATGTTCCTGGAGGAGGTGATGGCGGTACACCAGATTACGTAGCTATGTTCAAGGCTATGATGGCAGCGAACATGAGGAGGGTTCCCGCTCCAGGAGCAGTTGTGACTACCCGAACTACCACGGTCTCCGAAGAGAAGAGAAAGAACGGATTGTCTGAGAACACGACAAATCAGAACACAAACAGAAGAACATTTCATTGCTTATTACAACAGTTAAATCAGAGTACAAGAATATATAGAGTATGTATAAATATTATACATCAGAAAAATATCAGAGATTTAAATTACAATGCAGCGGAAAAATAATACATAACACAACTGAAACAAATACACGGATACAGAGCTTTCCGAATATATCTTCAGTTGTAAACCAGGATCCTGTAAGAATAAATCTGCAAACCCAAAACTACTAGCTGCCCATATGGAAAATAGGGACACCCAGAGTTTAGGTTAAAATGATAAACTCCAGGTCAGTTATGTGACCTGTGTGAGAACTAAAACAATTATTATTTTGATTTTAAAGTTAGGTATATCAAGGGACCACGCCGTATAACAAGGAACGGGTTTAACCCCAAGAATACCAGTGCATAAAACAAACTGCGCAATGCTAATTAAAGAAAATGAAGCTATTATAAGACTCAGGTCCCATCACACAATGCAACGCAAGCCGAAGGATAGAGTTTTACCTTGTAATAGCCAAACATGCTTGGTACGTTTAAAACAAATCATTTTGATATGACTATAAGTATATAGTGTTAAAATCACTTCAAATATAAATGTATCAATCATAGATGGCATAGTATCCCATGCTACTATGTCTCCATACTAGGCTCTACAATCAAAATCGAATGTCACGCATTGGAAGTTGTATTTCCGCCTGTGAACCAAGGCAAGGGATCGTCCTTACCACTTCGAGATAATCTAGGCTACCATGTATCAGGACCCAGACTCAGGTGGCCCTTAGATCGTCAGGGCCGGTCCACACGGAGTGGATTAAAATGCCTGAACAATACGTTTCCCTGCCTATAGGGTGAAATGGTCAGTATGTCGACCATATCATCCATCGGTCCCGTAGTGACCGATATAAACGAGGCGCCTCGCTATCCATCATCCACATAAGTAAAATGTCTAGGCTCCATACCATGACACTACTCCTAGCTAGAAGGAAACGCATGTCCTCCCCGAAGACCTCTCCCATTTCTGGTTCACACCGGGGTGTGAGGCTCGCGAATCAACGCTATATACAAAGCTATGCTATATTAAAGCTGTTCTTTGATCATCAACCACAAGACTCTGCTTTTCAACTGAAGCCTTGATCATTTGCATCTCAGCATGTCACACAAGCAATTCACGCCAGGTGACTAATGTCTATCGATATATAACCTATGAGCTCGTACGTCTCAGAGAAGGATGTTAAGCAAGAGAATAAATTCTCCGCCACCAAACAGAAATATATTTAATAGAGATCAATCAACACGGAACGAAATCCAATGTCAGACACACATCCATTTACAAGTTCGTCCTGGGTCTGAACGAAACCGGAGGCACCTTATTCCTAGTCCCATATGTCCAATACAAGAGAGAGCTCCTCGCATATCCGTCGATCTCCAAGTACGTCTGGCCGATCACCACTTATTACCTAGTCTTGGGTGTACAGCCCAATCAAGACATCAGTAATCATCCAAACGATGTGAAGACCTCCGGTCTTCAACCAACGTCTTCATCGCCGACTTATCGTCGAATCGGCTATTCAAAATGCATATAAATCCGACTTTTCCGAATAACTCACATATATAATAAACAAGTGCTATAAAAACACAACATACATCTCATTCCAATTCTGAATATTCTTTTATTTAAATATTCATATCCTTTGGGATAGGTTCCCATTAATTTTATCAAAGATAAATTCTTTAAATTTATTCTTTAATCTTCCATTGGATATCATTTCAAATCAAATTAAGGTTTATCCAAACTACTCGGGATTAGCAAACCTTACCAAAGTAATCATTTATTTTTTATCCAATCCCAACTTATTCCTCCTATGGAGAAAAACTGGTAATACTCCATATCCAACACCACAGTGTTCTCGGTAAAATTAATTACCATTTCACGTTCAAATCTAATTAAAGATTTAACTATCGCTTGGAGCAAAACTGGTGATACTCCCTTCTCGATTATTTCATGAATTCGATAAATTTAATTATCTCATTCACTTTCCAATCTAATTAAACATTCGTCAAAACTCTAATTCAGTTTTAATATCATAAATCATCACTTAATGATTACTCAAAATTAAGAAATTAATCTTATCTTTAACAGGGTTAAAGAACTAATGCCTTTTAAAACACAGTTCACGAGAAACCCAAATCACATTCCATTATTTATGGAATCTTCACGGAAAACAGATCAATATATAATCGATATCAATTTCCGTGTCCGATTAATAATATAAATGGAATAGTGACAAAGCCTTTTAAATTCCATATATATTAACAGTCTTCCTCCACAGAAGCTCACTTCGATTATTACCCAACCGAATTCCATTCCATTCCAATTTATTTTATTAAATTGGAAAACTTTTCTTTGGAAAATCCCTCTAAATCTTAATTAAAAGATTTGTAAATTCCAAATCATATTTCACTGTAAATCGGGTTAAAGAACGAATGTCGTTAAAACACAGTTCGCAATAAACCTAATTCACGTTCCATTTTATTCCAATTAAATGTTAATTAACTGGAAACTCTAATAATCTTAATTAAAAGATTTATTCTTTTCATACGGGGTTTAAGAACAGTGTTATTTAAGACACCATTCACGACAAATCGAAAATCCAATTCTTTTATTTAATTCCAATTAAATATTAATTAATTGGAAAAAAACTTCACCAAATCTTAATTAAAGATTTATTCTTTTCTCATCTGGGTTTAAGAACAGTGTTATTTAAGACACCATTCACGACAAATCCAAAATCCAATTCAGTATTAAATACAAGGCTCTGAATAGAAATTATATCGGCTTATATTCAATATCAAATTTTGAAATCAACAAATATCGTATTGGGAATAACGATATATATCTTCCAAATTCCTCCACAACATCCGTATAATCATGGAATCCAATATCGAAATATTCCGAAGATAATTTCGATTCAAATCCATTCCGATTCATATATTGGAAATTCTGGTTATTTTTAAAACCATTTCAAATCCAACTTATTTATTTAAAAATATTGGATCATAATTCTAGTTCATAACTATTTCATTCTGATAAAATTTATTTTTATCCTTACAAACGTGGAATTTTTCATCCAGATTCTTTCCAAATCATTTATTATGATTTTACACAAATTATTAGTATTTTTAATAATTTTATCAAGGCTCGTACAGTCGACTTCCATAAACGGTCATCGAACTGCACTTACAACGACCTTTTCCAAATTTGATTTGGACGTATTTCCAAATCCAACTGTTAGATTTCAAATCTCTTATATTCGTTGGAAAACTCTTTCCGATACGAACCCAACAGTTCCAGTTTTAGGAGAATCCGACGGTCGGATCTCCCGTAATATCAATTCGAAGTCAATGGTCGAAATTCGTGAACTACCGCAGGGCGGCGCCTTCTATTCAGACCATTAAATATATGTAATATATATATATATTACATATATTTCGTCGATTTCCATTTAAAACGTATTTTATAAATCGTTTATAAATTCGTTTTTAAACGATTCCAACTTCATTTTCAATTTTAAATCAAAATTGAATTTTCCTTATCATTATAATATATAAATGATAATATTTTCAAAATATCAGATTTTGAAATCATTTCCTTTTCGATATTCATTATAAAAACGAATAAAATCGATATAAATATCGTTCACGTCAACACGGCTTTATATATTTAAATATTTTTGTGTCCATCCCAAATCGGACATCAAAATCATATTTTTATCCATTACTAAATATTATTTTAAAATATTAGTTATTTTAAAATATTCATTATTCTCCATTTTAAAATATTCGTTATTTTAAAATATTCATTCCTTCCAAATTAGAATCAGACACAGTCAGTTACCATATATTGTATTTATATGGATTTCATACAACACATGTATATAACAAACATGATACACAATCAACCATCATCCAGAGTGCATTACACAACTGCATAAGCGTTGAATATAAATAATTAACGCTTACAACAACCTGTCAACTCATCGATTGACATACGACTAAATATTGGGATTAGTGTATGTCCAATATCATCCCAATACCCGTGTGGGGTTTTCAAACAACAAACACTGATTATTATTTGTGCAGTTGGGCGATGGGTAAACTATATCGTCCCAATCCATATCAACAAATGTGTGTACATAAGCAAATCGTCCGATTTGTAAATGAATATTTGTTCTATTCATATACACGTTAAAAATTATATTTTTAACTATAAAATATTTATTTCAATTCATGAATATTTTATATAGTTCATTTATACAATAAAAATGATATTTTATTGTTCTGTCATTTTTAGAAAATTTCGGTAGCATAACGACGTGATACTAGAACCAGAATAAGGTCTAGCCTTATCCCTCGCCTAATAATGGCTCGCGCCATATACAAACGAATTCTAATCAATTTATTTCAATTCCTGAACTAAATTCAAACAAATAAACCAATCGACCAAACAAACATGGTCCCAAACAAAGGTGTCGGGTGCTACTAAGCACCGTCTGCATCCTAGTATATATTTTTAACTAGAAAATAAATTAAAGTGAGAAGTTCTCACCTTTGGGATCCACTCCTCCAGTTTTATTTCTGAAGTTCTGAACCGTTTGGATTTGCCCGAAATTCCAACGCAGTCTTTTCCACGCTGTTCTAGTAAAAATCACATTTTTAATATGATGTTTATATATTTGAAAATCCCATTTTTATTTCGCTACATGTAAAAAAAGATCACATCTTTATATCGCTATATATATAATAAAAATCAAATTTTTATTCTAAAATGATATATATAAAAATCATATTTTTATATGACTAAAAATCAATTTTTTATCACTACTATATATATAAAAATTATATTTTTATATTGCTTCTATAAATATAAAAATCATATTTTTATATCATTTATATATATATATATATATATATAAAATCTCATTCTTTTGTCAACGCTAGGTAGATAAAATCACATCTTTATATTTTTTTAAATCGCTTCTTTATATTTTTAAAAAACTCCTCTTTTCTATTTTTAAAAATCTAATCTTTGTACTAATAATAATCTAATCTTTTTATTAATAAAAATCTAAACTTTTTACTAATAAAAATCTAATCTTTTTATTTATAAAAATCAAAACTTTTTACTAATAAAAATCTAATCTTTTCACATTTAAAAATCACAACTTTATATGCTAAAAATCCTACCTTTACATTGTTAAAAATCATACCTTTTTTCTCTTGTTTTTTTAATATATAGGTTAACGACAATTTTAATTTAATAAAAAAAAGTAATTAGTAAGATTAAATTACCTTCTTCATTATCTGTAAAACCCGTTCCACCCAAAGAAGAAAACCCAACAGCTCCCCTTTGAAAATCATCTGCGCTCCACTCCCTAGGGCCTCGGAACCCAACAAAACACTCCTCCATGACGCCCTTCGTCTGAGCTGCAACCGCCCGCCGTCGTTGGGGAGTTCAACGCCCTCCACCATCTTGAATTCCGCTCCAAAGTTGCGCCCTTTGAGACAAAAATTCCGCCTCCTCGAAACCCTAGATCTGATCACCCCCGTATGAAGTGGAAGCTCATGAAGAGCCCTTGAATTTTGGTACAGATTTCATGATTTAATTCGTAGTATGTTGATAGAAATCGAGGATTGAATTGGGGGGCTTTTTCCGCTGTTGTTTGAGAGGGAGGCGCGGGTTTTAGCGGGTTGACCACGAATGAATTAAATTAGGGTTTGACCAATGTCTTAGGGTATTATAATTTATATTTTAATATTATTTAATTCAAACTTTATTCATTTAAAACTCCGAACTCCAATTCAAACCCAACAACTGTCGCCCCTAGCTAAATACCCCATTCCGAACATAATGGGATATGTCCTGTAAGTCAATCCGACTGTTACGAACAGTTTCCGTTAAATTTAAAATATAAATCAATATATTTTAAATTCAAACACACATTTTAATTTACCAGGGCCACATACTGACTCCAAAAATTCCCGAAAAATAAATCGAGCTATGTTTTGACGATACGGTCCTAACAAAACTAATTTCGTTGAATTTGGAGATCGTTTGAAAAATGGTCATTTTCAGCAATAATTTGACATTTCGGATCCAACAAAAGTGGTCTCGTCGAAAACAAGGGTCGTTTGCAAAATTGCTATTTTTAAGGGCTATATACTATATAAAATTCCATAGCGACTATTCTGAATTTTCAGCTAGACATAACTTTTTTTTCCCGTTATGAAATCCGGATTTTTCACATTCGTTGGAAAGATATTTTAAAACAGATTCAAATATTTCTAGTTTTACTAAAATCCGGTTTATTTTGAATCCTGTACATTCATTTGAAATTTGAAATCGAATTTTCAAACTACCGCGCCATTTCAAGCTCGTTATATAATTAAAATATAGAACTCCGATTTAAATAAATTTATACGTTCTAGTTCTGTTGAAAATAAATTTCTAGTCGTTATTATTTAAAATATTTCATTTTAAATATTCGAAATTCATTAAAATTGCTAAAATAAAAAATTTAAATTGGTTCCGATTTTCTGGGTTGTTACAGCAGCCACGATGGACATTGATGTTCAATTGTAGGTACCAAGGTGGTTGACTTTGCAAAGCTATGTAAGGACTTCACTGCTCTTGGTGGGAAAGCCGTTCAAGGGGACAAAGCCGACTGAAGAGGTTCAGAGGTGGTTAGATGCTTGTGTACATATTTTTGGAGACTTGGGTATAGACGATGTAACGAAAAGGAAGCTTGCATGAAGACAGATATAATCCAGCGCTAAGGATTGGTGGAACTCTGTCACTCTTGAGACTCCAGAAGATGAGATTTCATAGGAGTTATTCCAAGTCAAATTTGAGACGAAGTTTATTTCTACCATTCGGAAGTCTATTATGTTTGAGAGGTTCGCGGAGCTTAAGAAAAATGGTCGACCAATGTTAGATTATGTTTCTGATTTTGAAGCTTCGTCTAAGTATGCTCGTTCGTATATTGAGTCTCCTTACCAGAAGAACTAAAAGTTCGTCATGAGCTTGTGTGTCGCTTGGGTTTAGAACTCGAGATTTGTGATAGACCTTTGGTTGTGACTAATCCAGTTGGGGGTTCGTCCGGTCTTTGTATGCTTTGTCGTGGTCTCGTGTTATCGAGTCATGGTTGCTCTTTTGTGTATGATTGCTTTGTTTTGAACTTTGCTGGATTTGAGATCATCTTGGGCATGGATTGGCTTAAGAGGTATGCGACAAGAGTGAATTGTGTGAAGCTTGAGGTGAGAGCTGGGAATGTGGAAGGGCGAAAGGTTTTGATTCGATGTAAGCCTGAAGATGGTGTCTTCGTGAGCTTTATATATTAGCATGTGATTCCATAGGAAGACTTGTCATCTGTGCTGATCACAAATGAGTTTGAGGATGTCTTTGAAGAAGTCAAAGGCTTGCAGCCGCATCGTGAGATTGAGTTTAGAATTGATATAGTCGAGGGTGTTAGGCCTATCGTTATGCCTCCTTGGTGGATGGCGCCTAAGGAACAACGAGAGTTAGAGATGCAAGTTCGTGACCTTTTAGGAAAAGGATTCATTCGGGGAAGTGTATCCAAATGGGGTGCACAAGTTGTGTTTGCAACCAAGGCAGATGGCTCGTTAAGATTGTGTGTGGATTATCATGAGCTGAACAAGATGACAAAGAAAAACAAGTATCTGTTGCCGAGCATTGATGACTTGTTCGATTAGCTTCACGAGGCCAAAGTGTTTTCTCAGAAGGATTTTGCAACGGGATTTAACTAGTTGAGAGTGGCAAAGGATAGTGTGTCAAAAACTGCTTTTAGGGTACCATTTGGTTTCTTCGAATGGTTGGTGATGCCATTTAGGTTGACTGACACACCAACGCATTTTGTGGATCTTATGAATAGGGTTTTCAGAGATCAATTGAACAAGTTCGTGCTTGTGTTCATGGATGACATTTTGGTTTGCTCTCGGATTGAGTAAGAGCACATGACACACTTGTGAGTTGTTTTGGAAATCTTGCGAAAGCATCAGCTGAAAGCTAAGTTTTCGAAGTGTCACTTCTGGAAGAGCGAAATGAGGTTCTTAGGCCATGTTGTTTCTGGAAATGGAATAGCGGTTGACCCCGCTAAGGTGGCAGCAATCCAGGACTGGGATAGACCTAAGAATGCGACGAATGTTAAGAGTTTCCTTGGGTTGGTGGGATATTATTGCCGGTTTATCAAGGATTTCTCCAAGATAGCTGCACCATTAACAGGATTGACGAGAAAGAATCATGTGTTCACATGGAACGAGAAGTGTGAGCAAGTTTTTGGAACCATGAAAGAGAGACTGACGAGTGCTCTTGTTTTGATGATTCCAAGTGGGAACGAAGAAATGGTGGTATACACCGATGTATGTGGTACTGGACTTGGAGCAGGGCTAAAGAAGAAGGATAAGATTGTGGCCTACACAAGTCGACAACTAAAGCCACACGAAAAGAATTACCCAACTCATGATATGGAGTTGGCAGTGATTGTGTTTGCTTTGAAGATGTGGAGACATTACCTGTTGGGAGTTTGATACGAGTTGTTTACGGATCACAAGTCATTAAAGTATATTTTCTCCCAAAAGGATTTGAATCTTCGGCAGCAAATGTGATTAGAGTTTCTGGCATCACATGATTTTGGTATAGTCTACACTCCTGGTAAAGGTAACGCAATTGCAGATGCATTAAGTCGAAGACATGCAGGATTGGGAGCGATATTTTCGAAATGGAAAAGCCTCGAGTACTTGGGAGTACTTGATTATAGACCACGCTGTGAGTTGGAACCTGAAATGTTGGCAAGCTTGTCGATAAGACCTACTCATATCGAAAGGATTGGCGAGATCCAAAAGCGGGACGCAAAGCTTGTCGAGTTTATCAGAAAGTTGGAACCAAAGGATAAAGAGTTCGAGGTCGATCGAGAAGGCTGGCTTTGAAAACAAGGACAATTGGTTGTTCCTGATATCGACGAATTGAGAGATGATGTTCTGAGGGAATGTCATCACTCGAAGTTGACGATTCATTTATGTGTTAATAAGATGTATCAAGATATGAAGTGATCTTACTACCGGGAAGGGATGAAAAGAGATATTGGAAATTTTATTTCCAATGCATGAACTGTCAGTTGGTGAAAGTTGAACAGAAGAAGCCGAGTGGATTGCTTTAGCTATTGGAAGTTCCTACGTGGAAGTGGGAGCCGATATCGATGGACTGTCTAGAATTAGGGCCGAAAACGAAGAAATTTGGATCATCGTGGATCTCTTGACCAAAAATGCAAGGTTCGTTCCTGTCAAATCAACTTGGACAGCATCGAAGTTGGCTGAGCTTTATATAAAATGGATAGTTCAATTCCATGGTATCCCAAAGAGCATAATGAGTGATCGAGATCCATTGTTTACAAGTGGATTTTGGAAAGGTTTGCAAGAAGCTTTGGGAACCGAGTTGTGTTTAACTACCGCTTATCACTCCCAAACTGATGGTCAAACCAAGAGGGTTAACCGAGTTTCGGAAGATCTTCTAAGGGCTTGTGTGTTAGACTTCGGAGGATCATGGGAAGACCATTTACACCTAGTCGAGTTTGCATATAACAGTAGTTACCAGTCGAGTATTGGGATGACACCATATGAGGTGTTATATGGTAGACCGTGTGATTCTCCGGCATGTTGGTTAGAGCCTGAAGATAAGTTGATACTTGGGCCTAAGATGATAAGAGAAACCTTATCTTGTATCGAGATCGTTCGTCAATGAATGAAGACAGCCCTAGATAATCAGAAGAGTTATGCCGTTAAGCGTCAAAATGATTTGGAATTCGATGTTGGCGATATTGTGTTCGTGAAGATTTCATCGTTGAAGCATGTTGTTCGGTTCGGAAGAAAAGGAAAGTTAGCTCCAAGATTTGTTGAACCGTTTCCGATAATCAAGAAAATTGGAAAGCTCGAATATAGGTTGGAGTTACTCGAGAAGATGTCGAGTGTGCATAATGTTTTCTATGTGTCATTTCTTCGAATGTATGTGCATGATTCGAATGTGGTGGTATCTCCAGAGCAGTACGAAGACCTAGAAGTTGAGACCATAGTTACGAATCCTCGTAAGCCGCTTCGTGTTGTGGGAAATGGCACGAAACAACTTAAGAGGAAGACGGTTAGGCTACTCAAGGTACAATGGAGGGAGGATGATGATGATTGTATGTGGGAGATGGAAGAGAGTATGAAGACGACCCTTACGGAACTCTTTATTGGTATGACCCATAAATATCGTGACATCATTACATCATTGTAAGTTGTACCATTGTGATTGTGATTGTTGATCGAGTTATGCGTGATAGGATAAGTCTGTGGATGTATGGTTTGATGGTTGCAAGCTTGGGTGATAGAATTGGCTGCTCATGGATGATAAACATGCGAAATTGTTTTGATTGCTTGTGTTGTTGGGATTTCAGGGGCGAAATTCCTAAGAGGAAGGGGGAAGAATGTAACAGCCCGCATTTTACGTATCGGAGGATCGTAAAATATTTTTAATTAATTCCCTGAGGGTTGGATCATTCTAATATTTTGACATGTTGATTATAGGGATGTGAGACTTGTCCATAAATTTTACCAATTTTAACTGTGACCATTTTTCCCTTGTCAATCTTGTATAGGGCATAACTTTTGACTGGGATCGAATCAGGTGTTGAGATCAGTCTCATTGGAAAGGAAATGATGTTGCTAATTTCGTAGAATAGTCACATTAAAGATTTGGTTCAGTGGTTTGGGAGGAATCGTTGTTTTAGTGTTTCGCAATTTCTGTTCGAGTTTGGCTAGCCATAATGGGCTTATTTGGAGTGGCCTATCAGTGAGCTGGTGGGAGGCTATAAATAGGGGATTAAAGGCATGGAGAATAGTTTACTTTCTTCAGTCCCTCATTTGGTTGAGCTCGTGTTCCTTCTTGCTCAATCAAATACACCTTTCACCATTAAAATTCTAGATTTATATAAGAGAATCGAAGATCTACATCATTTGAAGCTAGCTCCATGTCAGGTGAAGAGAAATCGCATCAAATCAAGAGGTTTGAAGCATATTCTTCGCTGTTCGGATTGAGAATTTAGCAATTTCGAGTTAATTCAAAGAATTGGTGAGTGATAAGCATCTCTCACACGGATTCAGTCAAGTATATGGATTGTTTGATCTTATATTCGTCATTTCAAGTTGTTTTTGCATAGATCTAATCTATGTAAGTATGATTTTAATTCAAATCACCATAGGATCTAATCTAGCAACTTATAAACGGTAATTCATATGTTAATTCTATGTTTAGATCCATTTATTGATTTGATCATTAAATGAATCATTGTTTTAATGTTTGTTGATTATTGCTTGAATTAATGGTTGATTTGTTGATCGAATTTGGATCAGTGGTGTTTGAGATTGATCGGTGGTGTTTGAGCGTGATGAGCAAGCAAAAATCAGTGATCGACATGAAAAAATGATGGATCAGGCAAGTTTTGATGGATTTGGCAAAGGATGAATTTTCTAGGCAGTTTTCATAGCATGGATCAAGCAAAATACTATGGATTAGGCAAAATCTGAATTTTCTGCGTGTAAGTGTGTCGCACAAGCAAAAATCAGTGATCGACATGAAAAAATGATAGATCGGGCAAGTTTTGATGGATCTAGCAAAAGAGGAATTTTCTGGGAAGTTTTCATAGCATGGATCGGGCTAAATGCTATAGATCGGGAAATTTTAATGGATTTGGTAGTTTTCATAGCATGGATCGCACTGTGGTTGGTCGGGTGACGTGTCTCTTTGGTTTGGATGGCTCTGATGACTCCTATGCTAATCTAAATGCCATAGTTTGTCTAACACATCTATAAATACATATCTAAACTTAACCCTAACCTCATAACCCTATTCTATGTTGCCTTCATGTTGTCCTTCTCTAAACTAGCCTAGCCTCCTTCTTCTCCAAACTAGAAATCAAATTAGAGGGCTTCAAATTGAAGAAAAGGTTTTCCGCTTCAATCAACAAAAAAAGATTAGAATCACTACAGCATCAACTAATTCTCTTTTTCTAATCCTATCACAGTAAGTTCAGTTATTATTCAAATTTGAAACATAATAGAAATCATGACTGTGGTGAATCGAATCTAGAATTATGCCTAATTGTAAGATAATCAATTCTGATTCATGCTTATTCTTTTGTCAAATATGAAATTGCCTATGCCTATGAGACTGTTGTGATCAAACCTATCATGTTGTACATCAAATTAGTAATTTCTTTATGTTCAATCCTATTGAATCTGTATGCCTATGATGTATTTTCCTTAGTTTGTTCATATTCGTTGTTAATGTACAATATGCCTATTGGAACCATGATTCTTGTGTTTGGTACACCTTTACATGCCTATTTTCCCTTATGTCAATTCTTGTGTTTCTTCTCTATCCCCGTTCCGTTTTATTTTATGAGTACTTGGAATTTGTAAACCTTGTTGAATCTTGTTGTACGTGTGATTGTAATGCGGGGAATCGGGTATAACTTATTGGAGTTGTCTTGGACCTAACAAGTATATTGGTCATAACTTTAATTGACTACAATTGTGGATAATTGGCATACAAAAATCTAGACTTGGACATGAACGATAAATATGTAAATTGGATAAATAAAAGATGAACATGCCTAACCCGAGGTTAGATTAAGTTGCGGTGTAAGACTGCCCGGAACCACCCGGTACATCCAGCAACCGCAACAACAGGCCTAATGTGAGAGGTTAGCGCATCAAGCCCAAAACCCGAGGTTAGAATGAGTTTGCGGTAGAAGTCTACCCGGAACCGCCGGACACATCCAGTAACCGCAAACAACAGTTCTAATGTGAGAGGTTGGTGCATTAATAAATTAATTAATGACAATGAACATAAATGCTAAGAATGGTAAGGTTAAATAACATATGAATAAGCGACACTTAACCAATGCAACATGTTAATTAAACAAATGGTAGGGGTTAGGTTAAATTGAGAACACTCAACCGTTATAACATGTTGATTAGGAAACCCTAGCAACGGGGACCCATTTCAGCAGTAACCCACATAGATGTATCACGGTACCCTGAACTAGGTAGGATGGGGCACGATTACCGGGCTGATTATAAGCGGTCAAAATAGCGGCGAGTAGAAGCCGATCGATAAAGGGATCATTTTATGATGAACACATGAGGCTAGTTGAAACAATTGTTAGTAGGTGCAGAGAAATAGAAATGGGTGCGATATCATATTCAGTTTATCTTGCCTTATCTTGTCTTACGTTATCTTGTTACTATGGTATTGTCTTATATTCGGTTTATTCATGTCATGATCCTTTTTCTTATTTACATGCTGAAAATCACTGGGCTTACCAGGCTTTATGTCTGACCCATTTTCTTTTGTCTTCTTTTATTCCGTCCCTCCCCCCCCCCCCCCACAGGGAGGGAATACTTCAGCTTATTTCAAACCTTTTCCATCTTGAAGACAGTAGATGTATTTCTTGGATTCTCTTTTCTTGGGCTATGGCTGTGGTTACACTTTTATTAGGGATTATTGCTACTTTACTATTGTTTTATGCTTCTTTATGTATTTGGAGTTTTGAATCAAGACAGAGGTTTTATTGTAATGATTTGGAAGTCGGGTTTTGAGACAATGGTTGTAATGTTTTGATTGAACCATGCTGCTTAGAAATGATTTCAGTTTTTCCGCTATTTGTATGTCTGTCTTGTAAATTATCTGTATCTTTTACCTATAATGCTTTACCAAAGTTAATGCATTCCCATTGTGAGTGACCTTAACGGAGGTGGGGTGTTACACTTGGTATCAGAGCTAACGGTTACCAGATCAGATAAAAGTTTTTGAAAACTATTTTTTTTAAAAAAAGGAAGTTTTAAAGAAGCATTTTCAAGAAAAGCATTGTTTTATTTTAATGGCATATTCCCCAAAGCCATCTGCACTATCTTTCTATCCTTTGTTTTGAATCTTTTTCTTTTCATTTCAGTATGTCTGGGGATCTTAATCTTCCAGAGGGAGTGCAAGTACCCGCCTGGTTCCGTCGGTATTTAAAGGCTACGACCCCTGCCGAAGGACAAGCGGACGCTCCTCATCCCCTAGCTGCAGATGTTGCTCCTCCTCTTCCCCCAGCTGCGGACACCGTTCCTCCTCCTCCTCCGCGTCCGAATGATTTCTCGAAGATATGTAGGGACTTTCGAGCTATGGGCGGAAAGAACTTTAATGGGACTGAATCATTCGTGGAAGTAAGAAACTGGCTCAAGGAAACAAAAGATCTGTTTGTTGTCTTCGAAGTGGACGATAGACGGAAGATACAGCGGCTGTATGGTTACTTAAGGACGAAGCCTCTTTCTGGTGGGAAGTTACTAATGCTGAGAGACCAGTTGAGACTTGGGAGGACTTTAGAATGAGGTTTGGGATGAAGTTCCTCTCGCAAGCTGAACAAAGCCTACAAATGGAGAAGTTCTTAGCACTCAAACAGGGAAGCCTATCGGTTAAGGAATACGTCAACAAGTTCAACCAGTTGGCTAGATTCGGACTGGAGTTGGTAAAAACTCCACATAAAAAGGCTCTCTGTTTCGTTAAAGGGTTAAATGAACCAATACACGGCCTAGCTATGTCCCATATACCTATGGGCGTGACTTATGAGAGACTGGTGGACATGGCACTGTTACATGAGGAAAGCAAGGGCGAGAAGAAAGAGGTGAAGATGGAAGAACCTCTAGACAAGAAATAGAGGAATCGCAGAATATGAAGACGGATTATAAGAAGGGTGGAAAGAATAACAAACCCCGTGACAAGAGGAAGTGTAATTTTTGTGGCATACCCGGACATCTGATTAAGGACTGCAGAAAGAAGAAGAGGAAGATGGGTAGTTTCTTTCAATGTGGCGAGGCAGGACATCTGGCTAAGGATTGCCCAAGAAGGCAAGGGCAAGGGTTGAGGACAGGATCTACTTCTGGAGGGTAGATTCATGCTCTCACAGCACCTACGCAAGCAAGTGGTTGAAATATTTCTGTTGAGAGTTTAGTTTATCTTTCGGATCATCCTGTTCATACTCTTTTTGATTCTGGCGCATCACACACTTTTATATCTACTGCTTTAGTTGAATCTTTGCACCTAGATACGGGTATAGTAGAGGATCCCAGGGTTGTTTCAAATCCAATTGGGGGTTCGACTTATTTATCAACAATTTGTTTGGATGTGGAAATTTCTATACTAAGCGCTGGGTTTAGATGCAATGCTTGTGTTTTGGGTTTCACGGGTTATGGGTTGATTCTAGGCATGGATTAGTTATCTATTAATGGTGTCATCCTCGATTGTGAAAAGAGAGTGGTTAGACTTTTGACTCTCCTAGGTAATACTCTTGAAATATCTTGTAATCCTATGAGTTCTATTATGCTTAGCTACCTAGAATCTCTAGATGCATCTGTTGAAAATTTGTAATTTGTTAGAGGAGTCCGTGAGTACTCGGATGTCTTTGAAGAAGTGAAGGGTTTACCTCCAAAGCAAGAGATAGATTTCCGCATATACCTAGTTGATAATGCAAAACCAGTTGCTTTACCAGTTAGACACATGGATCCAAAGGAAAGGAAGGAGCTCAGCAAGCAAGTTAAAGAGTTGCTCGAAAATGGGTTCATAAGGCGGAGTATTTCTGAACGGGGTGCTCCAGTAATGTTTGCAACCAAAGCGGATGGTTCACTTTGCCTATGCGTGGATTATAGGGAGCTAAACAAGCTAACCAAGAAGAATAGGCACCCACTTCTAAGAATAGACGACTTGTTCGACCAGCTCGTAGGTGCATCAGTTTTCTCCTAACTTGATCTGGCTACTGGATTTCATCAGCTAAGAGTGGCTGAAGACAACATAGATAAGACTGCGTTCAGGACTCCGGATGGTTTCTTCGAATGGCTTTTCATGCCTTTCGGTTTGACAAATGCACCCGCTTATTTCATAGAATTGATAAGTAGGGTATTTAGGGAGTTCTGTAATAAATTTGTAGTAGTTTTCGTGGACGACATATAAATTTTCTCAAAAAGTGAGGAAGAACATGCTTTGCATTTAAGGAAAGTTATGGATACTCTTCGAGCACATCGGCTTAAAGAAAAAATCTCCAAATGCCATTTTTGGAGAGAAGAAGTAAGGTTTCTTCGACATGTGGTGTCCAAAGAAGGAATAGCTATGGATCCCACAAAAGTAGTGGTGGTGCAAGATTGGAAGTTTCCAAGGAATGCAACCGAAGTACGAAGTTTTCTCGGACTAGCGGGCTATTACAGAAAGTTCATTAAAGACTTTGCGAAGATCTCAGCCTCACTTACTAGATTGAGGAAGAAGAACCTAACTTTTGCTTGATATTTGGATTGTGATGTTGCTTTTCAAAGATTGAAGAGGGCTCTAACAACAGCTACAGTTCTGACATTGCCTGATGGAAGTAAGATGTTTACAGTATACACAGACGCATGCGGCATGGAGTTAGGCGCTGTCTTGATGCAAGAAGGTAAGGTAGTTTGTTATGGAGGAAGGAAATTGAAGGTACATGAAAAGAACTACCCAACTCATGATTTAGAACTAGCTGCCATTGTTTTCGCTCTTAAGTCATGGCGTCCTTACCTACTAGGAGAAATGTTTGAATTGTTTACTGACCATAAATCATTAAAATACCTTTTCTCACAAAAAGATCTTAACTTAAGACAACAAAGGTGGATGGAATTTCTTGCCTCATACGATTTTGAGATTGCTCATACCCCTGGCAAGGGTAATGTGGTAGCAGACGCCTTAAGTAGGAAAAGGCTGACCTTAAGTCCTCTCTTTGTAGAAAGGCAAAACTTGGAGTACATAGCAACCTTTGACTCTAGACCCTCCTTTGAGTTAGTACCTAGTTTGTTAGCGTCGCTAGAGGTGCGGCCTACGCTTTTGGACTCAATAGGAGCCGCGCAACATGAAGACCCTCAGATAGTTGATGTGATGGATAAGTTAATTAGAGGTGAGACTTCTAGTCACCTCAATAGATACTCCATAGATGGCAAGGGTTGGTTGAGACGGGATAGCAGACTATGTGTCCCATAAGCAAGGGATTTGGTGAAGACAGTTCTTGAAGGAGCAAACCATTCTAAGTTGACCATACACCCTGGTGGAGACAAGATGCATAAAGACATAAAAAGGGTTTTCTTTTGCAATGGCATGAAGAAGGATGTAGCTGAATTCGTCTCTAAGTGCTTAATATGCTAGTAAGTCAAGGCAGAGCAGAAGAACCTGGTGGTCTGCTTCATCCTCTTGAGGTCCCACAGTGGAAATGGGATAGCATTTCGATGGACTTTATAGATGGTTTGACTAGGTCAAGAAGGGGAAATACCAGTATATGGGTAACAGTTGACAGACTCACTAAAAGCGCTCACTTTATACCTATCAAGAGTAGGAGGACTGCCTCATCATTAGCATCCATTTATCTTAAAGAAGTAGTTCGACTGCATGGGATACCCTCTAGCATAGTAAGTGATCGAGATCCTATCTTTATGAGTGAGTTTTCGAAAATTTTGCAAGAGGATGTAGGCACACAGCTATGCTTAAGCACTGCCTATCACCCTCAAACCAATGGTCAGACTGAAAGGGTGAACAGAGTATTAGAAGATCTTTTGAGATTGTGCATTCTTGATTTTGGAGGAACGTGGGAAGATCATCTTCCTTTGGTGGAGTTCTCCTACAACAATAGCTACCAAGCCACCATAGGCATGGCACCCTCTGAGGCTTTATATGGAAGACCATGTCGATCAC
The DNA here is from genome assembly GCA_030737875.1 of Allium sativum. NCBI lineage: Eukaryota > Viridiplantae > Streptophyta > Magnoliopsida > Asparagales > Amaryllidaceae > Allium > Allium sativum. Next base: position 669,018,646 of record CM060924.1, read on the forward strand.
CAACTTGTTGGTGGGAATCTACAGACAAGCTCGTGCTTGGGCCCGACATGATCAGAGAGACTTCGGAGAAGGTGGACTTAATACGAAGACTAATGAAGACCACACATGATAGACAGAAGTCCTGCGCGGATAAAAGAAGGACCGACCTTGAGTTTGAGGTTGGAGACAGGGTTTTCCTTAAAGTATCTCCTTTGAAGAATGTCGTTCGTTTTGGATCCGTAGGAAAATTGGTATCAAGATTTGTAGGGCCATTTCCTATCATTGAGAGGATTGGGACGATAGCTTATAAAGTAGAGTTGCCCGAAAGATTGGCTGGAGTTTATAAAGTTTTTCATGTTTCTCATCTACGAAAGTGCTTACATGAGTCGGCGGAAGTGGTGGAGCCGAGCATACTAGAAGAAGTAGAAGTGGAACGAGAAGCGACGGTGAGAAGAGTTCCAACTCATATCTTGGGAACAAAAGTTAAGAAGCTACGCAATCGTGAGGTCAAGCTACACTACAACAAAAATAACCTATTACAACGTCTATTTTACAACGGGCACAACCTGCCCGTTGTAATAGAATGCTATTACAACGGTCACTCTGTGAACGGTTGTAATAGATGTTTGTGCAACACTCTTTTACAATAGGCATAGACTGCCCGTTGTAATAGAATGCTATTACAACGGTCGTTTCTGGACAGTTGAAATAGATATCCTTTACAATGCTCTTTTTATAACGGGTAAAACCTGCAAGTTGTAATAGAATGCTATTACAACGGTCATTTCAGGCCCGTTGTAATAGATGTTTTATAAAATTAATATTGTTTATGTTTTATTATTTAATAATTAATCATTAATCATATAATATTAATTATTAACTATAATATTATATTACTGATTACTAATTATTAATAATATTATATTATTTATTAATATTTAATAATTAATCATTAATAATATTATATTTAATAATAAATCATAAATAATAATTATTAACAATATTATATTATTTATAACACTATTGTAAAAGTAATAATATCCACAATGTCTACCCAAATAGCTGTAAAAAAAAGTTTTAAATAATGACGTTTTCTTTATATTATTGTATACATATTAGATTTCATTCAATGATGTTATATAACTTATATTGTTGCCTTTAACTATAATATTACATTGATAATTACTAATCATTAATAATGCTATATTATTTATTAATATTTAATAGTTAATCATCAATAATATTATATTAATCATTTATAACGTGTAAAAATTACTAACTACTGGTTATTATATATAATCAGTATTCCAACAAACTTAACTTTACTTTTCAGCTATTAATAAGTAAAATCAAGTAATTAATATCAAATATATAATAATTTATAATCATAACGCCCACCGTAATAGATGCCAATATTACAATGGGCTAAAAATGCTCGTTGTAATAGGTACTAAAAATGTCTGTTACCAATTTTCGACAATTAATAATTACAATACTTTCTTGAGACTAATATTTTGACTGGGACAAAAATATGACGACTGAGACAATATCGACTGACGACTGAGACAAATACCGATTTTTATTAAATAATCACTATTGGTATATCTCGTTTTCAATTTGAACTTTAATTAAAAAACAAATGAATATGACGACTGAGACAAAAATATGTTTGTTCGTTTCAAATAGTCATCGTCAGTGGAACTATCAATTTTACAACACTTTGTAATGTAGAAAATTTCGATATAATCACAATGTAAAAGGAATGTATCATATGGACCTCATTTGCGTAAGCTTTTAAATATAAAAAATTATAAAAAAATCTAAATTTAATTAATTTTAAAAATAATATATAAAATGAACGCATCAGACATATTGTACGATTTGTACGTGAACGACAACTAATTCAATGAAGAATCTAGCCATACAAATATACGTATGAATATTGGAAAAATTACCGATATAATAAATCGAAAATACCATACTTGTTAATTAATTTTACCAAAATATAAAATATCTTTTGTTCATGTATTAAGTTTAGTAGGAGCCTTCGCCAGAAATGTTTGAGCGGCATTCTAAAATTTAACCCGCTCTAATTTTCGTTGCCTGCCCTTTTATTCAAATTATAACCCTAAATCATGAATCCATCTCTAAACCCAAAATCAAAGACCTCGTTCAAATCAATTTTAATGGCGGCTACATCAAGCATACCCCGTTTTCGTTTGTGTGGTCAACTTATGGTCAACTTTCGTTTGTGTGGTCAGCTTATGGTCAATTTTTGTTCAAATCAAAGACCTCTTCTTCCTTCCGAATCGATCCTTCTCCTTTCCACCTCTCAACTTATGGTCAGCTTTCGTTTGTGTGGTGTTTTCACCCCTTTTTACCCTAACCTTAATTTCCTCAGATCCGCTTTCTGATTTTTCTCGCCTGTTTCACTTCGTTCGCCTACATCAAGCATACCCACTTAAGAACCAACGCGCATAGCCTTCTTCCTTGCTTTGGCTAATTCTGGCAAAAGAGTAAAGACAACTCGCGTCCCTTTGTTTATCTCCATGCTGTTTCGATTTGAGAAACACTGATAGGCTGACCTTAGAGTTTGAACCGCCTTGGTGAGGAGCTCTTGACTTGTTGGACTTGAGTTGGTGTCTTGTTTAATTGTGCTGTTGTTTGGCTTTCGTTTGTGGCAGTGTTGTTTCTCAGATCTGGGGTATTTGATTTTAGGCGAGGTGAGGAATTCTCTGCTTGGTTAGGGGTGTTGTGCTTCAGCGTGAAAATTTCGGTTCTTGGTTGCTTTGATTGCCTATGAACTTGAAGTCATGTAGTTTGGTAGTGGTGACAGTTTTCAGCTTATCTCATGGGAGTTGGAGGTGAGTAAAGGAGGATAATTGTGTTGTCTTCCTTCTGTTGCCGGTTAATCTTGTTTCCAGCAGTGCTTGGAGGTTGTTTGCTTACAAGTTAGTAACAGGTACTATTTTTTGTATAGTCTTGGCTTGTGATTTCCTTTCTTAGGCTTCTTGGTATTGTGAGAGTCTTGTAATTGGAATTTGAAACAGGTGTGTTATGTGACTGCCTTGGCAGCTGAGTGATGAGAGTGTGTCTTTCCTGCAGTCTAGCTATTTACTCACCCTGGGTAGTGTTTTCTTTGGCTAGAAAAAAAAAGAGAAAAAAAGAGAAAAGCTAATGTTAATTTGAAATGTAAGCCATTATATTTTAACCAGGTAGCATGATGTTTATGTTGAAAATAGAATTCTGTTTTTCCAATAGAACTAGTAAAATGAAATATGGCTTGTGGTCTGATTGATAGCTACATGTTAAATACAATAAGAAAGTCCATTTATCTGCTGACTTGAACTAAAGATACTAAGGTTACAATGTTGAGGTGTTTAGTTATAAATTTCGGAATGGACCTGAGGTTTTAACAAAGTTAAAGAGTGGTAAGAATGAACCTTAAAAGTTTTGTTTAAGTTGTGTAATAATGCCCAAGTCTATATACAACTACACATACATATTGAAACTTTGTATCCAAGTAAATAAACCTGGCAGTGTCATATAAAAATGAAGCAGTAAGCCTGAGTTTTTTGTGTGACCAAAAGTATGTATATATATGCTCTAGTTTTCATGCAAAATGTACTAGGAAATAGCTATATCCTTGTGAATATGATATAGGCTGCCATGTGAAGTACCAAATATAGGAAAGAGTATACTAAAAATCCTTTAAATTATACACACAGGGTGACGGGTTTTCAATGTACGGTGATTTAAACCCAAACGTTTATAACTTGATGTAAAACTATATGTTGATATATGCATTAGTAGGTGCACTAGTTTTTCTTTGTTTGGTAGATAAAAGCCAGAATTGACCACATAAACAGAATTGCAATTTTTTTACCAAGTATCTTAACTGACTAAATTGCCTGAGGCATATATAGGCTTATATCAATGTTTTATACTCCCCTGAAAAATCAAAAAGTAACATACTCAATTTCTATGAAGACATAACATTATTTTACCAAGTGTCCTACCTGACTAAATTGCCTAATGCAAACTCGGTTTCTATGAAGACATAACATTATTTTACCTTCTATTCATCGCCAGCATGCTTTATTTGTTTCTGCATTATTTTTGTATACAGTAACATACATGTTGCTTTTAATTTTTAGTTTTCTATTTGGTATTTTTGATACTGAGAACGCATTAGATAAAGGTTCAATGGTGAGAAGTAGATGATTTTGATAGTTGATACTATTCTATTCAAATGTATTGCCATTATTAAGTGCTCTTTTGTTCCATTTCACTTGGTTGTAGTTTTCAACTTAACTGTTTGTGCACCATCAACAATCGCTGCATCTACTGGCCATGACCATCAACAACTTAAGTGCACCATCACCTATCAGTCGTTCCAGTTTCACCACCTATTAGTTTTCTTCTTCCGGTATTTATGCAGTCATATCAATCTTTTTTTTAAACCATTAATTAGTTTTCTTAACACATTGTCTGACAGATTAGACAATATAACAGGTTCTGGTTTGACTATCTTTTGCACATTTTTTATTTTTGTATGTTGTAAATTATGCATATAAGTTGTTTGTTTTAACTTCCATGTGGTTTTACGAGTTATTTCAACTTAGGTTTTGTTTTTATTGATTGAAGTCAAGTGCTTAATGGATGCTTTTGTTGTAGCGGCTTTAGGCATTCAATTATTTCAATGGATTTAATTTTTTGCAGGAATTGATATAAGGAATTACCTGCAAATGGAGCTAAGTCTTCTTTAGATGGACTGTTATAAAATTGATCGATCAATCACCGAAGATGAAGATATTGTTGCCAGTGAACATCTGCTGCATGTATGTATGTATATATATTTCACACACATACATTTGTTAATTTATTATATTGTTGTTAGATTGAGGAAGCAGGACAAGAAAACCCATTACACCTTTGTTGGCAAAATGACGGTGGTGGTGAATCAAGTGGACAGTGTAATCTCCCATCTCAATCCGAAGATTTCTTCCAGCTTCTTCAAGGATGCAACTCACGTTTACAGATTGGGTAATTGCCAGCTTAGCTTTGTTCAATTGACATGTTATTTCATAATGCAATTGTAGGTGTATACCTATATCATTTGCCTGATATATACATTTATTACGCAGATTTATTCTGATGTCAATGGATAACCTGAATGATGAAGTGCAGAACCATAATGAGACTGGGTATGCCTCTGAATGGATGTGATGTTATCACAGCTTTGTTAGCCTTTGGTATATATCTCCTAGTGTGTATGGTACTGCAAAATTTTCTACCAGAAGCTGATGTTTGGAAGATATGTGTTAATGTAGCGGTGGAACCAGAAGCTTTTTTGTTTAGGCCAAATTCGGAGATGTCCATTATCAAACATGCCGTTGGATCTACCGTCACGTAGCACAAAGATTACGTTTCCTTGGTCTAGTGTAGGTACTTATGAAACTAGTTATGTAATTTATGTTAGAACTATGTCGACGTAACTTATCTAACCTTTCGTAATGTAAACTTATCTAGTCTTTTGGAGTCTAAACTTATCGAACTTTTTGAAATGTGTTGGAATTATATGACTTGCTTTCGTCTTTTAGTATGTGTTATTATGTGATTTTGATTGTTGCATTACAGTATTTATTGCATGTTAAAATATTCATTATTATTATGGATGTATATCACGGTAATTATATTTAAATCTGCATTTATTTCGCAACGGGCAAAAATCGTTGTTATATACTGTATTACAACGGGCAGAAGCCGCTTGTAATTAATCAGCTATTACAACGGGTTTATAGCGATTGTCATAGAGCCCGTGCATGTGATAGAGGCACGTTATTACAACGGTCTTTTACAACAGTCAGATACCGTTGTAAATTAGAAAGGACCTATTACGATGGTTCATATTAGGACGGGCTTTTGCCCGTTGTAAAAAGCATATAACAACGGTTTTTGCCCGTTGTAAAAGGACTGTTTTGTTGTAGTGCTAGTTAAAGTACAATGGAGTGACGCTAAAGAAGACGCGACTTGGGAGACTGAAGACAAGATACGCGCAGCCTACCCTTTTTTTTAAGGGTACATCCGTGATCTCTTTTTCATAAGTTTATGCATGCTTGTATCTATCTTTTTAGTATATCTCCTCGGTCCTATTCTTGATCCTTAAGTAGAAACCAATGAATGTAAACATGTATTTGAAACATGAGTTGCAAGTGGTTGCTAGTGGTTGCTCGTGGATGCATATACACACACATTAGGTACTAGATCGGCTCAGTCACTTTCGTATTGCATATGCATATATGTATTTGTATGTGGATTGAAACTTGATGTGTTATCATATAGATGTTGCATTTGTATGAATGATTGTGCACTCATGTAGAAGTTATAAAGTACAATTAGGGATAATTGCATACATAATGGACTCATGGCACTGACATAATTCGCATTAATGAGGTCAACTAAATTAGTAGACCGCCTGATTTTGCATTAGACAAGGACATATACACACACTATGCATATGATCATGAAAGCATTAGAAATCTTTTTTTAGGACTATGGATGCCTATGATTGATGGTTGAGTAGATGGATATTGGATGTTAGGATACATTCTTCTTAACTTAGAGATTTCGGGGACGAAATCCTTTAAGGAGGGAAGAATGTAACACCCCGTATTTTCTATGAATATTAAAATAACGAATTAAAGAATACTTAATTTTAAAAGTGGGAATTAAGTGAAATGGGTAGCACCATTGCGTTCGTCTCGGAATTCTAGTTGGAATAGAGTCTGAGTTTGTGTAAATCGGACTCCGTATGAGGAAGTTATGAAGCTTAGAAGATTTCAGTTCAAAGTAGAATTAAATTAAATAATAATTAAAAATCAGAAAACAAATTCAAATTTCGAAATCTGTCAATAAAAGATGAGTGGGAAAAATCCCTCCCAAGGGTGTCGACCCCCCTATAAGGGTGTCAACATGGGTGTCGACCCCCCTATATGGGTGTCGACCCCAATCTTCCCAAATCTGGGTGACGAATTCTGAAGGATTAGGGCTTATGTGTCGCGCCGTGGTTGGCTGGGTGACGTGTCTCTTTGGTTTGGATGACTCTGATGACTCCTATGCTAATCTAAAGGCCATAGTTTGTCTAACACATCTATAAATACATATCTAAACTTAACCATAACCTCATAACCCTATTCTATGGTGCCTCTATGTTGTCCATCTCTAAATTAGCCTAGCCTCCTTCTTATCCAAACTAGAAATCGAATTAGAGAGCTTCAAATTGAAGAAAAGGTTTACGCTTCAATCAACAAAGAAAGATTAGAATTGCTACAATGTCAACTAATTCTCTTTTTCTAATCCTATCACTGTAAGTTCAGTTATTATTCAGATTTGAACACATAATAGAAATCATGATTGTAATGAATCGAATCTAGAGCTATACCTAATTGTAAGATAATCAATTCTGATTCATGCTTATTCTTTTGTCAAATCTGAAATTACCTATGCCTATGAGACTGTTGTGATTGAACCTATCATGTTGTACATCAAATTAGTAATTTCTTTATGTTCAATCCTATCGAATTTGTATACTTATGATGCATTTTCCTTAGTTTGCTCATATTCGTTGTTAATGTACAATATGCCTATTGGAACCATGATTCTTGTGTTTGGTACACCTTTACATGCCTATTTTCCCTTATGTCAATTCTTGTGTTTCTTCTCTATCCCCGTTCCGTTTTATTTTATGAGTACTTGGAATTTGTAAACCTTGTTGAATCTTGTTGTACGTGTGATTGTAATGCGGGGAATCGGGTATAACTTATTGGAGTTGTCTTGGACCTAACAAGTATATTGGTCATAACTTTAATTGACTACAATTGTGGATAATTGGCATACAAAAATCTAGACTTGGACATGAACGGTAAATATGTAAATTGGATAAAAGATGAACATGCCTAACCCAAGGTTAGATTGAGTTGTGGTGTAAGACTTCCCGGAACCACCCGGCACATTCAGCAACCGCAACAACAGGTCTAATGTGAGAGGTTAGCGCATCAAGCCCAAAACCCGAGGTTAGAATAAGTTTGCGGTAGAAGTCTGCCCGGAACCGCCCGGCACATCCAACAACCACAAACAACAGTTCTAATGTGAGAGGTTGGTGCATTAATAAATTAATTAATGCCAATGAACAGACATGCTAAGAATGGTAAGGTTAAGTAACATATGAATAAGCGACACTTAACCAATGCAACATGTTAATTAAACAAATGGGTGAGGTTAGGCTAAATTGAGAACACTTAACCGTTATAACATGTTGATTAGGAAACCCTAGCAACGGGGACTCATTTCAGCAGTAACCCACATAGATGTATCACGGTACCCTGAACTAGGCAGGGTGGATCACAATTACTGGGCTAATTATAAGCGGTCAAAATAGCGGCAGGTGGTGTGTCAGTGTAGGTTCCGACGGAGTACGGGCGTGCACGTACTCCGGAGTGGAATAATCTGGCACTGGCATTAGTAGTTATACACGTGCATCTTGAACTGTGTCGGGTTGCCATCATAGGGATTGATACACCCCATGGTGGGACCAACACAGGTATCTACAAACAAGCGGGGTCAAATGACACAAGTAATAAATACATACGAGTAGAAGTCGATCGATAAAGGGATCATTTTATTACGAACACATGAGGCTAGTTGAAACAATTGTTAGTAGGTGCAGAGAAATAGAAATGGGTGCGATATCATATTCAGTTTATCTTGCCTTATCTTGTCTTATGTTATCTTGTTACTATGGTATTGTCTTATAATCGGTTTATTCATGTCATGATCTTTTTTGCTTGTTTACATGCTGAAAATCACTGGGCTTACCAAGCTTTATGTTTGATCCGTTTTCTTTCATCTTCTTTTCTTCCCTCCCCCCCCCCCTGGGGTCCACAGGGAGGGAATACTTCAGCTTAGTTCAGACCTTTTCCAGCTTGAAGAGAGTAGATGTATTGCTTGGATTCTCTTTTCTTGGGTTATGGCTGTGGTTACACTTTTATTGGGGATTATTGCTGCTTTACTACTGTTTTATGTTTCTTTATGTATTTGAAGTTTTGAATCAAGATAGAGGTTTTATTTTAATGATTTGGAAGTTAGGTTTTGAGACAATGGTTGTAGTGTTTTGACTGAACCACGCTGCTTATGAAATGATTTCAGTTTTTCCGTTGTTTGTATGTCTGTCTTGTAAATTATCTGTATCTTTTACCTATAATGCTTCACCAAAGTTAATGCATTCTCTTTGTGAGTGACCTTAACGGAGGTTTGGTGTTACATCTAAAATACCAGTTGTATGGTCGAGTACCTTGGGTATCGTTAAAAGGCCAAGATATGTACCGTTGAAAGGCGTATGGAGTTTTTTTTTCTTGAGCCGGGGTTACCATTAGCCCTTGACATATGGCAAGGTTGGCCGTCATACGATTAATGATGGTTTCATAGCAGGATAGGCAGTGATAGCCAGCATCATTGAAAGTTGGTTGTTTTGCTTGTACCGTCACACGTAGATTGTCAGACGTCGAAGAAGATGTTTCTTGGGTACTTGTCTGATGTTGGTTTAGTCCTTCGGGGCTTGTGCTTGAGGAATGCTGATCTCGATTAGGGTAGTTTTATGTGAGATATAACTGGTTGTTATGATTTCTATTGTCTGGTTATTTCTGATCTCCATGGATGCATCATTGTTTTCAAAGTTTGTTGTAAAGGCTATCACGGTCATATGTGGGGAAGACAGGTTTGGGTTCTCCTCTGGTTTTTTGGTAGATTGGTTGGTTAATTTGCCTATTATCATATACTTTACTGATGATGTTAGATAGTTGTTTTATCGCTCACTTAAACTGTTGTCTGACTCAAGGTTTTATGCTTCCCTCTTATTACCTTGGGCTGTTCATCCGGTTTTGGATGGGCAGACTGAGTAACAGGTTACAGGTATCATAGCTTAGTGAGACGAGGATGTTGTGCGGTGGCGAGTAAGAGGCTGGCATATTACTTTATACTATATAGTATATGTTGATTTTTGTTGTGTGATGGTTGACTCTGAGTGTTGTAGTGAGGTGAATTTGTACAGACGCTAATGTTGTAATCCAAAGATGTGTGGATATTCTTTCAAGTTGTTATGAAAGTTCAAGTTTCTCCTCAAATTTGCTTCACTATTATTGCCTATTGTATATGCTCTATTATATTTTATCCTTGCACTGTGAGTTATATGCCAAGTTCCGCATGTGTTTCATATCTCGATGATCATCCATAGCTGCCCGACATGTTTTTCAGCTCATTACTTCCATTGTTAAGTGCAGGAGTTATGGGCGGTCGTCACATAGACTGACATATGGTTTCTCTTTTCATGTGCTTCTCTTGCTTTCCTATTAGCTCGCTCATTTCTCTGTTGCTCTTTCCTGTTGTAGCTTGTTCTCTTACTCACGTGGTTTCCTCGTTTCGAGAAACCCTAATTTTAGGGCATGTCTCTGAATTTGGTTGCCGAAGGGTTCGTCGTCACTGGCTCTTTTCTTCAGCCTTGTCCACGTTTCGAGGCTATTTCGAACACGCTATTGGCAGTGGCAACTTGTCCGGTTTATGTTTTGGTAACTGGTGCAAATTCTATCAAGGTTTGTCATTGAAGTCATTTGTTGGTCTTCTACGCCACTGTTTCTTCGATGTTGAGGGTTGTTTTTTGGAGCTTTCCCTCCCCCAATACTTATCAGATCTGGTGACTAAACTGCCCCTGCGTAGGAGTTTTCACCGATCTCTGGTTGTAGGGGAGAAAGGTATACATCACTGCCCTAAAGTCAGTCGAGAAAAGCGGGACTTAACTACCCCTTTTAAACCTCATCTCAGCTTCATGTTCTCAAATGTGTCTCCTATTGTGGCTTTTCATGGGTTTTATGTTGGCTCTTTGGTTTGCGGTGGCATTTTTGGCCCTGGATTTGGTAATGTTGTATCGACTGATTTATTCAGAGTTGGGGAATTGATCAAACCACCCAATATCAATCAGTCTGCTGATTTTTTATGCTCCTGGATGTTGGTGTTAGTGGGCAGCAGGCTATCTCCCGACGTCGACGACGTAAGTCTCATCACTCATGAAGACATAGTGTTGTTGTTCCTATAGCTGGTTAGAGTTGCTCTCCGTTGTCAGGTGTTTCATCGTTGTTCACCCAGCTGGTTGGTAAACAAGCTCCCACTGTGCTCGATCTTTCCAATTATTTCTCTGTTTTAGGGGGAGAAGATCTTTCGGGTGTTAGCAAGGCGGTTTTTTCTACTCCCATTCAGAGGGAGGTTGTTGCTTCTGTAGCAGTTGGTAGTTCGCAGTGGATGCATGGAGTTGGTTTCAGGAGTTGGCATCGGTCCACTAAGGCTGAATTATCGTTTGCAGCCAAGGAGTGATGATCTTGGCATGGCAATGAAGTCTGGTCTTCGGACTTATGGCTTGGCGTGTGTTGTGGAAGTGGCTACAGTTTCTCTAGAGGATCTGTCTGTTGGTTCTTGCTCGACTGTTATTGGTAATAGAAGCATCAAACTTGATGCGTTTATTGACAAGAGGTATTGTTTTTTTTTTCTTTTTACCTTTTTCGGCTGTTGATGTGTTTGTGGCTCTACCTGTGCCTTTGGTATATCGGCCAATCACTAGCGAGGTTATTATTAGTGAATCTGCTTGTTTTTGTGGGGTTCTTGCTAATCTGTTGTACCTATCTCTTCTTTTCTGTTGGGCTCTATTTCTCTTTCATGTCCTGTAGCTTTTCCAGTCTTATTCTTGCATGTTTGTTGGTTGGACGGTGCCTTGTGTGTGGCAATGAGCCTTGACACACTCCTATGTGTGCTAACTTTCTTAGCTTATCCATCTTCGAATGTGAATAGGACAGGTCATGTGTGTGTGGTTTTGTGAGCTGGTGTGTTCGCTGATCGGTTACAGGGTCTCATTTGACATTTTCGGTTGATCTTTGTGTGACTATCGATATGTTCTTTCCTTCTTGGTAGGCATGGCATGTTTTTTATGCAATGTCACTAGGTTCGGTTTGTGTGGCCTTGTGGGCCTTTCCATTTTGTTTGTTGGGCCTGCATTGGTTTGACGACGCTAGTCTGCTTTGATTGGTCATTGTTCCAGCTAGTATGTTGGGACTCGATTTAGTTTTTCGAGCAGGCCGTTTTTTGAGTCATTGCGAGGTCGTTTTTGTGTCGTTGGTGACTCAGATAGTTAGGTTTTGGCTTTTGATTTGTTGTGGGTTTTTTTGGCAACTTAGCTGGGTTTTGTCCAAGTGGGATGGGTGGTCTACCTTTTGTAGGCATATAGCAGTGCCTATGATGGCCCACTATACGGTTTATCAGGGAGATGGCCTCCCTACTTTGCTTTTACCCTCTATATTATGCTGGTACTCGGGCTATCGATCTTTACCTGTCAGGCGGGGCTGTCAATCTAATGAGAGCTCGGCATTGGTAAAGTTCACACATAAACTGGTGTTGCCTCCTACAGGTAATCCCACATTTCCTTAGTTTGCTCTCTTTTCCCTGTTTTATCTGCTTTTGTGCTTCTGTTGTCTCAGTGCGTCCCTTGCCCCTCTGTCTCTCCCTGTTGTCTACGTTTCTGTCTTGTCTCCTCTTCTTAGTAAGGAAGAAATAACGATCATTAATGATCGTCTATCTCGACTTACTAAATACTCCTGCCCTTCTAGGTCTCGTAGGTATGGAACTTCTCCTCCTCTTTAGAGACAAGGGAGATATTTGGGGTTCTCTACGTTTAGTGAGGCTTTCGTTCGCTCTTCTACCTTCTCTTTGCGTAGTAGTCGTCGAGCGGCGCCTAGCACTCCTCACACCATTCGTACACACTCTATAGCGGCGTCTAAGCAGATCATTAGATCTACTCGACACACATTGTGTCTTATCTGTGTTGGGTGGGGGTTGTATTTGCTTTCTAGTCTATTTTTTCTTGGTTCCTAGATGGTGATTTCCTCTTTTGGAACGTTCGTGGTATTGGCAACAATGCTTCTGTGGCTAGACTCAAGCGCATTGTTAAGAAGCATTCTATCCTTTCGGTGGCGCTCCTAGAACCTATGTTAGGCCCGAAAGAGATCACCAAATTCGTTCTTTCTCTTGGCTTTGGCGGTGCCTTACCCAATGTAACAGGCAAGGTTTGGATCCTTTAGTCCAAAGACATAGTTTCCCACCATGTTTTCGACTCCGACAAGTTACTTTCAGTAGCCTGCTCGTTTCCTTCCTTTTCCGCATCATTTCTATTCTCTGTTGTCTATACTAAGTGCGACAGGATTGAACGGTCGACTCTTTGGAACGATAGCCTTGGCCTTTCTGGCTTTAGTTTTTCGGTATCGGTTTTGGGAGGCGACTTTAATGTTGTCTCCTGCCAAGCTAAAAAACAGGGAGGCAATGTCGTTAGGCATTCAGCTCTGGAGGATTTCAATACCTTCATCGTCAGTTCGGGGCTGACTGAAATCTCTTTCGTCGGTTTGGCTTTCACTTGGTGTAATAACCAAGACGGACCTAATCGGTTTCTATCTAGGTTTGACATAGTTTTCTATTCGGAAAATTGGTTTAGCCTTTAGTTCGTATAGTCTGTTTCTCATCTGCATCGGATCATCTCACACCATGCTCCTATGCTTCTCCGTTGCTCTCCCAACACTCAATTTGGCCTTTCCTCTTTTAGGTTCCAGAGTATGTGGACATTTCATCGCTCGTTCCATCGGTTCATGGAAGACTCCCGGAACTCCCCGGTAGTGGGCTCGCCTGTTGTCACTTTTTCTCGTATGCTAAAGCATCTTAAGACTTGCCTCAAGGCTTGGAACATACAAGTTTTCAAGAATATTTTTGACCGTGTCAGAGCGGCCGAAGAGACTCTTGTTCTTGTTGAGGATTCTTTCGACGAAGACCCCTCTACTGGTAACAAGGAGGCATGGACTATGGCCTAATTAGCCTTTTGTTGGAACTTTGTATCGAGAACGACTATCTTCGCCAAAAGGCAAGGATCAAGTGGGTGGATTGCATTGACTAACGATAGAATACCAGATTCATTGATTTGGCATCTCTTTGGGTTGTTCTGTCATTTCTTTCTTATCCTTCGCTGACGACATTATTATTTTCATGAATGGTATTCGTATTTCAGTTCGACGTCTTGTCGGCCTCATTCAGCAGTACAAGATTTGTTCAGGCCAGCTCGTTAAAACTGCTAAAATTTGTTTCATTCCGACGAGATATTTGTCTGTGGTTAGATTTTCTTGGATCGAAACCTTCACTGGCTTCAAGGTGGCATTCCTTTCCTTACCATACCTCGGTACTGTACTTCACAGAGGTCGTAAGCTCAACGCCATTTTCGACTCCCTGATCGACAGGACTAGGGGGAAGATCATTAGGTGGAATGCGATGCTTCTCTCTTAGGCAGGAAGACTGGTTCTCATAAAGTTTGTGCTTGACTCTATAGGATCACATGCATTTGCTGCTATGACTCCTACCTCTTCTTTTTTTAGATCTTACCTTTCTTTGGCTTCATCCGCTAATCATCACCATTGAATTTCTTGGGACATCATCTGTCGCCCTAAAAGCGAAGGGGGCTTAGGCCTCAGAAATCCAAAGGATACCTGTACTGCCTTTGCTTGCAAGCTGTGGGCTAGGTTTGAAGCGACGATTCCTTATGGGCGACGTTCCTTCATGCCAAGTACCGCAGGCTATAGACCGAGAACTATTCCGGTATCCCGCCATACGCTAGTGAGACGTGGAAACGGATGCAATCCCGTGAAGGCATTTTTGGATTCACATGGTGGTGGATCCAAATGGGACGACGATCCCTTTTCGATTAGAGCGTCTTGGAGCTTGACGTTGATACCATATCCACGTCTCAATCTCTTTTCTTTCATCTGGGATGTCTATATTCCTTCGATGCTTTCTCTATTTATGTGTCGGACCCTTCACGAGGGGCAACCGATAAATGAGAACCTCCAGAGTATTGGCATCCCTATAGTGTCCCGTTGCAGGTGCTGTGGGTCTGGGGATACGGAATCCGTAGCTCACTTGTTTTTTTCTTTGGCTTTTATGCCAAAGCTGTTTGGAAGTACTTCGGGAACTGGGTTGGTATTTGAGGTAATGCATTTTCTCTCGCTGATTTACTGAGAAACTGTTGGACCGTAATCTCAGGTAAATCCTTGTGTTCTATCCTTTTTCGGCTTATCCGTTGTCATATCTGCTGACATATCTGGTGCTCGCGGAATAAGGAGGTGTTTGATGGCGTGCCTATGGACCCCTCATCTATCATCTGAAAGGTAAGGAATGACGTGTTTCTTGTTTTTTGTGGCAGACCGTTTAGAGATTCCTTTGGTTTCCGATCGCGACGGTTTACTAGAACCTTTGATGTTTCATCGGTCCCTACAACCTCCAGAGCGGGGATTGGTTGAACCTGTTGTTTTTAGGTTAATGGGATCCGTCCCACTTTCCTCTCCTCACCTACCTACCCTCCCCTATCTGTTTATACGCTGACATCGTTTACTAGTACTACAGGACCTAGATTTACAGGTTTGTTGGATCACTGGTATTTGGTTCTTCAGGTTATGGACCTGCTCTTTGGATTTTGGAACTTTCATTCAGAATGGGTTGCTGGCTTCAATTGTCCTGCATGTCGATCGTCCTTTTCAGGGGTCTTCAGCCTTGTCACTTTGGCCATTTTCGTTATTCGGCCTTCTTGCCTTGCTGGTCGCATTTCCACTTTGCAGTGGTATACACCTGGCTGATCATTTGTTTTTTTATTGGTTCCGTCTGTATTTTGTTTCCTCTTCTGTTATTGTCGTACATATGAGACTGTATTGATTGTCGTACGATATGGCCTTTGTTGTGTGCATAGATCCTGTAGTTTCTATGGATCTGTTTTTGTGGGTCGTGGGAGAATGGTTTGATTCTCCTTTTTGTTATATTTATATTTCCTTTTTGTTAAAAAAAAGGAAGGCTCGAACTATAGACATCTCACTACAAACCCAAACATCATACCACTACAAGGTACAATTATCATTTACTATGTTGCCTTTTCATTTTATAATATAACATTTAATTTCAAAGCATCAATCACAACTACTGACCTCTTCATCACCTTCGACGGTGTTGCCTTAGACAAATGTCTTGGTTGTCTTGCCTCAGGGCTGGACCTGTTTATATATGATTGTTCTGAGTTGCATGCCTTGGTGCGGTTGATGTTGGATACCAAATAGATGTCAAACATGTGTCAGACTATCAAATATTATTCAACAATTAGGGCTAGGAAACGTCTAAAACACACTTGTATGTCATATGTCCTGTACAACATGTAGTTTTGCGATGTACAACATGAATACTAGTTTGTGCTTGAAAGAAATAAGATGTGTGGATAAACAAATGCTTCCAATGCACAATGAAAACATGTGGAAATTGGTATTGTTAACATGGAAACTACGTTCAATAGTCCCAACTCCTAAAATAAACCGTGCAGGCAGGTACTATTTTCTTCATCATCCTTGTTTGAAGGAGGCTGAATTTTCAAGAGACAAAGATTTTGGAATCACAGATAGTGAGTTTTGGTTGAATGCATGTTCCCATAGCATCCAAGAACCAAAATCAATGAAGTCGCTAAAATTAACAAAATTAAGTCCTACAGGCTGATGCCCATCGATCTTGGGTTGGAGGAATTTTTTGAAACTAACATAGTCAATGTGAAATTGGTGCATGATGTTTATTATAGGTAATGCTATATGAAAGCATTAATCAAGTTGCCATTTTTTAATATATTCCATCGACCAGTGGCAGCTAAGTGTGGCTAAATCGATATAAGTTCGCTAGACTCATGATGGATTTATGCGTAGAAATGTGTGTTAATCAGCTCTTGATATGATTCGAATAATTTGAAGACTAATAAAAGAGGTTGTGAAAAAAATTATGAATCGATAGTGAGTATCAAGATCGAAGTCAATTACAGTGGGAAAAGACAAAAAGTACTAAGTATTGAGGTATATAAAAAGAGTTATTGATAGGTACTAGCCAAGGCTCTATGGACAAAAACTGATCGAATGTATAATTGATAGTTTAATAATTTTCTTTGAATACGTATTTCTTTGTAGTTTAATACTAGAATTTGGTGGATTATGGATTATAGTCTACCTATAAATGGATGTAATTTTTGCCTAAAAGGGAATTCTTCTGTTGTAAAGATCTAGGTATTATACAAACTAAATTGAAAAGGCTCAATACCAGTTACGTGTTAAAGCATTATTTAAAAGGCACATCCTTCCATGAAAATGTTTTGAGTAATGGTTGCATCTTACAAATTTAGGATTGGCTGTATGTTACTCAACAAAACGTTTAGGGTGTGTTCGTTTATGGATACCGGACCATTTGGTTAACGAACACGTCCGATGCCCAACGGCTCAAATTTGAGTCGTTGTCTCACACAATTAAATCCCCCCTCCCTTTCTCCTCACTTCTCCCTGCTTCCATCAGGTATTTTTTTCCCTCTTTTCTGTTTAAGTTATTTTTCCCAGTCAAATGACCCATTCCTCTGCCTTTGGTTCTGGCTCTTTCAACGCCCCCAATGCTACGTGGCCAGTGGATCGAACGGAGGCTTTCATAGATATTTGCCTCATTAACATTCATCTTAGAGGAACCAATAGATTCCTAACTGCTGTGCAGACTGATTTCAAAGAGAGGTTTGAAGACAATTTGACTCAGACCCAAATCAAAAAACAAGTGGAATAATCTGAAGAGGGTCTGGACTTCTTGGAATGCTCTGTTACAGATACCTAGCGATTATTGGGATGCTTCGCAGGACCACTTGGATGGATCAGATGATTGGTGGCATGGGGCTGTACGCATGTACCAGAGGTTTAGGAGACAACCGCCTCTGAAGTTTCGGGAGCAGGATCAGCTTTTTGGGGGATGCATTAGCACAGGCACATGCAGTTATCAGATTCCCCCTGCTCCACAACCATTCGCCCTGACCTAAGAAGATAGTCCACTGCCGGTTCAGTCCGCACGGAGGCAGTCGACACGCTCCACATCTAGTAGGGCACCCCCTCCAGAACCGGCCTTCGTTCAGAAAGAGCGTTTCTCTATGGCGGTGGACCGATGCTATGACCTTCTCTCGCCTATCATTAGTGTCGACAAGTGGGAGATCATTGTGATTTTTCGTCTCGATCGGTCTATCTTGGAGGTGGTGGAGACCCTACCTAATATGGAGTTGGTGGGGCACATGGGTTATCATCTTACAAGGTTCCGCAGACGTTAGTAGTTTGTTGCATGTTTCGTTTTTTTATGTACTGAACTGTTATGGAATATTATTATGTACTAAAATGATATGTTTGGTTTCATATTGTTAGTTTTAATCATTAAATAATTAAATTACAAAATAAAAATAAAATACTCCGCTCAAATTCTCCGCTTAACGCGCCAAACACATTCTCCGCGAACTCCAATTCTCCGCTAACATTCTCCGCTTCCGTTTGTGCGAAACACACCCTTAGTAATCATAAAATCATGCCTTGGCGGACACATTTTATTCTTAATTTTTCCACATTCAGTGAGTTGATAATGTTGGACTGATGACGATATGGATACAAAACCCAATGGCGATAGCGTAAAGGTGGTGCAAGGAAAAAACCTAAGATTTGGCTAAGTACACCAACTAATACTGGCCAATTAAAAAGTTAATTCTTAGTGAGAAATCTATGGATTCTGATCATAGATCATGGCTTAAAACTAATTAATGAAGCAATGCGCATAGGCCAAACCCAAAGACAACAAATTCTGAACTTATTTGAATTGGATTTCAAGTTCCTAAAGAGAATTTGCATTTATACGATAAATCAGAGAATGCGGCCTTGCTCGCATATATTGGGCTTGGCCCATTTTATGTTTACTGTAATAAAATAGACCACTAACATTGACTCATTCATTTGTACAAATTACTTTTTGCATTGTGCATCATTCTCTCTACATTAAAACAAATTTTCTCCTCAATTCGTATTATTGTATCAGATCCCTTGCCTCACGGCTATACTGTTGTTCATCTTCAAGAAAACATTGAGTATCTTACTGCCATAATCAGGGAGTCTTCTTTTCACCAAAACATCATCGGTTTAGCATCTGTACATGATCAAGATTGGAGTATTTGGTTTATTACCCCTCTGATAAGTATCATCATAGGAGTGTATACCTTTCTCTCGATCGTGTATATCTATTCTTATTAGATTTTTGTTTTAGTTACTGCCCTGCCTAAAGGAGATCCGGTAAACTTCGTCATTTCACCTCTGGCTGCAGTTAATCCTTGATAACCCACAGTTACAACCCCACCTAGAGGAGATCAGATAATTATCGTCACTTCACCTCTGGTCATAGCATACTCGCTGATAACCCACAGTTTTCTGTATATCATTCGATTTGAGGCTTCTTTATTCGCTTTCTTGGATCAAGTTCATCCAAGTTTCGGTTTCTTTCCCTTGTTTCCTACCATCTATTCTCTTTCTTTATCAAAATGGCAAGAGAAGACAATGATATCACATCAACAAACTCTAGAAGCGATGCATCGACATTTCTTTGCATGTTGCTGCGCATATCAAGCCAAAGAGCCAAATTGTTGTCATCTCACTTGACGAGAACTACTATATACTATGGAAGTATCAGTTGAGACTGCCCTCAAAGGGTATGGCCTGATTTAGTACATCAGAGGTATCCTTTCTATTCCACCCATCATGATCGAAGATCCTCAAGGCAACTATGTTAGCAACTCAGAACACTGCAGATTTGAAACAAGATAGCCTATTGGCTTCATGGTTTCTCTCTTCTATTAGTGCAAGCCTGTTGTCACAAATTGTTGGGTCAAATTCTGCACATGAAATCTGGACTCGTATTGAGCCGATTTTCAATGCACACTCCTCTGCAAGAATCATGCACCATAGAAGAGAGCTGCAAAATTCAAGAAAAGATGACATGAGTATGAGAGAGTATCTTGCAAAAATCAAGAACTTATGTGACAAGTTAAGTTTAGTGGGGCATCCAATTTCTGATAGTGAATAAGTACTAGTTATAACTAATGGGCTTGATCAAGATTATGAATCACTTATTACTTACATTGCCACACAACCAATATTATCGGACATCCAGTTTATACACTCATCTCTATTAGCCCATGAGGGCAGAGTTGAACAGAGAAAGGCAATGCAAGGAGAGTATTCTGCAAATTTTGCTGCTACATCGAAACGTAAACAACAACAAAGAAATAACAACCAACCAAAGCAAGATAATCATGGCCAAAGGGGTGGACAATGACAAAGAGGACGTAGCAGAGGAAGAAACAACAATAGCAATGGTTTTAAGTGTCAAATTTGCGAGAAATTTGGACACATGGCAAATAGATGCTATTTCTGATTTAATTCTGATTATAACACTATTCAACAAAACCAATCTCAACAGAGGGGACCCAATGCCAATTGGTTTAACTAAATTAGCAAAATAAAGATAATAATGAAACTGGCAGAGGATAGTGCTCTAATACGGATGTTTCTACAAAAGATGATGATATCAACATTGAAGATAGGTATCCAAATTCGGGTGCCATAAATCACATCACTAGCAACCTTCAAAATCTTAATCTTGGCAACAAGAACCATACAGGTACGCATAAATTACACATGGACAATGGTGAAGCCATAAGCATATCACATGTTGGATGTGGCTACATAAAAGGTAAGAGGCATCTATACTTAAATAATTTAGTTAGAGTTCCTAGCATAAATAAAACCTAATTCGTGTATCCCAATTCGATAACGACAACATTATGCACTTTGAATTTCACCATAAGTTTTGTCTTGTAATAGACTTACTAAATAAAACCACATTGTTGCAAGGTAATATGCACAATGATCCATACAATTTCAGCCACATCAAGACAAAGAATGCTAATAATAAAACCATTTGTTGCAGTAATACCTGTACTGCTAGTGATAGTGTTGATTTTTATAAGTATAATTATGTTGACAGTAATAATGTTAGAAACATTTGCAATGAATGTGAGAATTCTGTTATTGATATATGCAAAATTGATCATGATGAAACCCATGTTGACCATGGTAATATAGACAGATTTCATAATCATAAGAATTCTAATGCACATCGCAAATTTTCTAGTAAAGAAATGTTTAAAGCATGGCACTATAGATTAGGACACCCCAGCATTAAAATTATGAAACATGTATTGTATAACAATAACATTCATTGTAAAGACATATCTGATTCTCACACATGCACACATTGTCAACTTGGTAAGTGTCACAAACTACCCTTTGGAAATTCTAAAACCCAGTACTGCAAGCCACTTGAGCTTATAGCTGCAGACTTGTGGGGTCCAGCTCCAATAAATTCTTCTCAGAATCACAGGTATTACCTTTCATTTGTTGATGCTCATACCAGATTCACATGGATATATTTTCTTAGAGCAAAATCAGAAGCATATGCTATTGTTGTTCAGTTTGTCACTTTTGTTGTGAAACAAACTAATTGTAATGTTAAAATATTTCAAACAGACAAGGGAGGTGAGTTCATGCCACTTAAGAAAAAAATGATAAAAGAATTCTACATAGAACCACTTGCCCGCATATGTCTGAACAAAATGGTCTAGTTGAAAGAAAACATAGACATATTGTTGACACTGGTCTAACACTTTTATCTCATGCATCATCACCAATGAAATATTGGTGTGAGGCTTTTCAACAGTTGTTTATCTTATAAATAAAATGTCCACCGAAGTGTGGAATTACAAAAGCCCACATGAGATGATGAATGAGAAAAGACCAGAGTACAACAACTTAAAAATATTTGGATGTTTACGTTTTCCTTATCTTAGACCATATAATAAACACAAACTCAACCTTAGATCCAGTTAATGTACCTTTTTGGGATATGCACATAACCAAAAAGGATACAAATGCTTGGATGATAAAGAAAGAGTTTTTGTGTCGAGACATGTTACTTTTAATGAATCAATTTTTCTCTTTGCAGATAAGGGAAATAAATACAAGAAAGCAAGTGAGAATAGTAATGTGAATGTCCCAATCATACCTGCACTGTCAGAAGTGGCAAAAGATGTTGGAGTGAAAGCTGGCCAAAGTCAATCTATAACAACCCGAATTTTATAACATGTTAAAACAAGAAATCAGGGCAGAATTAAATTATAAATTAAGAATCAATGGGAACGGGTTACGCCATTGCGTTCGTCTCGAAATTCTTCTTGAAAACGAGTCCGAAATTTTGCAAATCGGAGTCCGTATGACCAAGTTATGGCCCATAGAAGATTTCAGAAAAATTCAAAATTCAGCCCGAAATTCAAATTCAGATCCAAACAGTTTAGGCAGGAAAATTTCCCGCCCAGCCCCAGGTCGACTGGGGAGTCGACCTGCCCCAGCCCAGGTCGACTGCCCAGTCGATTTGGGTGTCGACCTGGGGGTCGACCTCCCTAGTCGGCCATCTTGGCTTGGTGCACCTGTTTGCTCCTTTGGGTCTGCCTAGCTAGCCTGTGACGAGATTTAAGGGTTCAGATCTAAACTAGGGTTAATCTAAGGGCCTAAACTAGTCCTAACTTCTATAAAAACACCCTAAGACCTAACCTAAATCACTAAAAATCATTCTAGCAACAAAGTGCTGCCCAAATCTCTCTTGATCATGGCCTCCGTCTCCAACTTCAGAGGCTTGAGCATTCAAACTAGATCCATGACAAAGGAGCAAGCTTTTTACATCAAATCAAGACAGTAGATCAACGTCGCTACAATGATTCTATGACGATTCTTGCTCCTAATTCACTAGCCACGATTTGTAAGTTCTAGATGCTTTTAGATTGAAACGACAACTTGAATATGACATGTGATAAAGTGGAAATTGAATCTATGCATGATAATCGATCCATGCTCATTCTTGTTCGTTTTGGATCTTGACCTTTGGGGATGTTGCTATGACATTAATTTGGACCTATGCATGTTGCAAATCACTCTTTCATATCCTTGTCATGCATGTAATTATGTTTTTCTCTCGGATCTTGTTTTATGCAAAGCTTCTACCTTCCCCTATTTATTTTCTTTTGATGAACCTTGGTCGATTTCGGACCTAGGCCTAAACTACGATTTACATGCGGTTTGTATACGGGGGAATGTTGGGATTTCACCTATTTGGACATAGGTGTGTGGTAGAATTGATTTCATAACATGAACAAGGGGAAATTTGGGGTATTGCCAATGTAATTTGCAAGTTTGGGGGCATACATGAATTGGCATATGAATTAAATCACGAGTTTTGGGGACTATGTAAGTTAAATCAAAGGATTGGGCTTATGTAAATTAGGCATAAGTGGAATTGGAAACATGAACCATGATGTGGGTTTATTTGGGCATGAACGTGACAAAATGTAACTTTGGCTAGAACTTGATTTGGGTGAATTGGCATAAACTTGACATACATGCAAATAGGCGAGATTTGAACATATGGGAAGTGGCTAGAATTGGGTACACGTTCTGATGGACATGTAATTGGGAACTTGGGAATATGCTTAGTAATATGTAAAGTGGGGATTTTGACTTAGGTGACATATATGTAATTAACAGTCTAATGGATGCCTTCGACACGAGGTTAGACTTGAGTTGTGGTGTAATTCTGCCCGGAACCGCCCGGCATATCCAGTGACCACAACAATAATAGTCTAATGTGAGAGGTCGTAGGCAAAGATTAGATTGTGGTAATGCTTGAACCCGAGGTTAGAATGGATTTGCAGTGTAATTCTGCCCGGAACCACCCGGCGTATCCAGTGACCGCAAATAAGTCCAATGTGAGAGGTTGATGCATTAGTAAATAATAAATGAATATGACATTGACGGGTGGGTTAAGTAACTTGATTAGACTAATGACACTTAACCAATATGACATGGACGGGTGGGTTAAGTAACTTGATTAGACTAATGACACTTAACCAATATGATGTGGACGGGTGGGTTAAGTAACTTGATTAGACTAATGACACTTAACCAATATGACATGGACGGGTGGATTAAGTAACTTGATTAGACTAATGACACTCAACCAATATGACGTGGATGGGTGGGTTAAGTAAAACCGGACTTGATTACTTGATGACACTTAACCAGATAACACGATTAGAGGATGGGTTAGTTTAACCTGAATGGGTCGATAACACCCGACTAGTATAGCGCGATGCATGGTAAGTTAAGTAAACTCACAAGGGTAACACTTAACCGTTATAATTTGACTAGTGGATGGGGTTAGATTAACATATACTTAACCAATCTAACAAGGTAACTTGATGGGGTTAAGTCATGAATTACTTGAATATACTTAACCAATCTAACATGATAACTTAATGGGGTTAAGTCATGAATCGCTTGAATATACTTAACCAATCTAACATGATAACTTGATGGGGTTAAGTCATGAATCGCTTGAATATACTTAACCAATCTAACACGGTAACTTGATAGGGTTAAGTCACGAATCGCTTGAATATACTTAACCAATCTAACACGGTAATTTGATGGGGTTAAGCTTAAATATACCTAACCAATTTGACACAATGATTGGGATAGGGTTAAGTCATGAACCGCTGGAATACGCTTAACCAACTTGACACGTGATTCGTAGGGCTAAGTCATGAACCTGAAGGACAACACTTAACCAACTTGACATGACATGTAGACGGGTTAGGTCACGAACTTGAATGACCACAGTTAACCATCTTGACATGCTAGACTGATAGGGGTTAAGTCTTGAATTTAGATGACAACACTTAACCTGCTGGACGGAAACCCTAGTTACACGGTCCTTTTCAGCAGTAGCCCTCTTGAATGTATCACGATACCCTAGGGACTAGGCTAGGGTGGGCACGATTACTGGGCTAATTGTAAGCGACCAAAACGACGGCTGAGTTTGGTGCGCCATTGTAGGTTCAGGCGGACTATGGTCGTGCACGTAGTCCGGAGTTGAAAAAGCAGGCATGGGCACCAGTAGTTGTACACGGTGCGTGCTTGGAAATGGTGTCAGTGGTTGACACCCTAGGGTGGACCTAACACAGAGTAGCTACATTCGTGATTGGGCCATATGACACCGACACACGACGAGTTAGGGCTTGTAGGGAGCCAATCGATTAGATCGTTACGTGGAGAAAGGGCGTTGTTCGATAGGTAGCATAATACCTAGTGGTCCTAGGTGGCATAAACCCTGATCGAATCTAGAAAACGTCCAATAGGTAGCATAATCCCTAGTGGTCCTAGGTGGCGTAAATCCTAGATGAACACGCGATAATTCATGATAAGGGAATCTGGCCAGAACAAGGATGGCAGTCCAAGCGATTTCAAGGATGGTGACACTACGTTGTAGTGGTACAGAATAACGTGACGGAACCCGTACGATATACGGCAAGGGACTATACATATACATGGAAGGGATGATACGAGTTTGGATGCTAGTACGGTTGGTGCAGAGGACGTTAGACATGCGATGTTATTCCGAGTTTATCTTGTTATCTTGTTACATTGGTTATCCTGTTACCTTGGTTATCTTGTTACTTGAGTTTATCTTGTTATCTTAGTTTGATCTGTTTATCTTGTCATCATGTTTATGTTTACTTTCAGTTTATACATGTCATGTTACCTTTACCTGTTTTTAGGCTGAAAGTAGCTAGGACTTACCAGACTTTATGACTGACCCCGTTTTGTTTCGCCTCTTTTTCTTTCGTTTCCCCCCCAGGTTTACAGGGAGGAAATGTTGCTACTTAGTGCGGATTTTCTGCTTCAAGATCATCATCTATGGCTTGGACTTTTCTTGGCTATGGCTGTTTTACTTGGGGAATAATTTATGACTATGGTTTTATGCTTCTTTATTATTGCAAGACAGGTTTCGATGTAAGTAATTTAATGGCACTTTGATGTAAAAGGTTTTAGACCTTACTACTTTTATAAAGTAATAAAATCATGTTTTCTTCTGCTGTTTTATATGTTCTGTCTTGTAATATTTCTGTGCATGTTTACCTAGATAATACTCACCAAAGCTAGTACATTCCCTTTGTGAGTGACCCCAGCGGAGGTGGGGTGTTACATTTGGTATCAGAGCGAGGTTACCAGACTAGGCAAAAGTTTTTAAAAACCTTCTGAAATTATTTTCAAACCCGTTTACAAAGAAGCATTTTCCAAGAAAAGTTTTAAAGAAAAAGGCTATTCCCCAAAAAGCCATTAGCACTATCTTGTGTTCCCTTGATCGAATCTCTTTTCCTTTCTTTCCTCCGCCTGCAGTCACAGTAGTTTTAACTGTGCCTAATCCTTTTCTAGCTACGTAAATGTTTTCTGTGCGATGGAGGAAGTTCTCAAGAGACCCGTTACCGTGTTATACAAGAAAGGATAGGAGTGGTTAAGGCGAATGAGGCTCGGAACAAGAAGGTAGTTAAGTACTATAGGACAAGGACATGGGCAAAGAACAAGATCGTCGAGAGGGCAATTGTATACTCTCACCCAAGAGGGATGGTAACGTTTCTGTTATAGGTTTTCCTTTCTATCATCCCGTCAGGACTTTGTTTTGTACATCGCATCCTTTTTAAATCCTGCTTCGATAGTTGGGTCCCTGCACCTTAGTACTAGCACAATAGAGGGTCCCCTTTTTGTCTCAAATCCTGTTGGGGGATCGTCCCATTTATTCATGACTTGTTTGGATTTGAGGACATCTATGACTTTTGGGAATAATGCTTATGTTTTTGAGCTATGGGTTGATTCTAGGAATGGAGTGGTTATCCAGTAAGGGTGCCATCCTCGGGTCGGAAAGGAGGGCAGTTAGACTCTTGACTTGCCTCGGTAATACCCTCGAAGTCTCGTGTAACCTTTAGGGTTCTGTCATGATTGGTTACCTAGAATCTCTTGATGCAGTTGTTGGTAATCCGTTCGAGTAGAGTTCGCCACTAAGGCGGATGGCTCATTTCGCTTGTGCATGAGATATGGAAATCACTCTAGTAAGTACACTTGGTAACATGGTTGGCATTTGTTTGTTTTCAAGAGATAAGTTCTTCTGCGTGGAATGTCGTAGAGCAAGTAAACGAGATCCATGATTCACTAGTGAATTTTGGAGAGCTTGCATGAAAACCGTGAGTACACGGATATGGTTGAGCCAAGTATACTAGAGGGAGAATAAGTAAAAGTGGAACAAGAGGCGACAATGAAATGAGTTCCAGCTTGTATTTGGAAATAGGAATTAAGAAGTTACGGAATCATGAAGTTAGAGACAGCCAAAGCACAATGGAGTTAAGCTCAAGGAAATGTGACTTAGAAGACTGAAGACTAGATACGCGCATCATATCTCTTTTTAAGAGTATATCCTTGATCCCTGTTTTTCTGTAGAGCTTACTCGCATGCTATCTTTTATGCATATCCTCTCGGTCCTATTTTCGATCTTATTTCTGTTGCAAACTCCATAGGGGGTATGACTCATCGGTTAGTAATACATGTCAGGGTTTGAAGGTGTCCGTTAGGTTGACTAAACCTTTTGGGATTTATAGGATATGGGTTGGCCTTTGAAAGGGATTTCTTGTAATCCAAAAAGGAGTTTATCTTGCTTATCTTCTCGATCCTATCATGAGAACCTTAGGTAGAACCCTATGGATGCAAACATGTATTTGAAACATGTTATGATTGATGTTTGCGAAATGGTTGCAAGTGGTCGCAAGTGGTTGCTCGTGGATGCATGAATACACATTAGGCACAAGATCGGCTCAGACACATTTCCATGTTGCATATGCATGAGTGTTTATACTTGTTTATGGATGAAATTGAATGTGTTATCATGTGAATATTGCATATGGATGAATGGTTGCGCACACATATAGTGTTTATGTGACTAGGACTATTTGCATACATGTGGATTCATGGCACTAAACATATTCTGCATTTAGAAGATCAATCAGGCCTGATCATTTGCATTAGATAAGGAACACACATACACACACTCTCTGCATATGTTCATACAACATTAGAAATCTTTTAAGGACAATGGTTGCTTGTGGATGATGTTTTGAGTAGATGGATGATGGATGGTAGGATACGTTCTTCCTAACTTAGAGATTT
Organism: Allium sativum; assembly: GCA_030737875.1. Classification (NCBI taxonomy): domain Eukaryota; kingdom Viridiplantae; phylum Streptophyta; class Magnoliopsida; order Asparagales; family Amaryllidaceae; genus Allium; species Allium sativum. The sequence continues at coordinate 669,046,770 of CM060924.1, forward strand.
CGGGGACGAAATCCTTTAAGGTGGGGAGAATGTAACAACCCGAATTTTATAACATGTTAAAACAAGAAATCAGGGCAGAATTAAATTATAAATTAAGAATCAATGGGAATGGGTTACGCCATTGCGTTCGTCTCGAAATTCTGCTTGAAAACGAGTCCGAAATTTTGTAAATCAGAGTCCGTATGACCAAGTTATGGCCCATAGAAGATTTCAGAAAAATTCAAAATTCAGCCCGAAATTCAAATTCAGCTCCAAACAGATTGGGCGGGAAAATTTCCCGCCCAGCCCCAGGTCGACTGGGGAGTTGACCTGCCCCAGCCCAGGTCGACTGCCCAGTCGACTTGGGTGTCGACCTGGGGGTCGACCTCCCTAGTCGGCCATCTTGGCTTGGTGCACCTGTTTGCTCCTTTGGGTCTGCCTAGCTAGCCTGTGACGAGATTTAAGGGTTCAGATCTAAACTAGGGTTAATCTAAGGGCCTAAACTAGTCCTAACTTCTATAAAAACACCCTAAGACCTAACCTAAATCACTAAAAATCATTCTAGCAACAAAGTGCTGCCCAAATCTCTCTTGATCATGGCCTCCATCTCCAACTTCAAAGGCTTGAGCATTCAATCTAGATCCATGACAAAGGAGCAAGCTTTCTACATCAAATCAAGAGAGTAGATCAACGTCGCTACAACGATTTTATGACGATTCTTGCTCCTAATTCACTAGCCACGATTTGTAAGTTCTAGATGCTTTTAGATTGAAACGATAACTTGAATATGACATGTGATAAAGTTGAAATTGAATCTATGCATGATAATCGATCCATGCTCATTCTTGTTCATTTTGGATCTTGACCTTTGGGGATGTTGCTATGACATTAATTTGGACCTATGCATGTTGCAAAACACTCTTTCATATCCTTGTCATGCATGTAATGATGTTTTTCTCTTGGATCTTGTTTTATGCAAAGCTTCTACCTTACCCTATTTATTTTCTTTTGATGAACCTTGGTCGATTTCGGACCTAGGCCTAAACTACGATTTACATGCGGTTTGTATACGGGGGAATGTTGGGATTTCACCTATTTGGACATGGGTGTGTGGTAGAATTGATTTCATAACATGAACAAGTGGAAATTTGGGGTATTGCCAATGTAATTTGCAAGTTTGGGGGCATACATGAATTGGCATATGAATTACATCACGACTTTTGGGGACTATGTAAGCTAAATCAAAGGATTGGGCTTATGTAAATTAGGCATAAGTGGAATTGGAAACATGAACCATGATGTGGGTTTATTTGGGCATGAACGTGACAAAATGTAACTTTGGCTAGAACTTGATTTGGGTAAATTGGCATAAACTTGACATACATGCAAATAGGCGAGATTTGAACATATGGGAAGTGGCTAGAATTGGGTACACGTTTTGATGGACATGTAATTGGGAACTTGGGAATATGCTTAGTAATATGTAAAGTGGGGATTTTGACTTAGGTGACATATATGTAATTAACAATCTAACGGATGCCTTCGACACGAGGTTAGACTTGAGTTGTGGTGTAATTTTGCCCGGAACCGCACGGCATATCCAGTGACCACAACAATAATAGTCTAATGTGAGAGGTCGTAGGCAAAGATTAGATTGTGGTAATGCTTGAACCCGAGGTTGGAATGGATTTGCGGTGTAATTCTGCCCGGAACCGCCCGGCGTATCCAGTGACCGCAAATAAGTCCAATGTGAGAGGTTGATGCATTAGTAAATAATAAATGAATATGACATAGACGGGTGGGTTAAGTAACTTGATTAGACTAATGACACTTAACCAATATGACATGGACGGGTGGGTTAAGTAACTTGATTAGACTAATGACACTTAACCAATATGACATGGACGGGTGGGTTAAGTAACTTGATTAGACTAATGACACTTAACCAATATGACATGGACGGGTGGATTAAGTAACTTGATTAGACTAATGACACTCAACCAATATGACGTGGATGGGTGGGTTAAGTAAAACCGGACTTGATTACTTGATGACACTTAACCAGATAACACGATTAGAGGATGGGTTAGTTTAACCTAAATGGGTCGATAACACCCGACTAGTATAGCACGATGCATGGTAAGGTTAAGTAAACTCACAAGGGTAACACTTAACCGTTATAATTTGACTAGTGGATGGGATTAGGTTAACATATACTTAACCAATCTAACACGGTAACTTGATGGGGTTAAGTCACGAATCACTTGAATATACTTAACCAATCTAACATGATAACTTGATGGGGTTAAGTCATGAATCACTTGAATATACTTAACCAATCTAACATGATAACTTGATGGGGTTAAGTCATGAATCGCTTGAATATACTTAACCAATCTAACATGGTAACTTGATGGGGTTAAGTCACGAATCGCTTGAATATACTTAACCAATCTAACACGGTAATTTGATGGGGTTAAGCTTAAATATACTTAACCAATTTGACACAATGATTGGGATAGGGTTAAGTCATGAACCGCTGGAATACGCTTAACCAACTTGACACGTGATTCATAGGGCTAAGTCATGAACTTGAAGGACAACACTTAGCCAACTTGACATGACATGTAGACGGGTTAGGTCACGAACTTGAATGACCACAGTTAACCATCTTGACATGCTAGACTGATAGGGGTTAAGTCTTGAATTTAGATGACAACACTTAACCTGCTGGACGGAAACCCTAGTTACGCGGTCCTTTTCAGCAGTAACCCTCTTGAATGTATCACGATACCATAGGGACTAGGCTAGGGTGGGCACGATTACTGGGCTGATTGTAAGCGACCAAAACGATGGCTGAGTTTGGTGCGCCATTGTAGGTTCAGGCGGACTATGGTCATGCACGTAGTCCGGAGTTGAAAAAGAAGGCGTGGGCACCAGTAGTTGTACACTGTGCGTGCTTGGAAATGGTGTCAGAGGTTGACACCCTAGGGTGGACCTAGCACAGAGTAGCTACATTCGTGATTGGGTCGTATGACACCGATACACGACGAGTTAGGACTTGTAGGGAGCCGATCGATTAGATCGTTACGTGGAGAAAGGGTGTTGTTCGATATGTAGCATAATCCCTAGTGGTCCTAGGTGGCATAAACCCTGATAGAATCTAGAAAACGTCCAATAGGTAGTATAATCCCTAGTGGTCCTAGGTGGCGTAAATCCTAGATGAACACGCGATAATTCATGATAAGGGAATCTGGCCAGAACAAGGATGGCAGTCCGAGCGATTTCAAGGATGGTGACACTATGTTATAGTGGTACAGAATAACGTGATGGAACCTGTACGATATACGGCAAGGGACTATACATATACATGGAAGGGATGATACGAGTTAGGATGCTAGTACGGTTGGTGCAGAGGACGTTAGACATGCGATGTTATTCCGAGTTTATCTTGTTACCTTTGTTATCCTGTTACCTTGGTTATCTTGTTACTTGAGTTTATCTTGTTATCTTAGTTTGATCTGTTTATCTTGTCATCATGTTTATGTTTACTTTCAGTTTATACATGTCATGTTACCTTTACCTGTTTTTAGGCTGAAAGTAGCTAGGACTTACCAGTATTTATGACTGACCCCGTTTTGTTTCACCTCTTTTTCTTCCGTTTCCCCCCCAGGTTTACAGGGAGGAAATGTTGCTACTTAGTGCGGATTTTCTGCTTCAAGATCATCATCTATGGCTTGGACTTTTCTTGGCTATGGCTGTTTTACTTGGGGAATAATTTATGACTATGGTTTTATGCTTCTTTATTATTGCAAGACAGGTTTCGATGTAAGTAATTTAATGGCACTTTGATGTAAAAGGTTTTAGACCTTACTACTTTTATAAAGTAATAAAATCATGTTTTCTTCCGCTGTTTGATATGTTCTGTCTTGTAATATTTCTGTGCATGTTTACCTAGATAATACTCCACCAAAGCTAGTGCATTCCCTTTGTGAGTGACCCTAGCGGAGGTGGGGTGTTTCACAATCTGACATTGGTCAGCCGACCATCTCAACAACAAAATCAGACAATAATCCAAATTCATCCAATACTGACACATTAACACACCAAAATAATGACATTCATTTTAGTGAAGATAACGACAGTGAATCCAAGCAGTTCTAACTCATGCAATCATGGAGAAAACCAACACCAGAATCAAACTGATGTTGGTGGTCATCCCATGATCACAAGAGCGAAGAGTGGGGTTTTTTAACATAAAAAATATACATTGCATATGTCAGTGATAAGGAACTTGTCTCATACAAAGAAGCAGTCAAAGATATCAAGTGGAAAGAAGCCATGGATGCAAAAATGAATGCACTCAATAAAAATGGAACATGGACTGTTATGAAAGCAACAAAACATAAAAATATAGTGGGATGCAGATGGACTTATAAAATAAAGCATAAAGCTAATGGTAGTATTGATAATATAAAGCAAGGCTTGTGGAAAAGAGGTACTCTCAACAACTTGGTTTTGACTTCAATGAAGTATTCTCGCTGGTTGTTAAACTAAGCACTATTAGAATTATTCTAGCTATATCCATGCAAAGACAATGGGCTATAAGACAACTTGACGTAAATAATGCATTCCTTAATGGGGAATTACAAGAAGAAGTGTATATGCAGCAGCCTGAAGGATACAGTTCAGAATGCGTTAATGAAGTATGCAAACTACATAAGGAAATTTATGATTAAAACGAGCTTTAAGAGCCTGGTACGAAAATCTCAAGCATACACTCACCAAATGGATTTTAATGCCACCAAATCAGATACTTCATTATACATCAAAAGAAAGGAGGGTGTTGTAACTTACATCCTAGTATATGTGGATGATAGATTGGTTACTAGAAGAAGTAATGATGAGATAAGCAAAGTTATATAATGTTTAAACCAAACATTTGCTTTTAAATATTTGGGCAACCGAGATTACTTTCTGGGAATTCATATAAAAAGGACATCTAAAGACCAAACTTTTATGTCACAGAAGCATTACATTTATCGACAGCCAAAATCGATCAAGCTAAATCTCTACCCACACCCATGACAAGAAATATTAGATTATCAAAACATGAAGGTGAAGCAATTGACAATATAAAGCAACATAGAAGCATTGTCGGTGCTATACAATATGTTACCATCACAAGTCCTGACATATGTTATAGTGTGAACGGAGTTAGTCAATTTATGAAAAATGCTAACAGTGATCACTGGAAGGTGGTAAAGCATATTTTGTGCTGCTCAAAGGGTACAATTGACTATGGATTAACAATCAAATACAACAAAAATTTGAACGTAAACGCTTACAGCGATGCCAATTGGGCAAGTGATCCTGATGACTGCAAATCAATCTCAGGATATTGTGTTTATCTGGGTTGCAATCCAACATCTTGGTGTACAAAGAAGTAAACCACCGTTTCTCGCTCCAACACAGAGGCAGGGTATAGATCAATCGCAAGCACCACCGTAGAAATTATTTGGATTGAGAGCTTGCTGAAAGAATTGGGGTTTGATCTACAGCAAAAACCAGTTATTTGGTGCGATAATAAGAGCACGATATCCCTCTCAATGAACCTAGTTCAACACTCTTGAACTAAACATATCGAGATAGATCTCCACTTTGTTCGTGAGAGGACAAGTAGTGGAAAGCTAATGATAAACTATGTACCATTATTTTATCAGCATGCAGATGTCTTAACTAAAGCTCTATCACGAAAGAATTTTGAGAGATTGAGGATAGTTTTGAAGGTGGAAAAGGAGCCGACATGAGAAACGAAGTGGAGGAAACCCTAGATCTAATTGAGGATGGGTAAAGAGAATTTGCATTTATACGATGCATCAGAGAATGCAGCCATTCTCGCATATATTGGGATTGGCCCATTTTATGTTTACTGTAATATAAATAGACCATTATCGATATCTGTACACTATCATTCATTCGTACAAATTACTTTTTGTATTGTACATCATTCTATCTGCAATAAAACGATCTTTCTCTTTAATTTGTTTTACGCTGCTGTAAATCTTTCTAGAACTAATGGAAATGAATAACGACATTCATCAAAATGACCAAATCCATAGGCCAACCATTACAAGAAACTATTATGTGTTTTACTTGTTTTCCTGTAGTTTTTTTTTCTTTCTATATTATATCTTATCTTGATCTGAAATCTTTACCGATATAACTCATATCTAACCAACACAAGAAAAAAATCTCATACAATGACCTCTTACTAATTTTTTTCGCTTAATTCTTCTCTTTATTTTGTTGTTTATTATTGTCGTTTCTCTACTATTATCAGATCTCTTCGATAGTTCTTATCTATTTTCGAGATCATTCTTGAATTATTTCCCTTTTTCGGTGGAATTAGGGTTATAGCGGTTCTGCCTTGCCGTGATTTTTTTGTGATTAAGGGGTTGTTCTTGAGACCCTGCCCTGACCTAAGTTTGGTGTTTGCAGCGATCTATGCTATTTCTAAGGGTTCAGAAACTATCGGAAAGGTAGGTGATTCTTCGTTAATGGTGAGGCTTTTCTCCTTGGAGTCGTTCAAAGCAGTTTCGAGATACCGGTTCATGTGGTCACGACGCTTTTTTTGAATTGGCTCCTTATTATTCGGCCAGATTAACGACACTCCAGTTTTGAAGAATCGACCCCTCTCTTCGATTGTTTTCCCGCTTCCCCTAATAGGATCTAAAGCTCTTCTGCGCAAAGGGGGTTTCATCACCCCCGTTGTGCCTAACTTGAGATTTGGCTTTCCTGTTGTTCGTTCTATTTGTTCGAAGATGAGTTTTTCGGTTGGATCTCTGTGGTGTGGTAATGCGGTGAGCGCGGTTGAAGGGAGTGGCTTTTTTGGAGATGATGGTAACGAAAGTGATGTAACTACCCCTATTCTACTTCTTCCCACGAAACAGTCTACTCTTTCAATTGTTGGCTCTTCGCGGGTCTATTGGTAAATGTGCGAAGCCTTTGGCTCAGCTTCGGCGTTGTCGACGTGTGAAAGTTGTATGCGAGTTTGCTCCTATTTCTAATGTCAAGGATTCGGGTTTTCCTAGTCCTCGAGCTCAAGCAGCTTTGCTAATATGTTTGAAGAATAGTTTAGCTCGTCTTGATTTTGAGTTGGTGTTGGGTGTCGATGTTCCCCATTGTGATGATTCTATAACAGATTCTCTACCCTCTTTGTCTTGGGTTGATTCTGTCGGTTTGGATGGGGTTACTTCTTTGGTTCCTCGGAAAGGTTGGTTACGTGGAGCATCTTTCAAGCAGTGGCTTTTGTCGGCTCAAGCGTCGGTGGCTAGTCTTCCGCCATCGGCCAATCTCCGTCCGTAGCCTAAGTTGGACACTTATGGCAAGGCAGCAAAGATTAGGCACCCATCTTATGGTTGGTTTGTGGATTTGGGTGTTAGTCGTGTTATTGTTTGTTCCATGTTGGTGAAGCTTGTGGATGTTATCTGGACTTCTCTTATTGGTTTGTCGTGCTTCCGTTATGTTGCCCCATTATCGGTTACACATCAGTTGCAGCCAAAAATCTGTGCTTTCCTCATGACAACTGTTGGTGATAAACTTGGCTATCACGATGTGTTGACTTTGGGTGAACAATTTGCTATAACTATTTCTATGGATTTTGGTCTATCGAACCTTCGGAAGGTTGCTATAGTTGGTTTCTTCGGAGAAGGGGAGTCTGTTGCTGGGAAGGTATGTCTATACTATTTTTATTCATATTATTTCAGTTCGTATTGTTCGAGGTGGTGCCTATGGTTTATTGATTTAGGCTTTTATTGCATGTCCCTTACCAGAACAGTTCATCTGTTTCTTCACTGTTTGTTTATTATCTTATGGGACATGGGGGGTACTTTGCGTCAGTTACTTCCTTTTATTATAGTGTGTGGGTTGCTTGCGGTGTGAACAGTTTTGGCAATCCAACGTTGGTGGTTTCAGTTCGCACTGGTCGGAAAGCGTTTGTTTGCTATGACTGGACGTTGTTTGGGTATTTCTTGTGGGCGTGCTTTGACTTTTCTGTGGTGTCAGTGTTGGATTCTAGGCTGATCGCTTCGTTGATTCATTGTGAGGCCATATATGTGTCATTTGTGACTCGTGTGATTTTGTTTTGGTTATTGGAACTTTGTGTTTTTTTTTGGCAGATATATTGGGTATTGTCTACATGGGATGGATGGTCTCACTATTGTAGACGTATAGTGGATCCTATAATGATCCATTATATGGTTTACCAGGGAGGTGGCCTCCATATATTGACTTTACCATATGTCGTCTATCGGTGTTTCAGCTTCAAAACTTTACCTTTTAGGCGGGTCTGTCAATTTGATGACAGCTCGGCGTGCGTAAAGTTCACACAGCAACTGGTGTTGCATCCTTTGAGAAACCCCACATTTTCACCTATTTTTTCTATTTCTGATGTCGCCTATCTCAACTTACTAAGAATTATTGTCCTTCACGGTCTGGTGTTTCGGTTCCTTATATGCCATATCACGGTTTTGGGGTTTCTTTGGGGTTCTCTATGTCCTATGAGGCATCTGTTCGTTCGTCTACCCGCTCCTCGGGTCGTAGTCTGCGAGCGGCTCCCCGCACTCCACGCACCACTCGCACACCCTCTATAGCAGCGTCCGAGCAAATCTTTAGATCTACTCGTCATACACTTTATCTTATTTGAGTTGCATGCCCACTCCCTCTTGGAGTGGCGTCAATCTTTTTGTGCGTCTGTTTATCTTCTATTTTTCTTAGATGGAAAATTTCCTTTTCTGGAACGTTTGCGGTATAGGCAATGATGCGTCGATGGCTAGACTAGAGCGCATTGTTAAGAAGCATTATGTTTACCTAATGGCGCTTCTATGACCTTTTGTGGGACGAGAGGTGTTCACCAAGACGGTTTTGTCTCTTGGCTTTGGGGGTGTCTTAGACCAATGTTTCTAACAAGATTTGGATCTTTTGGCCCAAAAATGTTGTCGTTCACTCTATTTTCGATTCCGCTCAGCTACTCTTGGTAGCCTGCTCGATTCCTTCTTTCTCCTCCTTGTTTCTTTTTTCGGCGATCTACGCTAAGTGTGATCGGGTAGAGAGATTGGCCCTTTGGTCTGACATTCTCACTCTTTCCAGCTTGTATTTTCTGGTTTTGGTTTTAGGAGGCGACTTCAAACTAGTTGCCTGCCAAGCCAAGAAACAGGGAGGCAGTGTCGTTAATCGTGTGGCGGTAGCGGATTGAACGCCTTCATCGTCATCTCGGGTCTATCCGAGATTTCTTTCGTTGTCTCGGCTTTTACTTGGTGTAATAACCAGGAAGGGCCTAACCGAACTCTTTCTAGGCTTGACAAAGTTTTTGGATCGGAAGGTTGGTTCAACCTTCCCTTCTCCTTCTCTGTTTTTCATCTGCATTGTACCTTCTCACAACATGATCCAATGATCCTTCGCTGCTCTCCCCTTTCCCTCTCAGACCCTTCTTCTTTTCGGTTCCAGAGCATGTGGAGATCACACCACTCGTTCCGTTGTGTTGTGGAAGATTGCTGGAACTTCCCTACTTTTGGTTCTCCGTTTGTTATATTTTCTCATAAGCTGAAGCATCTTAAGGCTTGCCTTAAGGCATGGAACTTTCTTGCGTTTAAGAATATCTTCGACCGTGTTCGAGCAGTTGAATTTACTTTTATCTTAGCAGACTTATCTTTTGATGAGAATACCTCTTCTGCTAATAAGGAGGCTTAGGCACTTGCCCAACTGGCCTTCTCGTCGAAACTTCATATTGAGCACGACTATCTTCTCCAGAAAGCAAGGATCAAGTGGGTGGTTGAAGGTGATACGAACTCCAAATTTGTCCATTCTTCTATCCGTAAGATAATCTTCTTAGGATTTAGCATATCCAGCGCCCTGATCTCTCTATGGCTTCCATGCCGAGTGGATTCAAAGTGTAACAACCCGAATTTTAAACAACGTGTTAAGACAAGAATCAAGGCAGAATTAAATTATAAAATCTGAATTAGATAAAACGGGCTGTGCCATTGTGTTCGTCTCGGAAAAATACGCGAAATAGAGTCCGAAATTTCGTAAATCGGAGTCCGTATGACCAAGATATGGCCTCGCAAAGTTTCACGAAAAATTCGAAAATGAAAACAGATTCAAATTTCAGAATTCGGAAGAGGCGGGAAAATTTCCCGCCAGACCTGGGGATTCGACCCCCTGCTAACCAGGTCGACTGGGGAGTCGACCCCAGGGTCGACCTGGGGGTCAACTTGCCTGGTCGGCCAGGTCGGCCAGGTGCACCTGTTTTGGCTCCTGGGTCTTGTTTTGGAGGCTTGTGACGATTTTTGAGGGCTTGGATCTATCCTAGGGTTAATCTAACGGCCTAAACTACTCCTAATCTCTATAAAAAGACCCTAAGCCTACCCTAAACCCCTCATAATTCACTCATGCCACGAAGTGCTGCCCAAATCTCCATTGATCATGGCCTCCATCTCCAACTTTAAGAGCCTATGCATTCAAATTGGGTTCAAATCCAAAGGTGCAAGCTTGCTACACCAAATCGAGGCCAAATCAACGTTGCTATGCGAGTTTCATGACGGTTCTTCGACAAAGGAGCCACCTTTCTTCGTCAAGATGATGCATGATCCTTTTCCTAAGCCTCGCTATGTAAGTTCTAGCTACTTGTAGATTCTAACGGTGGTTCTAATGTGACATGGGATAAAATGAGATGTAACATGAGTATGTTAACCCATGTAAACCTAGTTTGCCCCTTTATCATGAACATATGACTTTGGGTTATGTTTTAGCGACTTAATCATGCCACTCATGTTATGTATAACCTAGTATATCTTGCAAGTTTGAATCTTTATCTATGGAATGCTAGCATGAACCTTTGGGAACCATTTGACTTGTGAAACATTGGCAAAGATTTGACTTTGGGGCTTATGCATGTAAATGAACCCAAACCCCTTATGTATCATGCATGTTTGTGGCCAAACTCCCTTATGACACTATGCATGTTTTTGGCCAAATCCTCTTATTAAACTATGCATGCTTGTGGGCAAATTCCCTTATGATACTATGCATGTTTATGGCCAAATTTCCTTATGATACTATGCATGTTTGTGGCAAATATGTGGGCATAATACCCTACTATGTGACTCGCTTCCACTTGGGATGGAAATACGTTTGGGTAGCTTAGGAAAAACGTGGGTACGACATGAAAAACTTGACATGGGGTTGCATGAAAAAGGGGACACCCTTGAAACACGTAAACATGAACATGACACATACGAAAACATGGAACTTGGGGCTAGATACGTACGGGTTGTAGGTGTAATATGACACTAGACCAAACATGAAAGTGGCCAACTCGAGGTTGGGTTGAGTTTGTAGCATAAATCTACCCGGACCCGCCCGGCTTAACTAGTGGCTACAAACAATAGGATCCAATGTGAGAAGTTGGTCATGTCGCGCTTAAGACCCGAGGTTAGACTAGGTTGTGGTGTAAATCTACCCGGACCCGCCCGGCTTAACTAGTAACCACAACAAGGTCTAATGTGAGAGGTTGAGAGTGCATTAATTAAATTAATGCCACATGATAAGGTTAAGTAAAGTTGACTAATGACACTTAACCGATATGACACGAATGGATAGGTTAAGTGGGACCGGGCTTGATTTCTTAGTGACACTTAATAATACAAGACAATTAGGGGATGGGGTTAAGTAATTTACACTTAACTAATCCGACTTGGAAATTAGATGGGGGTTAAGAAATTAAGACTTAACTAATCTAAACACGGTAATTAGATGGGGTTAAGAAATTAAGACTTAACTAATCTAAACACGGTAATTAGATGGGGTTAAGTAATTAAGGCTTAACCAATCTAAACACGGTAATTAGATGGGGTTAAGTAACCTATACTTAACTAATCTAAACACGGTAATTCGCTGGGGTTAAGTTAAACACTTAACCAATCTAAACTTGGTAATCCAATGAGGTTAAGTAACCAATACTTAACTAATTTAATATGATAATTTAATGGGGTTAAGTAACTTATACTTAACCAATTATACGTGATGATTTGATGAGGTTAAGTAACCTACACTTAACCAATCTAATACGTGGGTCTGGTAGGGTTAAGTCACAAGACCTTTTAAACGAGGCTTAACCAGTGTAATATGATTAGTGGATGGGGTTAAGTTAACCTACACTTAACCAATCCGACTCGACAATCTGATGGGATTAAGATAATCTACGCTTAATCAATCTAACATGATAATTTGATAGGGTTAAGTCATGAGCTTCTTAGTACACTTAACCAACCTGTAGGGCTAAGCCTTGAACTTGAGTACTTAGCCAATCCTGACATGATTCGTAGGCGGGTTAAGTCATGAACTTGGATAACAACACTTAACCCATTTGACAAAACCCTAGCTCAGGGGACTAGGTAGGAAATCGTAGTTAACAAGGATAGCGGAAAGAGGAGCTAAGTGGTAAATCTTAGTTAAGGATAACTAAGTAATAATTCTTAGCCAAGGACATGGGACTAGTTCATAAAGAGATGAGTAACCTGATACGGTAGGTCGTCGCTTAGTATACAAGGAGGAGCAACTTATCTGACTTGGATAAGGGCTCCAACGAACTGGGTGACAAAGCGGTAGCTTCGGGGGACGTGAGGATACTCTTGGTATCCCTCTGTGAGGTGGCAAGTGGTCCATGAAACCCGGCCTCACAAAGGTTAAGGTCTGCGGTAGAAGAGCCAAGAGTATGCCTTGGTTGCTATGCGAGCGACCTAAAGACTGGGATGGATTAGCGTGGAGTCGACGATACTTGATTTTGCCCCGGGATAGCATGTCACCGACTACCTACCATCTTTAGTCAATCGTGTACGTACGGAAAGGCAGGGAACTCCCAAAAGACCATATACTAACTATCGAGTTATGGCTGAGGTTGGCTATTTGGAAGTGGGCATCGATGGGCCTTAGTGTAGTTCTCATACATGATTTTTCTTGGATTGCCTTTCAGTAGTTGAGGGAGGGGTCACGTGGGACCATAGCCACGGGTACAAAAACAGACCTTGATATCTGCATCAGCAGACGACTTAAAGCTCCCGATCGAGTTCCGTATTTCTTGATTTGCCCTGACACGGAACTCGGATGGCACATTGAGGAACATGTGCGTCTAGACATGGAAAACGGTTCACGATACATACGCGGGATAAAGGGCGCGGTTGACGGGTGGCATAATCCCTAGTGGCCCTAGGTGGCTGAACCCAAACCGAGACACGGAAACGTTCATTAGGTAGCATAATCCCTAGTGGTCCTAGGCGGCATAAATCCTAAGTGAACGCGCGATAGTTCATGGTAGGGAAACATAACTAGATCAAGGGTAGCAGTCCAGAATAACCTCAAGGATAAAACGTTACATGGGAAAGCCCATATGGCATACGGCAAAGGACTGAACTTATACATGGAAAGAAACATACGAGTTGTGAAAACCTACATATGCTATATATTAGGTTGACATGGACCATTACATGACATTGGGCAAGGGACATTCATAATTAACACATGACGCGGGTTGGGATACTAGTACGAGAGGTGCAGAGCAAATATACATGTTAGGACCACGAGAAATATACATGATAGATACCGTGGGATGTTATACAGGATAGATACCTTGGGATATTATACTCGATAGAAACCTGACGATGTGATACCTTGATTTATCATGACACCGTAGTTTATCATGATATCTTAGTTTGCCTTGCTACAGTAGTTCAGCCTGTTACCCTGGTTTAGTTTATCTATCTTGTAGTCATCCTTATGTTTACTTTCAGTTTATGCATGTCATGTTCCCTTTACCTGTTTTTATACTGGAAGTAGATAGGACTTACCAGTCTTTATGACTGACCCCGTTTCGTTTCGCCTCTTTGTCTTCCGTTCCCCCCCCCCCAGGTTTCAGGGAGGAAACAATGTTATCTAGTTCAGATTTCTTCTGCTTGAAGGTCATCACGCATGGCTTAGACTTTTCTTGGCTATGGCTACTTTACTATTTTACTTGGGGAATAATTCATGAAATGGTTTTATGCTTCTTTATTATTGCAAGACAGGTTTTGATGTATTCTGATGTAAAAGGCTTTAGACCTTATTTTATAAAGGTAATGAGATTTGTTTTACTTCCGCTGTTTTATATATGTTCTGTCTTGTAATATTTCTGTGCATGTTTACCTCGATAATGCTTCACCAAACCTAGTGCATTCCCTTTGTGAGTGACCTTAGCGGAGGTGGGGTGTTACATTTGGTATCAGAGCAGAAGGTTACCAGACTGGGCAAAAGTTTTTAAAACCTTCTGAAAACTATTTGAAAAACCGTTTACAAAGAAGCATTTTTTTTTTAGAAAAGTTTTTAAAGTCTATTCCCCAAAAGCCATTAGCACTATCCTTTGATTCCTGGATTGAATCTCTTTTCCTTTCTTTCCTCCATCGGTAGTCACAGTAGTTCTAACTGTGACTAATCTTTGTCTAGCCACGTAGGTGTTTTCCGTATGATGGAGGTGGTTCTCAAGAGACCTGTTGCCGTGGTACAAGGAAGGATAATAAGAGTAAGGATAAAGGACGCGAGCTTAAGGATAAGCAAATGTTGCTATGGCTTTGTCCATCAAGGAGGACAAGGACAAGATCATCTTAGAGGGAAAATTGTACGCTCCCATTTCTAGGGTACCTAAAAGAAATGGTACCGTTTCTGGTAAAGGTTTAGTCGTTCTATCATCCCGTCCAGACTTTGTCTTGATCATCGAGTCATTTAAGTCTGCTTGGATAGTTGAGTCTCTGCACCTTAGTACTAGCACGATAGAGGATCCCAGTTTTTGTCCCAAAAATCTGATTGGAGAGTTGGTCCATTTCTTCATGACTTGTTTGGATTTGAGAATGACATGTCTCAGCTACGGATGGATTCTAGGGATAAAGTGGTCACCCAATAAGGGGTGCCATTCTCGGTTTTGGAAAGAGGGTAGTTAGACTCTCGACTCATCTTGGTGATACCCTCGAAGTCTCGTGTAACCTTTTTGGGTTCTTTCATGGTTAGTTACCTAGAATTCCGGGATGCAGTTGTTGGTAATTCGTTCGAATAGAATTCGCCGCTAAGGCGGATGGTTCGTTTCGATTATGCATGAGTTATGGGAATCACCCTAGTAAGAACTCTTGGCAACATGGATTGGCATCGGCAAACGAGATCCAGAATTCCCTAGTGAATTTTGGAGAGCTTGCATGAGTAAGTGGATACGTTTGAGCCAAGTATACTAGGGAAAGGATAAGTGAAAGTGGAATAAGAAGCGACAGTGAAATGAGTTCCAACTCATACCTGAGAAATAGGAATCAAGGAGCTACGAAATCATGAAGTCAAAGGCAGTCAAGGCACTGAGGAATTAAGCTCAAGGAAATGCGACTTAGAAGACGTAAGGCTAGACACGCGCATCGTACCTCTTTTTAAAGAGTGTATCCATGATCCCTGGTTTTTCCTGTAGAGCTTGCTCGCATGTTATCTTTTGGTGGATATCCTCTCAGTCCTGTTTCTGTTACAAACCCCGTAAGGAGTTTGTCTTGTTTATCTCCTCGATCTCATCTTGGGAACCTTAGATAGAACTCTATGGATGCAAACATGTATTTGAAACATGTTATGATTGATATGGTTGCAAATGGTTGCAAGTGGTTGCTCGTGGATGCGCGAATACACATTAGATACTAGATTGACGCGGTCACAATTCATGTTGCATATGCACGAGTGTTTATACTTGTTTATGGATGAAATTGAATGTGTTATCATGCAGATGTTGCATATGAATGAATGTTTGTGCACGCATATAGTACTTATATGACTAGGACTATTTGCATACATGTTGGACTCATGGCACTAAACATATTTTGCATTTGAAAGATCATTCAGGCCTGATCATTAGCATTAGCTAAGGAGCATATACACACACGTTTTTCATATGTTCATACGGCATTAGAAATCATCTAAGGACCATGGTTGCCTGTGGATGATGTTTTGAGTAGATGGATGATGGATGGTAGGATGCGTTCTTCCTAACTTGGAGATTTCGGGGACGAAATCCTTAAAGGAGGGGAGAATGTAACAACCCGAATTTTAAACAACGTGTTAAGACAAGAATCAAGGCAGAATTAAATTATAAAATCTGAATCAGATAAAACGGGCTGTGCCATTGCGTTCGTCTCGGAAAAATATGCGAAATAGAGTCCGAAATTTCGTAAATCAGAGTCCGTATGACCAAGATATGGCCTCGCAAAGTTTCACGAAAAATTCGAAAACGAAAACAGATTCAAATTTCAGAATTCAGAAGAGGCGGGAAAATTTCCCGCCAGACCAGGGGAGGTCGACTGGGGAGTCGACCCCCTGCCAACCAGGTCGACTGGGGAGTCGACCCCAGGGTCGACCTGCCAGGTCGGCCAGGTGCACCTGTTTTGGCTCCTGGGTCTTGTTTTGGAGGCTTGTGACGATTTTTGAGGGCTTGGATCTATCCTAGGGTTAATCTAACGGCCTAAACTACTCCTAATCTCTATAAAAAGACCCTAAGCCTACCCTAAACCCCTCATAATTCACTCATGCCACGAAGTGCTGCCCAAATCTCCATTGATCATGGCCTCCATCTCCAACTTCAAGAGCCTATGCATTCAAATCGGGTTCAAATCAAAAGGTGCAAGCTTGCTACACCAAATCGAGGCCAAATCAACGTTGCTATGCGAGTTTCATGACGGTTCTTCGACAAAGGATCCACCTTTCTTCGTCAAGATGATGCATGATCCTTTTCCTAAGCCTCGCTATGTAAGTTCTAGCTACTTGTAGATTCTAATGGTGGTTCTAATGTGACATGGGATAAAATGAGATGTAACATGAGTATGTTAACCCATGTAAACCTAGTTTGCCCCTTTATCATGAACATATGACTTTGGGTTATGTTTTAGCGACTTAATCATGCCACTCATGTTATGTATAACCTAGTATATCTTGCAAGTTTGAATCTTTATCTATGGAATGCTAGCATGAACCTTTGGGAACCATTTGACTTGTGAAACATTGGCAAAGATTTGACTTTGGGGCTTATGCATGTAAATGAATGTAACACCCCACTCCCGCTATGATCACTCACTAAGGGAATGCCATAGCATCGGTGGAGTATTTTAGTGAATATAGAACAGAAAAATTACAACAAGACAGATATAAATAGTACTTGAAATTTTAAAACATCATCTCATAACAGCGGAAGTAAAACATGTCTGGTTACATCATAAAACCACAATAAAGGTCAAGTACAATATCCATCAAAATAAAGAAGTACATAATCCCACTCTCATACAATAGCCAAACAAAAGAAAAGATAACTGGATAACTGGAGCTTTACATCTATCCAAGCTCCTAAAGACTGGAACAGCAATCCGATCAAGCTCCACTACTGCTAGGATCCACCGTAGGACCTGAGGGTTGGGAAAAAGATAAAAACAACAGGGTCAGACATAAGTCTGAGCGAGTCCTATAACTTTAACAATACAATCGTTAAAGTAACCAGAGAAGACATAAACTGATATACGGTAACATATAGGGATGAATGGCTACCCTAAGCAGTCAACTAAACGAAGATAAAGGATAAAGACGCATCTACCCTCCCTAAGGTAAATTACTAAACTGCACCACACCAGTCGTTCCTAACTTAAAGGTTGATCCCACCCAAGGACTTATAAAATTTACTAATTAGTACCTGCGTACCCCTAGGTGACCAAGTAGGCGCCACGGGGCCCTACAATCCACTAGGTGTACACACTACTTCCCATTCGATCGGCTCCCTAACGTAGATACCCGTGTTGGCCCCACCGTGGGATGTATCATTCCCCAATGTGGGAACCTGATGAAACTAAAGGTGCACGGCTTATATCTACTCGATGCAACAACGGCTTACCTACCAGCCCGGGCCCACTCACGCATATGAAGCCCGTTGGACTTGCGTTGCCACCGCTAACCCGTTTGCCTCTTACAGTCAAGCCCAGTATGCGTGTCCCGTCCTCGACATGGGTCGAGCCCACAAAGATACGTATGGGTTACTGGTTGAAATGGGCCTCCACAAGCTACCCACCTAAGCTTGTCCCTTTTTCTAGTATATCCCACTTAACCCTTTAATCATGTTTTAATTACATGTTCTATTTTGGTTAAGTATTCTAATCGTATTTTCTATTGCCACCCAAGGCAACCACTAGATTTTCTCATGCCACCCGAGGCACCCACTTAACCCCTCATGTCCCTCTACATGCTAATGTGGTTAAGTGTTTCTTAATTAATTAATTAAGAACGTAACCTTTGTAAAGACCTCTCACATTAGACTGTCTTTTATGACCGCTGGTTAAGCCGGTTGGGTCCGGGCAGCCTTATGTCATAACAGAGTCTAACCTCGTGTCTTTACATTAATTACGTATTTAGTTTGTGCCTAAGACCTCTCACATTGGGCTAACATTTGTAGCAACTGGTTAAGCCGGTTGGGTCCGGGCATTTTTACGCTACAACTGAGTCCAACCTCGTGTCTTAGTCAATTAATTACACCTAATTAATCACCCTCATAATTTTATATTAATTATCCCTAATTAATCAAGTTTTCTTAACATGGGTAGACCTAACTTAATAGGTAAATTCCCATGGGGTAGACCTAACTCAATAGGTAAATTCCCAACACATAGTATGGGTACACCTAACCAAATAGGCAAATTCCCATACTATGTTTATTTATTTTGTGTTATGCATAATTATATTAATTTCACACAATCTTATTAACTTATGCATTTAATTACCCCATCGTTCCCACGTAATTTCGTTCATGATATAACACATATAAAAGGTGTCAACTTGCATATGAATGAACATGTTTCAAAGGTGCCATCTTGCATATTAACAAACACATAACTTGCATATGAACTTGCATAACATGTCACATAACTTGCATATAATATGTCACATAACTTACATATTCATTTTGCATAACAAACTTGCATATTAGCTTATAGACTTGCAT
Organism: Allium sativum; assembly: GCA_030737875.1. Taxonomy (NCBI): domain Eukaryota; kingdom Viridiplantae; phylum Streptophyta; class Magnoliopsida; order Asparagales; family Amaryllidaceae; genus Allium; species Allium sativum. The sequence continues at coordinate 669,065,830 of CM060924.1, forward strand.
AATGTGTCATCATGAACTTGCATATTAATAAACATGTAACTTGCATATTTACATACATGTAACTCGCATATTAACAAACATGTAACTTGCATATAAAGAAACATGTAACTTGCATATTTACATACATGTAACTTGCATATTAACAAACATGTAACTTGCATATTAACAAACATGTAACTTGCATATTTACATACATGTAACTTGCATATTAACAAACATGTAACTTGCATATTAACAAACATGTAACTTGCATAGCATATTACCATGAACTTGCATAACATGCATATGATTACATAGCCCACAACTTGCATATTTAGCATCATGCAAACATAACATACATCATATTAAACTTGCATAAGCTTACATACTCAACATGCATAAACATAAGATTAATGCTAACATCATATCATATGATTCAAAGCTCATTAACCCACATACAAAACCATAAATCTCATCACATCTCATCTAATTAGTTTACCAAAAGATCATCAAAGTGATAGAAACTCACAACTAGCAACTTTGAACACCAAATGAAGAAGATTAAGATGCTAAGAAGGGATTAGAAGTTGATTAGAGAGTGATTAGTATGCAACCCTCTTCATAAAATTAGTGGAGGCCATGAGAGCTAGCATTTTGCCATAGTTTAGTCACTAGGTTTAATTATGAATGAATTAGGGTAGGTTAGGGTCTTATTTATAGATTAGGCAAGTGTTTTAGGCCATAGGATTAACCCTAGATTCAATCCAAGCCATCAAAGCATGTCTTGGGGAAGAAGTCAAGTGTAGGAACCATCTAGGGCCTTTAGATTAAAGATGGACCATGAGAACCATTCAAATGCAAAATCTGCACTTGAGCGAATCGGCCCACGGGTTGACAGCCAAACACCCTGGATTAACCCCTAGTCGACCCAGCGGGCTCGGGTCGACTTCAAAAATCGGCCGGTTCGGTTATTCCCCTCTCCCAATTCGCTGTTTTGAGCATTTTTGCATATTTATTTATTAAATTTTCAATTATATATATATATATATATCAATATATATATATATATCTACACAACCCATTTCACTTAATTAAGTATACTTTAATTTGGGAATTTTCGTGAAACTTCGCGAGGCCATATCTTGGTCATACGGACTCCGATTTTCGAAAACTCGGACTCTATTTCGCGTATTTTTCCGAGACGAACACAATGGCATAGCCCGTTTCCCTTGATTCCCATTTTAGAATTAAATTCTGCCTCGATTTATGTTATTACAGGTTATTGAAAATACGGGTTGTTACATTCTCCCCTCCTTAAAGGATTTCGTCCCCGAAATCTTCAAGTTAGGAAGAACGTATCCTACCATCCAATCATCCATCTACTCAAAGCATCATCCACGAGCAATCATTGTCCTTACAAGATTCTAAATGCTGGATGGATATATGCAAAAGTGTGTGTATATGTACTTACCTAATGCGAAAATCAGGCGGTTACTGATACAGTAAACCTCCTTAATGCAAACCATGATAGTGCCATGCATCCAATATGTATGCGAAACCCTATTGACACATACAAATTTCTACATGCGTGCACAACCATACACAAAAATGCATCATCCATATGATAACACAGCCATGATACATCCATCAATCTAACTACCACATCCATTTATGCAATATGCAACATGAAGTGACTGAGCCGATCTAGTGCCTAATGTGTGTGTATATGCATCCACGAGCAACCACTAGCAAACAATTGCATCCATATGCATCCATCAACCATAACATGTTTCAAACACATGTTTCAACCATAGGTTTTACCCTATCTAAAGGTCATAGGTATTAGCGAGAGGATATACTAAAGATAAGATAAGTACTAGACAAGCAATAAAGGAGAAGTTAAAAGACATACTCTCAAAAAGAAATGGATACAAAGAACGCATCTTTGCTTCCGTCTCCCAAGTAGCATTGCTTTCGTCATCTCCCCATTGCACTTTAACTAGCTGAACTTCTCTGTTCCTCAACTTCCTAGTTTCTGACCCAAGGATGCGAGTAGGAGCTCGTCGAATCGTCGCATCACGCTCTACCTCTACATCTCTAAGCAAGCTCGGCTCTACCACCTCCGCGGTCTCATGTAAGCACTTCCTCAAATGTGATACATGGAATACATCATGAACACCACTAAGTCTGTCGGGCAACTCCACCCTATATGCCATCCGTCCAATCCTTTCCTTAATAGGAAACGGCCCAACAAATCTCGGTGCTAACTTCCCTACGGACCCAAAGCGAACAACATTTCTCAATGGAGATACTTTGACAAAAACCATGTCCCCAACCTCAAACTCAAGATCCGTCCTTCTCCGATCCGCATAAGATTTCTGTCTATCTTGCGCTGCTTTCATCCTTTTTCGAATTAAATCAATCTTCTCTGAAGTCTCTCTAACCATATCCGGCCCAAGCAAGATCTTATCCGTAGATTCCCACCAACATGTAGGAGATCGACAAGGCCTTCCATAAAGAGCTTCGAAAGGAGCCATACCAATACTGGACTGAAAGCTGTTATTATATGCGAACTCCACCAAAGGAAGATGTTCTTCCCATGTACCTCCAAAATCCAAGATACAAAGCCTCAAAAGATCTTCTAAGATACGGTTCACCCTCTCGGTCTGACCGTCCGTCTGAGGATGATATGCGGTGCTCAAACACAACTGAGTCCCTACCGCCTCTTGCAAACTTCTCCAAAACTCACTAGTGAAAATAGGATCTCGATCACTCACAATGCTGGATGGTACGCCATGCAATCTAACAATCTCTCTAACATAGACTGAAGCAAGCCATGGAGCGGTCCTCTTACTCTTTACGGGTATAAAATGGGCACTCTTTGTAAGTCTGTCTACCACAACCCAAATTCCCGTATTGCCCTTCCTCGATCTCGGTAACCCGTCGATGAAATCCATCGAGACACTATCCCACTTCCACTGTGGAACTTCCAATGGGTGTAGCAACCCACCGGGTTTCCTTTGCTCCACTTTAACTTGTTGGCACACTAAGCATCTAGCCACATACTCGGCCACATCTTTCTTCATACCGGCCCAAAAGAAAACTCTCTTCATGTCTTGGTACATTTTGTCTCCACCGGGATGAATAGTCATTCTTGAACGATGTGCATCATCCAAAATAGCCTTCTTCAAACCCTCATCTTGCGGTACACAAAGTCTACCGTCTCTATGCAACCATCCCTTATCATCTATGGTGTATCTACCCAAATGGCTGGACGACTCCCCTCTTATAAGCTTCTCTACCAACACAACCAACTGTGGGTCGTCTCGCTGAGCCTCGCCAATCCGTCTCAAAAGAGTAGGTCTAACCTCCAAGGATGCCAACAAACCAGGTACAAAATCAACAGAAGGTCTGAAGTCAAACAAAGAAAGAAACTCCAAGCTTCGTCGTTCCACGAACAATGGACTCAAAGATAGCCTTTTTCTACTTAAGGCGTCTGCCACCACGTTACCCTTACCAGGGGTATACGCTATCTCGAAATCATAGGATGCTAAGAACTCCATCCACCTTTGCTGTCTTAAGTTTAAATCCTTCTGAGAGAATAAGTACTTCAATGATTTATGGTCGGTGAACAACTCGAATCTCTCACCAAGAAGATAATAGCGCCAAGACTTAAGTGCGAAAACAATCGCGGCCAACTCTAGATCATGGGTAGGGTAATTCTTCTCATGCACTCTCAATTGTCTCCCTCCATAGGCTATTACCCTTCCCTCCTGCATCAAGACTGCGCCTAATCCTGTTCCACAAGCATCGGTATAAACAACAAACGGCTTACTCCCATCCGGGAGCACTAAAACTGGAGCGGTGGTCAAAGCTCTCTTTAACCGTCGGAAAGCATCATCACAATCTACATCCCACGAGAAAACCAGATTCTTTTTCGTCAAGCGGGTTAATGGGGCTGATATCTTCGCGAAGTCTTTGATGAACTTCCTATAATATCCTGCCAACCCCAAGAAACTTCTTACCTCGGTAGCATTTCTAGGAACTTTCCAATCCTGGATAGATACTATCTTTGCGGGATCCACAGCTATCCCTTCCTTAGAGACCACATGCCCTAAGAATCGCACTTCTCTTCTCCAAAAATGGCATTTAGAGAATTTAGCTTTAAGACTATGCGCTCGAAGAGTCTCCAACACTTCCTTGAGATGTAAGGCATGCTCTTCTTCATTCTTGGAAAAGACCAAGATGTCATCCACAAAAACTACTACAAACTTATTCAGATACTCTCTGAACACTCTACTCATGAGATCAACAAAGTATGCGGGGGCGTTTGTCAACCCAAATGGCATCACTAGCCACTCATAAAAACCATCCGGAGTCCGGAAAGCAGTCTTCTCTATACTGTCCTCCGCCACTCTTAACTGATGAAACCCTGTAGCTAAGTCCATCTGCGAAAATACTGACGCGCCAACCAACTGATCAAAGAGATCATCTATCCTCGGTAATGGGTGTCTATTCTTCTTCGTGAGCTTATTAAGTTCTCTATAATCCACACAAAGTCTGAGGGACCCATCCGCCTTCGTGGCAAACACTACTGGAGCTCCCCACTCCGATATACTTCGCCTTATGAACCCCTTCTCAAGCAACTCCCCTACTTGCTTATGAAGTTCTCTTCTCTCACGAGGAGCCATGTGGCGTACTGGCAAAGACACTGGTTTGGCATTATCCACCAAATAAATTCGGAAATCTATCTCCCGCTTCGGAGGCAAACCCTTTACTTCTTCAAACACATCCGGATATTCCCGGACTACTCTGACAGAACACAAACTCTCGACCGAAGCATCGAGCGATTCAAGATAACTTAGCAAAACAGATTCCATGGGATTGCAAGAGATCTCGAGAGTGTTACCCAAGCGGGTCATGAGCCTGACAACTCTCCTTTCGCAATCAAGAACGGCACCATTACTGGATAACCAGTCCATGCCCAAGATCAACCCATAGCCCGTGAAGCCCAATACAAAAGCATCACATCTAAACTCAACGCTAAGTATAGAAATCTTCAAACCCAAACATATCATAGACAGATATATGGAGCCCCCAATTGGGTTTGAGACAACCAAGGGATCATCAACTAGACTGGTGTCTAAGTGCAGTGACTCAACTAACGATGATGAGATAAAAGAATGCGATGCGCCAGAGTCAAACAAAGTACGAACTGGATGATCAAACAGAAAAACCAGACTTTCAACGGAAATAGTTCTACCTCTCTGCTGAATCGGTGGAACTGAGAGAACCTGAACTTGCCCCCCTGACTGAGGTGGTGCTATAAGAGCTTGCACCTGGCCTCCTGAGGTAGACCCCGTCTTCTGCCCCTTCTTTGGGCAGTTTTTCACAAGATGCCCTGCTTCACCACAATGAAAGCAACCGGTCTTCTTCTTTTTGCGACAATCCTTACTAAGGTGTCCTGGTGTTCCACAATTGAAGCACTTCTTCTTCGTCTTCTTTTTGTCACCATTGCCTTTTCCGCCCTTGCCTTGTTGTTGCTGTTGCGGTTTCTTCTGATCCCCCTTTTTCTCTGGTGCCTTAGAATTCTTATCATCCTCATGCATAAGTGCCATGTAGAAAAGCTTCTCAAAAGTGGCCCCCATAGGAATGTGAGTCATAGCTATTCCTTGCAATGGTTCGTTCAAGCCTCTAACGAACCTCAAAGCCTTCTTCTCCGGTGTATTCACCAACTCTATGCCAAACCTTGCTAATTGATTGAATTTGTTGACATATTCTTTCACCGTGAGATTCCCTTGCTTCAAATTCAAGAACTTCTCCATAAACAGATTCTCTTCCGCCCTTGAGAGAAACTTAGCCCCAAACCTTTGCTTAAAATCTGCCCAAGAGTCAACAGGGCGTTCTCCATTAGTGACCTCCCACCAGAATGAGGCCTCTCCCTTCATTAACCAAGCCGCCAACTTGACTTTCTTTCCCTCTTCCACTTCAAAGATATCTAGCAACTCTTCCACTTCCTTAAGCCAATCTCTAGCCTCTACGAAAGTCTCTGAACCAAGAAAAGGTTTTCCTCCTATAGCCTTGAACTCCTTGCAAACCTTAGCAAAATTATCCACTCTAGGCTGAGGAGGAGGAGCGGTTGTCTCTGGTGTAGTAGCATTGGCCGGACCCGCAGCCGCGGCCCTAGCCTCTTGCAACCTCCTATACCATAGTGGTATAACTAAACCCTCCGGGATGTTAAGATCTTCAGCCATGCTGAAACGAAAGAGGGAAGATTCAAAAAGGAGATTCCGAAAGATAAAGATATGGCTATTGGGGATTATGCTTTTCTTTTTCAAAAACTTTTTCTCTTAGAAGACATGCTTTTAAAAATCCTTTCTTCGAAAATACTCTTAGAAAGTAGTTTTTCTCAAAAATTTTATCTGTTCTGGTAACCTTAAGCTCTGATACCACGTGTAACACCCCACTCCCGCTATGATCACTCACTAAGGGAATGCCATAGCATCGGTGGAGTATTTTAGTGAATATAGAACAGAAAAATTACAACAAGACAGATATAAATAGTACTTGAAATTTTAAAACATCATCTCATAACAGCGGAAGTAAAACATGTCTGGTTACATCATAAAACCACAATAAAGGTCAAGTACAATATCCATCAAAATAAAGAAGTACATAATCCCACTCTCATACAATAGCCAAACAAAAGAAAAGATAACTGGATAACTGGAGCTTTACATCTATCCAAGCTCCTAAAGACTGGAACAGCAATCCGATCAAGCTCCACTACTGCTAGGATCCACCGTAGGACCTGAGGGTTGGGAAAAAGATAAAAACAACAGGGTCAGACATAAGTCTGAGCGAGTCCTATAACTTTAACAATACAATCGTTAAAGTAACCAGAGAAGACATAAACTGATATACGGTAACATATAGGGATGAATGGCTACCCTAAGCAGTCAACTAAACGAAGATAAAGGATAAAGACGCATCTACCCTCCCTAAGGTAAATTACTAAACTGCACCACACCAGTCGTTCCTAACTTAAAGGTTGATCCCACCCAAGGACTTATAAAATTTACTAATTAGTACCTGCGTACCCCTAGGTGACCAAGTAGGCGCCACGGGGCCCTACAATCCACTAGGTGTACACACTACTTCCCATTCGATCGGCTCCCTAACGTAGATACCCGTGTTGGCCCCACCGTGGGATGTATCATTCCCCAATGTGGCAACCTGATGAAACTAAAGGTGCACGGCTTATATCTACTCGATGCAACAACGGCTTACCTACCAGCCCGGGCCCACTCACGCATATGAAGCCCGTTGGACTTGCGTTGCCACCGCTAACCCGTTTGCCTCTTACAGTCAAGCCCAGTATGCGTGTCCCGTCCTCGACATGGGTCGAGCCCACAAAGATACGTATGGGTTACTGGTTGAAATGGGCCTCCACAAGCTACCCACCTAAGCTTGTCCCTTTTTCTAGTATATCCCACTTAACCCTTTAATCATGTTTTAATTACATGTTCTATTTTGGTTAAGTATTCTAATCGTATTTTCTATTGCCACCCAAGGCAACCACTAGATTTTCTCATGCCACCCGAGGCACCCACTTAACCCCTCATGTCCCTCTACATGCTAATGTGGTTAAGTGTTTCTTAATTAATTAATTAAGAACGTAACCTTTGTAAAGACCTCTCACATTAGACTGTCTTTTATGACCGCTGGTTAAGCCGGTTGGGTCCGGGCAGCCTTATGTCATAACAGAGTCTAACCTCGTGTCTTTACATTAATTACGTATTTAGTTTGTGCCTAAGACCTCTCACATTGGGCTAACATTTGTAGCAACTGGTTAAGCCGGTTGGGTCCGGGCAGTTTTACGCTACAACTGAGTCCAACCTCGTGTCTTAGTCAATTAATTACACCTAATTAATCACCCTCATAATTTTATATTAATTATCCCTAATTAATCAAGTTTTCTTAACATGGGTAGACCTAACTTAATAGGTAAATTCCCATGGGGTAGACCTAACTCAATAGGTAAATTCCCAACACATAGTATGGGTACACCTAACCAAATAGGCAAATTCCCATACTATGTTTATTTATTTTGTGTTATGCATAATTATATTAATTTCACACAATCTTATTAACTTATGCATTTAATTACCCCATCGTTCCCACGTAATTTCGTTCATGATATAACACATATAAAAGGTGTCAACTTGCATATGAATGAACATGTTTCAAAGGTGCCATCTTGCATATTAACAAACACATAACTTGCATATGAACTTGCATAACATGTCACATAACTTGCATATAATATGTCACATAACTTACATATTCATTTTGCATAACAAACTTGCATATTAGCTTATAGACTTGCATAATGTGTCATCATGAACTTGCATATTAATAAACATGTAACTTGCATATTTACATACATGTAACTCGCATATTAACAAACATGTAACTTGCATATAAAGAAACATGTAACTTGCATATTTACATACATGTAACTTGCATATTAACAAACATGTAACTTGCATATTAACAAACATGTAACTTGCATATTTACATACATGTAACTTGCATATTAACAAACATGTAACTTGCATATTAACAAACATGTAACTTGCATAGCATATTACCATGAACTTGCATAACATGCATATGATTACATAGCCCACAACTTGCATATTTAGCATCATGCAAACATAACATACATCATATTAAACTTGCATAAGCTTACATACTCAACATGCATAAACATAAGATTAATGCTAACATCATATCATATGATTCAAAGCTCATTAACCCACATACAAAACCATAAATCTCATCACATCTCATCTAATTAGTTTACCAAAAGATCATCAAAGTGATAGAAACTCACAACTAGCAACTTTGAACACCAAATGAAGAAGATTAAGATGCTAAGAAGGGATTAGAAGTTGATTAGAGAGTGATTAGTATGCAACCCTCTTCATAAAATTAGTGGAGGCCATGAGAGCTAGCATTTTGCCATAGTTTAGTCACTAGGTTTAATTATGAATGAATTAGGGTAGGTTAGGGTCTTATTTATAGATTAGGCAAGTGTTTTAGGCCATAGGATTAACCCTAGATTCAATCCAAGCCATCAAAGCATGTCTTGGGGAAGAAGTCAAGTGTAGGAACCATCTAGGGCCTTTAGATTAAAGATGGACCATGAGAACCATTCAAATGCAAAATCTGCACTTGAGCGAATCGGCCCACGGGTTGACAGCCAAACACCCTGGATTAACCCCTAGTCGACCCAGCGGGCTCGGGTCGACTTCAAAAATCGGCCGGTTCGGTTATTCCCCTCTCCCAATTCGCTGTTTTGAGCATTTTTGCATATTTATTTATTAAATTTTCAATTATATATATATATATATATCAATATATATATATATATCTACACAACCCATTTCACTTAATTAAGTATACTTTAATTTGGGAATTTTCGTGAAACTTCGCGAGGCCATATCTTGGTCATACGGACTCCGATTTTCGAAAACTCGGACTCTATTTCGCGTATTTTTCCGAGACGAACACAATGGCATAGCCCGTTTCCCTTGATTCCCATTTTAGAATTAAATTCTGCCTCGATTTATGTTATTACAGGTTATTGAAAATACGGGTTGTTACAATGAACCCAAACCCCTTATGTATCATGCATGTTTGTGGCCAAACTCCCTTATGACACTATGCATGTTTTTGGCCAAATCCTCTTATTAAACTATGCATGCTTGTGGCCAAATTCCCTTATGATACTATGCATGTTTATGGCCAAATTTCCTTATGATACTATGCATGTTTGTGGCAAATATGTGGGCATAATACCCTACTATGTGACTCGCTTCCACTTGGGATGGAAATACGTTTGGGTAGCTTAGGAAAAACGTGGGTATAACATGAAAAACTTGACATGGGGTTGCATGAAAAAGGGGACACCCTTGAAACACATAAGCATGAACATGACACATACGAAAACATGGAACTTGGGGCTAGATACGTACGGGTTGTAGGTGTAATATGACACTAGACCAAACATGAAAGTGGCCAACTCGAGGTTGGGTTGAGTTTGTAGCATAAATCTACCCGGACCCGCCCGGCTTAACTAGTGGCTACAAACAATAGGATCCAATGTGAGAAGTTGGTCATGTCGCGCTTAAGACCCGAGGTTAGACTAGGTTGTGGTGTAAATCTACCCGGACCCGCCCGGCTTAACTAGTAACCACAACAAGGTCTAATGTGAGAGGTTGAGAGTGCATTAATTAAATTAATGCCACATGATAAGGTTAAGTAAAGTTGACTAATGACACTTAACCGATATGACACGAATGGATAGGTTAAGTGGGACCGGGCTTGATTTCTTAGTGACACTTAACCATACAAGACAATTAGGGGATGGGGTTAAGTAATTTACACTTAACTAATCCGACTTGGAAATTAGATGGGGTTAAGAAATTAAGACTTAACTAATCTAAACACGGTAATTAGATGGGGTTAAGAAATTAAGACTTAACTAATCTAAACACGGTAATTAGATGGGGTTAAGTAATTAAGGCTTAACTAATCTAAACACGGTAATTAGATGGGGTTAAGTAACCTATACTTAACTAATCTAAACACGGTAATTCGTTGGGGTTAAGTTAAACACTTAACCAATCTAAACTTGGTAATCCAATGAGGTTAAGTAACCAATACTTAACTAATTTAATATGATAATTTAATGGGGTTAAGTAACTTATACTTAACCAATTATACATGATGATTTGATGAGGTTGAGTAACCTACACTTAACCAATCTAATACGTGGGTCTGGTAGGGTTAAGTCACAAGACCTTTTAAATGAGGCTTAACCAGTGTAATACGATTAGTGGATGGGGTTAAGTTAACCTACACTTAACCAATCCGACTCGACAATCTGATGGGATTAAGATAATCTACGCTGAATCAATCTAACATGATAATTTGATAGGGTTAAGTCATGAGCTTCTTAGTACACTTAACCAACCTGTAGGGCTAAGCCTTGACCTTGAGTACTTAGCCAATCTTGACATGATTCGTAGGCGGGTTAAGTCATGAACTTGGATAACAACACTTAACCCATTTGACAAAACCCTAGCTCAGGGGACTAGGTAGGAAATCGTAGTTAACAAGGATAGCGGAAAGAGGAGCTAAGTGGTAAATCTTAGTTAAGGATAACTAAGTAATAATTCTTAGCCAAGGACATGGGACTAGTTCATAAAGAGATGAGTAACCTGATACGGTAGGTCGTCGCTTAGTATACAAGGAGGAGCAACTTATCTGACTTGGATAAGGGCTCCAACGAACTGGGTGACGAAGCCGTAGCTTCGGGGGACGTGAGGATACTCTTGGTATCCCTCTGTGAGGTGACAAGTGGTCCATGAAACCCGGCCTCACAGAGGTTAAGGTCTGCGGTAGAAGAGCCAAGAGTATGTCTTGGTTGCTATGCGAGCGACCTAAAGACTGGGATGGATTAGCGTGGAGTCGACGATACTTGATTTTGCCCCGGGATAGCATGTCGCCGACTACCTACCATCTTTAGTCAATCGTGTACGTACGGAAAGGCAGGGAACTCCCAAAAGACCATATACTAGCTATCGAGTTATGGGTGAGGTTGGCTATCTGGAAGTGGGCATCGATGGGCCTTAGTGTAGTTCTCATACATGATTTTTCTTGGATTTCCTTTCAGTAGTTGAGGGAGGGGTCACGTGGGACCATAGCCACGGGTACAAAAACAGACCTTGATATCTGCATCAGCAGACGACTTAAAGCTCCCGACCGAGTTCCGTATTTCTTGATTTGCCCTGACACGGAACTCGGATGGCACATTGAGGAACATGTGCGTCTAGACATGGAAAACGGTTCACGATACATACGCGGGATAAAGGGCGCGGTTGACGGGTGGCATAATCCCTAGTGGCCCTAGGTGGCTGAACCCAAACCGAGACACGGAAACGTTCATTAGGTAGCATAATCCCTAGTGGTCCTAGGCGGCATAAATCCTAAGTGAACGCGCGATAGTTCATGGTAGGGAAACATAACTAGATCAAGGGTAGCAGTCTAGAATAACCTCAAGGATAAAACGTTACATGGGAAAGCCCGTATGGCCTACGGCAAAGGACTGAACTTATACATGGAAAGAAACATACGAGTTGTGAAAACCTACATATGCTATATATTAGGTTGACATGGACCATTACATGACATTGGGCAAGGGACATTCATAATTAACACATGACGCGGGTTGGGATACTAGTACGAGAGGTGCAGAGCAAATATACATGTTAGGACCACGAGAAATATACATGATAGATACCGTGGGATGTTATACAGGATAGATACATTGGGATATTATACTCGATAGAAACCTGACGATGTGATACCTTGATTTATCATGACACCGTAGTTTATCATGATATCTTAGTTTGCCTTGCTACAGTAGTTCAGCCTGTTACCCTAGTTTAGTTTATCTATCTTGTAGTCATCCTTATGTTTACTTTCAGTTTATGCATGTCATGTTCCCTTTACCTGTTTTTATACTGGAAGTAGATAGGACTTACCAGTCTTTATGACTGACCCCGTTTCGTTTCGCCTCTTTGTCTTTCGTTCCCCCCCCCAGGTTTCAGGGAGGAAACAATGTTATCTAGTTCAGATTTCTTCTGCTTGAAGGTCATCACGCATGGCTTGGACTTTTCTTGGCTATGGCTACTTTACTGTTTTACTTGGGGAATAATTCATGAAATGGTTTTATGCTTCTTTATTATTGCAAGACAGGTTTTGATGTATTCTGATGTAAAAGGCTTTAGACCTTATTTTATAAAGGTAATGAGATTTGTTTTACTTCCGCTGTTTTATATATGTTCTGTCTTGTAATATTTCTGTGCATGTTTTCCTCGATAATGCTTCACCAAACCTAGTGCACTCCCTTTGTGAGTGACCTTAGCGGAGGTGGGGTGTTACACAAAGAAACTATTCTGTCCCATTTCCAATCCTTTCTCGGTTCTCCCTTTGTGTCGGTCTCTGACCCGGCCCTGATAGCTTTCGTTCCAAGGTTGGTTCTTCCTTTGGATAGTTCTGATCTTGCCGCATCTCCTTCCTTAGAATAAATATTTGCTTGATATTTGCTCTTAGTAAGGACAGTGCGAGTGGGCCTGACTGTTTCAATGGGGTCTTTTTCCGAAGTGTCTGGCCGATTATTTAGGTAGATTTTAGTCTTGATATTCAGTTTTTCTTTTCCGGCGGAGATCTCCTTATAGGTTGGGCTTCCACCAATTTGGTTCTTATTCCCAAATGCGAAAATCCTCGTACATGTGCAACCTTTACCCAATTAGCTTGTGCAGTTTCTCTAATAACGTTATCTCAAAGGAACTAGCAACTAGACTAGCACCCTTTCTCGAGCGTATTATTTCTTCCTATCAGGCTGGGTTTGTAAAAGGACGCTTGATCACAGATAATGTCATTTTATCCCAGGAGCTAGTTTCTCATATCGATCGAAAGGTCCAAAGATCTAATGTGGTCGTTAAGCTGGATATGGCTAAGGACTATGATCACATGTCTTGGTTTTTCATCATTAAGGTCCTGAGGGATTCCGGTTTTTGGAACCCCTTATCGATATTATTTGGAGGCTTAACTCCAACTACTAGTTTTTCGTTCTCATTAACGGGTCGGCCAGCAGAAATTTCAAGGTGGGTAAGGGTCTTCTTAAGAGAGACCCTCTTTCTCCTTCTCTGTTCGTCATCTCTGCTGCTTTCGTACGTGGTCTGTATTCACTTACGATAATGAGGCAAATTCATAGATTTGGCATCCCTAAGGGCTGCCCTTTTATATCTCCCTTATCTTTCGCTGATGACATTATCATTTTCACTAATGGTAGTCGTCGCTCTGTCTGCCGCCTTCTTAGTCTCATTCAGCATTACGAGAGATGATCGGGCCAACTCGTTAACTCTACGAAAACCTGCTTCGTCCCTATGAAAGATTTGTCTTCGGTTAAATCTTCTTGGATCAAGACCTTCACAGGTTTCAAGGCGACCTCTCTTCCCTTACCATATCTTGGTATTATCCTATACCGAGGTAGGAAGCTGAACGCCATTTTCGATCCCCTGACTGACAAAGCCAAGGAAAAGATCATTCTTGGAATATGACACTACTTGTTAATACCCCAAGTATTGATTTTGATGACAACAACCATATAAACATGACTACTAACATATCTTAAAATTGTGTAGTTACATCATATATATTATGAATATATTTATAAAGATAAACAAGAATACAAAAGAGGAATTACAGAGGAAGGATAATCAAAGCAATTAAAGACCAAAGCTTATTTAAGAAGAATGTTGAAGAACAAAGGTGTTTGAAGTAATGAGGAGTTGGTTGAACCTTAGAATATCTTTTTAAAGATTTCATGGCAATTATACTTGAAGACAATCAACAATTGACCTCAACCGAATCTTCAAAATCGACAAATATAAGGAAATCTGAAGTGCTGAATATTTGCGACACTTGTAAGTGTCTTTTGCAACACTAGGTATGTTGACATACATCTTTTGGTATGTCGAAATATAATGGCTTTTTAGATTTTCATATTTAAATTGATAAGTTATCTCCCTCGATCCCTTCATCAAAAGACACATGCTCTCAAATACTATTTAAAGGCTCCTGGTAACGAATTTTAACATCATATTGTCACATTTTCGTTTACTCCTTCTCCATGTATTCTCTGTAAAAATCCATTGAATACTATCCTATTATTATCCACTCTCTTTCATTCCAATTCTTCCTTGATTTGCAAGCCACACAATATTAGAGAGTCATACTAGAATTCATATCATTCTCTCTCTGATTTTATCATATTTCCCCAAGGATTTCGAAGATATTTTGCCACTGGAGGTCTATAGCATCATTATACCAAATCTGCAAGAATCTGAATTGAAGATACGACTACTTGCCATTGTTTGTTGCTGTTGGTAAGGAGAAGGTTGTATCTTGTAGCCCGTGAAATCAAGATTGTAAAGGTGTTCTTGCCACCCTGGAGAGCAAGCAATTATAGTGAAATTTTGCATGGTAAAGTGCAGGACTGGATGTAGGGTTGGATAACCCGAACCAATATAAAAATCCTGGTGCTATTTACTTTACTGCATTTTATTTTATACTTATTTCTTTCTATTTGAATTGGAATAGATATAGTAAATACACTTCATCTCTCTAGTGTCTGAATAGCCTTAAGATCCATTAACATTGGGTTATAGACACCCCAGTCTCTAACAGTTGGTATCAGAGCAAAGTTTTCAAAGTTATCATAATCTGATCTTTTGAAAATTATAAATGGATAGTGACACTAGTAACACCTTTATTAATTCTTTTATAGAAGGGAAATCTACCAGTAGACCCCCTCTATTTGATGGTAGTAATTATGCTTATTGAACTTATAGGATGAAATTTTATATGCAGTCTAATGGTTTAGATATTTGGAACATTATCCAAATAGAGTATATAGAGCCTCAAACTGAATATTCAAAATGGACACTAGACTAAAAGACACAAGCACTTAATAATTCTAAGGCCATGAACATTTTATTTTTCTCTTTAGATAAAAATGAATTTAATCCTAGTTCAAAAAAAATGAATTTAATCGAGTTTCTATATGTAATTCTGCATATGAAATTTGAAGAACACCAAGAATCACACATGAAGGCACCAATAAAGTAAAATAGACAAAGATATCTATGATGACTCACCAGTTTCAACTTTTTCAAATGAAACCAAATGAATATATTTCTGATATGTATTCTAGATTTCAAGATATTGTACATGCCTTAATATCATTAGAAAAGAAAATTACTACAGAAGACCAAGTCAGAAAGATCATGAATTCACTTCGTAGTGAATGAGATCAAAAGACTTTGGCAATCGAAGAAGCCAATGATATTAGTATTATGTCAATAGAAGAATTAATAGGTAATCTAATGGCCTACGAAGTGAAGTTGCAGGTTAGAAAAGACAATCAGGGAAATGAGAAGAAATCACTAGCACTTAATGTAATGTTCGATAATGATGAACCAGATGATGATATTGTTGCTGATAATATCAAGTTTATTCCCAAGAAGATAAAGAAATTGTTAAAGAACTAGATAATGAAAAAACTCCAAAAAACTAACAACAATAATTCCAGAAATGGAAATATTGTTAAATGTTTCGAATGTGATAAACCAGGTCATTTGAAAAGAGATTGTCCGAACTTGAGAAAACCAAAGCACATTTCAAATACTTTCAATGAGGAGAGGAAACATGCATTCAATGCAAGATGGGATGATTCATCATAAAGTGATAGTGATTCAGAAACAGAAAAAGCCAGCGTACACTTCATGGCAATGAGTGACCAGGTATGGAATTTTGATAAAGAAATCACTAAAGTTTTAAATGATATGCATCGGGATTATGAAATACTTAGGAAAAAATACAATAATAGTTTGGCAGAAATAGATAGAATAAAAATGTCTAATGAAAAGTTGAGTAAAGAAAAACAATGTCTAGAAGAATAGATTGAAAGATTTAATGCTCATAAAAATGGAAAGGATTTAACACTTGGAATTTTGAAAAAATGAAAAGCGGAAATGAGTCCTTAAAATTAGAAAATCTTTCAATGAAGTTACGGATCACTAATCTGAATGAAAAAATAACATCTCTAGACAATGTTATTCTTAATCAAAGTAAGGATTTTGATGAAATGAAAACTGATAGATAAATTTAACAAAGGGAAGGATAATCTTGAGAAATTATTATCTGCATCTAAACACAATAGGAATAAGCATGGACTTGGCTACACACCTAAGACTAAATCAAAGAAAAATAGTACTGAATGTACTAAATTTGTTAGAGCCACCAAATCCAAACCAAAACCTAGGAAATTAAAGATAAATTCTTCAAATAGGTTCATTAACTTATGGGTACCAAAATGGTTGGATAATACTAAAAAGGAAAATTATATTGATAATTTTATTATTAAGGTTCATTTATCTAATGATTATATTTTGAAAAGGCATTCAAACCCTTCATGGGTTTGGCATCCCAAAACTTAACCCCATGGACCCCAAAATAAAAAGGGTACTAGTTTGCATATTTTATAATTTTTCAGGTAACAAATAGTCAATGCTCAAAGCATATGACAAGAAATCTATTGAACCATGGATAAATATGGAAAGGATTTGTTATTGACATCAGCAAAGTCGGTAACTCTATAACTCATCTGATCATTTATTTTATTTCATGTTTTGACTTCCCCACTTATGTTTTATTCATATGCATATATAAACTCTACATATTGTCTAGCAGTAAACTAAATAATTCTTTTTTACCCTTTTTGTTGATGACAAAGGAGAGAAAAGGTATAAATATACTAGACAAAATGATAGGAGGAGTGCACAAAGTTAGGGAGAGTCAAATATAAAAAGTATTATATTTTTTCTCTCAAATATTTATATGGTTTCCATCATCAAAAAGGGGGAGATTATTAATACCCTAGGTATTGATTTTGATGATAACAACCATATAAATATGGCTACTAACGTATCTTCAAGTTGTGCAGTTACATCAGATATATTATGAAGATATTTATAAAGATAAACTAGAATACAAAAGAGATATTACAGAGGAAGGATAATCAAAGCAATTGAAGACCAAAGCCTATTAAAGATGAATGCTGAAGAATAGAGGTGTTTGAACTGATGAGGAGTTGGTTGAACCTTAGAATATCTTGTTTAAGATCCCATGCAATTATACTTGAAAACAATTGACCTCAACCGAATCACCAAAATCGACAAATATAAGGAAATCTGAAGTGCTGAATATTTACGACACTTATAGGTGTCTTTTGCAACACTAGGTATGTTGACATACATCTTTTGGTATGTTGACGTATAATGGCTTTTCAGATTTTCAAATTTAAATTGAGAAGTTATTTCCCTCCATCCCTTCACCAAAAGACACATCCTTTCAAATACTATTAAAAGGCTCCCGATAATGAATTTTACATAATATTTTCAAATTTTCTTCTACTCTTTCTTCTCCATGTACGCTTCACACAAATCCATTGAATACTATCCTATTATTCTTGCAAATCTACTCTCTTTCATTCCAATTCTCCATTGATTTGCAAGCCACACAATATCAGAGAGTTGTACTTGAATTCATATCATTCTCTGTCAGATTTTATCATATTTCCTCAAAGAATTTAAAGATATATTGCCATTGGAGGTCTATAGGATCAGTATACCAAATCTATAAGAATTTGTGTTGAAGATACGATTACTTGCCATTGTTTGTTGTTGTTGATAAGGAGAAGGTGTATCTTGTAGCTGATGAAATCAAGATTGTAGAGGTGTTTTTTATCACCCGTGGAAAACAAGCGATTATAGTGAAATTTTGCATGGTGAAGTGCAGGACTGGATATAGGATTGGATAATCTGAACTAATATAAAAATCCTAGTGTTATTTACTGTACTGCATTTTATTTTATTAATTAATTCTTTCTATTTGAATTTGAATAGATATAGTAAATACACTTCATCTCTCTAGTGTATGAATAGCCTTAAGATCCATTAACATTGGGTTATAGACACCTCAGTCCCTAACACTTCTTTCTCAGGCAGGTAAACTTGTTCTCATAAAGTCTGTTCTAGACTCTATAGGATCGCATGTCCTTGCTGCTATGACTCCTACTTCATCCTTCTTTCGTTCTTATCGTTTGTTGGCATTGTCCTTTTTTTTAGGGGAATAAGGACAATGCTAATCGACACCATTGGATTCTATGGAACATCATTTGTCGTCCTAAAAGTGAGCGGGGCCCTTGCCTCTGTAATCTTAAGGACATATGTACCATCTTTACTTGCAAGTTATGGGCGAGGTTTGGAGCGAACGACTCCCTTTGGGCGATGTTCCTCCACGCTAAGTACCACAGGCTTTTGGGCGCGAATCACACCGATGTCCCGTCCTACACTAGTGAGAAGTGGAAATGGATACAATCCGTGAAGGCCTTCTCTGACTCTCATGGTGGTAGAACCGATTGGGGCAAAAGCTATTTATCGATTAAGGCAGCATGGAATTCGGCGAGGAAATTGGCTCCACGTCTCCATCTTTTCTCTTTCATCTGTGATGTCCGAATACCCTCAAAGGTCTCTCTGTTTATATAGAAAATCATGCATGATGAGTTACCAATAGACGAGAACCTTTAGAGGATTGACATCCAATCGTTTCCCGTTACAGATGTTGTAGTACTGATTACTTGGAATCCATCATCCATCTGTTTTTCCTTGGCTCTTGTGCCAAATCTATCTGGAATTACTTTAGGAATTTGGTTGGTTGCCAAGGTAGTGTCACTTCGCTGGTAGATTTACCGAGACTCTAGTGGATCGACATCTCATGTAAATCTATTCATTTGATCCTCTTTTGTATGATTCCTTTCCATATCTGCTAGCAGATCTGGTACTCACGGAATAAGGCAATATTTGACAAAGTATCTATGGATCCTCCTACAATCACCCAAAGGGTAAGGAATGATGTTTTCCTTGCGTTTCATGGCAGACCTTTCAAGAGAGCAATTCGCTCCCGCTCAAATAGGTTGGGTGGTACCTTTGGTGTTACTTGGGTACCAACTCCTCCTAGGGTGGGAATTGGTTGATCCCTTTGTGTTTAGGCTCCTCCCCGGTGTCTTCGCATTCCCTTCATCATGTTTTATCTTATGTTGTTTGCTAGTACTGCAGGGTCTGGATTATAGGTACTTGGGATCGAGACTCTTTGAGTTTCTTTGTTGCTGACGGTGCTGCATTGGAGATGGAGCTTATGGAGTTGGAGCCTATAGAGCTTATGGTTGGAGATTCTTCTGTTCGACAGTTGGCTTCATTGTTTGCCCCCCCCCCCCCCCCAAATCCTAGCTCTCTATCCGAGTTCTGTAGAGCTATGGAGGCTTCGGCGTCGCCCTTGATATTGAAGACTTGCTAGTGAGGACTCGATTGACTGACCATTGTTCTTGTTTTTGTTGCTCGACTCTTGTATTTGACTTGTATTATTGTTTTGCTTCCATTGCTTGTGTGTGCACGGCTTTTGCAGTCATTTCTACAGAAATTATTTTTGTAAGCTGTTGAAGAATGACTAGATTCCCTCTTTTGTCATATATTTATATGTTTTTGCTGGAAAAAAAAATCTCATACAAACAGTAACCAAATATTATATTTTGGATTGTTTTCCTTGGCTTCTACGACACTTTCTAAAAATGCTTATAGGATCAAACTCAGGCTTGTAGCTTTACCATGATTGATTTAACAATGTAAATCCACTCACTGAAAATTCGAAATGTTGAAACTTATGTAGTATTAGGCCTGAAAATAAAATTTGTGTTTTGCATTATCTACATGTATGTTAAATGGTGAGGAAAAGAAGCATGAGTTGGAAAATCATCATCTCTCCAACATAATGAAGAATATAACTAACAATATTTCTCTAAGGAAAAAAAAAACATTTAGTTTTGGATGTTGAAACCATTTTCTAAATGGCAAATTCTATTTCAACCCATGTTTTTAGTTAGTAGCCCCCCCCCCCCCCCCCCACCCCCAGTTCCTCGTCTTAAAAAATTAAAATTTTAATGACTAAAATACCCTTAAGGAGTTATCTTCTCATCTAAATTCACAACGTAATATTTACTGTTTGTTAAAACACCTAAGCTTCAAAACCCTAGATTTCAAATCAATCAAGGAAAATTTCATTTGCAAACAAGAATACAATGGATTTTGAAGGAGAAGATGATTCCTCATCGCAATCACAGCGGGTAATTGAAGAAAAATTAAAATTTTGAGGGTTTTTTTTTTTCACTTTTGAAGTTGCACAACTAATAAAGTGATTTTGTATAAAACCACGTAGGAAGAGTCCTAAGAAATTATAAGAACCTAGTAGTATAAAGGAGGGGATACATATTCAATCAGGTATATTTCTTACGTGGATAGTTGATGAACCACGTATAAATCCTTCGTTGATTTATTGCTTACCACGCAGCTTGGTAGAATTCCATCCGTATATGATTTAAAGTTCAAACCCTAACTTCAAAACCGTAATAAAAATAGAGCATACCTTTTTGCCTTCCTTCAATGATGAATTCGATCGAGTGATTTTGCAGGGAAATTGATTTGTGTGGAAAGATAAGATTTGGGTATAGGGTTGCGGTGGAAAGAAACGATTGCGGTGAAAGAGAATAGTTCTTCATGAGAAATGGAAAGCACAGAAAAATGAGGGGTAAGTTTGAAAAACATGGATTGAAATAGAATTTGTCATTCTAAATGATCGGTTTTTACCTCACTTTTTTGTATATTTTATAAAAATATTGAAAGCACACGACATAAAAGTCTTTTCAAATCAAACGTTGTCTCAATGACACAAATGTTTGCCTTTTAAGCAGGAATGCATGGGTCGGCTTCTACGAGGAAGCGGCACAAAGGAAGCCGATGGCTTCTTAAGGAAGTTGGCCAGGGCCTAAGGAAAAGTGAAAAGATTTTTTGCTGCCTACTTCGTCCGGGTGCTTGTGCGCGGACATGTGAATGCATGTGAGGATGCCATGATGAAAAAGGGGAGATAAAAGCTTGTTTTGCTGTTGGACGCTATTTTTCCTTCCCATATGGCTCTGTTGTTCTTACGAGCGTTGAAGGCTTGAAGCTAGCTTCTTTGCCAAAATTTTCTTTGTGGCCTGTCCTACTTGGTATTTAAACAAAAATTAACATAGACAGGGTTTTTAATCTAGGTCTATAAAAAGAATTGGCAGCTGTAAGTGTTGCTTTCAAACTTGCAGATGAGAAAGCTTTTTTCTTTCATCCTTGTCTTCTTTTATTCATTTATTTATAGCCAGGATCGAAACAATACTGATATTCTTATTTAGTGGCTAACATGCAAAGTTGCGATTGACGGTCGATATACCATTTAGGTGTACAATAATCTGTTGCAGTGATGGTTCAAAGATAATAGATTTCAGCTGGACATGGAAGATTTTCCAGCGTACATCGTTGCAATGCTAACAACGAAATTTAGATATGAGCTAGACATCAAAGGTTCTCCTACATATATATGCAGTGGTAATACAAACAACAAAATTACACCCCACAAATCAAATTCAAATCAAATGGCAAAGCCACTTTATTTAAAGGGTCATCCAGTGAACAACCGATATGGAAAGACCATTGCTTAATATACAAATCTTGACCACATTACTAACAATATGACACAGCAAATCAAAATCCACACAAAATACAGTACACAGTTTTATATATTAGCTACAGGAAAGATCGCGCTGCAGAAGCGATGCTAATAACTACATAGTTTCATGTTCACCACCCACCATGAAGAGCAACAGTACACATGTAAATACACAGTAACTGCACGAGAAAAGGCTCATTCAACTTTGATGGAGTTATCTACTTCAGGGTCGCGAAGGGTTCCAAACATCCAGTCCATCCAAATGGTGTAGTGTCCGTAATTATGGCGATATGTAGTGTGATGAATGGTATGGTAGCCAGCACCCATAACTGGCCATAATTTTCCATGGATACAGTCATGGATATTTGCTGTCCATATGGCTTCGCAGAATAGCAGAAGAATGTGGGTTAAGAAATGAGTTGGCACCATAAATAGACATAGCACATGGGGTATTGCCTGTAGAATGCCATCCAGTGGATGAAATGCCAGCCCTTAACAAATACAGAGGTCAGTATCAGACTAAAATATAGTGAGAAATATAGAATATAAATTATGTATATACAGGACAGCCCAGGGAAAGATGTGAAAGCCAGTTGCTTAGGGTAACCCTCCAAGAAGAGCAATCTTCGATTCAAAAATCAATATCAGAATAATTTAATTGAACAATTATATGTTAGTAATAATAATTTTGCATTTTAATAAAATTAAAACCTAGTTAGATTCATTTTATCAATCACTGTGTCTGTATTAGTTATAGTATGATTATTATCTTATTCAACCAGAGATAACATAACTGCACTTCGTCTGGGAAATATATGGCGTAAGGAGTAAACCTAAACTGCATGAGTAAGAAAATATAAAAATATTAGTCCAATTTGATTGATTTAAGTTTTGAATATTTGCAAATCTAGAAGTTATTTTCAATGTGAAAACCATTAACTACTTTGTTATGCCCATATTTGAGATAAAGTACATTATTTTAGTTGGCTTATAAACTCTACAGGGTGTGGGGTTAGAGATGTTACTGTAGCTGGGATGCCAGATCACAAGAAATGAAGACAGTTCTTGCAGAGTGAGCTCAATGAGTTGTAGCTATCATTTATATTAATGAGCAAAACATATGCAACAAACCATTATAGGACATACTTTTCTTGTAACCGGAGAAAAGAAATAAAAACTTACAACTTACTTAAGCCTCGGTTTAAAACTTATTATAAAAAATAAATCTTCTTTTTATCATAATAAATAAAATTTATCCATCGTTATATTTATAGCAAAAACATGCATGTAATGTGAATAAAAAAATATCAAAGTCTTAAATTCCTAAGGTAGAACCCTATTTTAATTTTATCGTTCTGATTGCATATTTAAACATTCCACTTTTATA
Organism: Allium sativum; assembly: GCA_030737875.1. Classification (NCBI taxonomy): domain Eukaryota; kingdom Viridiplantae; phylum Streptophyta; class Magnoliopsida; order Asparagales; family Amaryllidaceae; genus Allium; species Allium sativum. The sequence continues at coordinate 669,089,486 of CM060924.1, forward strand.
CATATTTTAACATTCCACTTTTATGCATATTAATATAACATTCAAAGATGTAGAAAAAAGGAAAAAAAAAAAAAGTGGATGCCATCCATTGAGTTGTACTGACCCATCAATGATGTAATCCTAACCCACAGAAAGCAACGTGTACAAATCGTACTCAAATTCAATTTCCATCATCCAATTTAAAACTAAACTGGACACATAATCTATAAAATCATTATATACATGTTGAAAAATTATATTATTTTGTTATAAAAAAATTGTAAATGTTACCAATTTTCTTTAATCACATTGGTCGAGGTTTACCATTTCCATTTTTGCTTCAACACAAATAAAGATCGAATGAAAGAGAAATAGATTCTGCTTTTAGTTTGAAACTCAGCGTCAAAATCAGGTTCAAAATTACATATAATTTCAATGCAGAAAAGAAATTTTCAAATATTTAAACACTGTCTGATATTTTATATGAAGCAGAAAATTAACGATCACAATATTCACATTTTTTTCCGAAGAAACATCTAAGATTCAAGTTTTGAATCCATTTTCAGTTTAAAATTTGAACTTCGTGAAATAATATTTCAGTCCCATTTTAAACATCTTGCCTCAATGGCTTACAACAGAAACATTTGATTCCTCTACTTGAATTAAAAAGCCATCCTTCAGGTCTACAGAATGTCTTGTGCTAAATCCTTTGACCATGCGGCAATTCAATATCGTTAACTTTGTATTTAATAAAATAGTTTTGGGATTTATCACAAAATTGAAACATAAAATGCAGACAAACTTTTTAGGAGGAGCAGAAAGTTTCTCAGCTTACAAGATTAATCCACATATTACGAACAAAAGGAACAAAGTATTGAGCAAAATTTGTGTATGGAGTCAAGAATAAACAGTGTGAAAAATTTGCAACAAAAATTAAATATGGAGAAAATTATGTCGTTCTTAGAAGTTTAAATGGTATCAGTAATATAAGCTTTACATAAGACACCTATGAAAATTTCACTTACACTAAATTGGTCAACAATAACTTTATAGTGCAGTTTGCCGCTGTTTTAACACTGAATAACTCAATTGATCCTTTATTACACCTAACAAACCAAAATATCATCCTGTAACTTACTACATGGCTAAAGCATTTCATCATCACCATCATTGCCCTTTTCTTAAATGATTAGGATTAATCACATGAGCTGCCCTTTTCCACTATTTCCTATATTACGTTATATCTATAGTTAAATCAGTATTTTAGATCATTTTAAAAAATATTTTTGTTCCAAGTTAATATATACTGACTAAAGCATTTCATCATCATTGTCTTGTGAGTTTTCCATTTTCTCTTTTTCTTTCGATGTAAACAGTATCTCGGTTTTTTTTTTTTTTTTTTCATTGCTTGCCTTATACGAGTTCATACGATCCAAATCAATTTTTGTTTCTAATTTTCCACATCTAATAGAAATGGTTCGTATATTAAAACACAAGTAATTTATTTATTACGAGCGTAACGGCACGCGCTCCGCACGTGATCGTGACACACGTTTCGCACGTGGATTGTTATTGACCCATTATTCAAAGGTCAACGCATACATAAACGAAGTTTCGAAAAGAAAAAAGTTCAACCGCACAAATCCTATTTTTTTGGGATGATTTTTTAATTTAAATAAAGGGCAATTTTGGCATTTCACAGTCGGACCAAAAATATGTGTTTCCAACACAATTATTAATAAAGATAAAGGGAAATTTTGGCACTTCACGGTCGGACCAAAAATGTGTTTCCAACACAATTATTAATAAAGATGGTACTATTATGTTCTTCAAGCCACAAAGGGAGTACATAGATATATGCTTACACGGTCCATTCTTAAAATTAGGTCAGTATATTTTGACTTACCACAATCTCCAAATTACAGAAAAGTCTTCCATTATTATTTGGATAGCAAGCACTTTTGACTAAGAAGTTTTACCAGTTTATAACTTTCTCCAAAATATTCACATAAATAATCCATGTAACGTTCTGGACTCTAGACTAGAAATTAGTGTCATAGATCTCGTTTTGAATAACCATCCTCTTCGCCTTCAAAAAGAACTCTTGTGAGATGATAACACTATTTCAGGATTCATATTCATTTTTCAAGAGTTACGCAATAGAAAACTACAAAAATGTAATTCCACACATACTACCTAGTGCCAATAATTTACTACTCTTTACTACTCTTTTTATTGGTACCATTTCAACAGAAAAAAGAAGTGAGAAGTACTGATATGGAAAGTATAAGTGAAATGAAGACATCTCCCAATATAACATATTCTGTGGGTAGCAATTAGTGCAACATATTTACGAATTTTATGAAATGGTAGTGATAGTAAAATATTTTGTGTCAATACACTTTCTAATTAATGATCTAAGAGATATTTTACTATTAGTATCAATCAATGATCCTACATCAAACAATAACACCATATATGATTTACATTTCCATGTTAAAAACAAACACCAAGTTTGAGCTAGGTTGTTGGGATTAAATGGTATAAAAAATCCACATCTAAGTTGGAAGTTACAAATTCAAAATATCAATCTAGATTCTGGAAATAAGTTTCTAATTTAGCAACGTGGAGGACCGCAAGACAGTTATGTATAACCAGCAAACACTGCATTATCACGAGTGATGTTTTTCTCCATTATTATTTTTTTTTCTTTTGGGAAAAGTAGAAGATAAATGAGCGTACCAGCAAATGGAGAAAGCGTATTTTGCTTGTTATAGATATGGTGTGTTGCATGAAGATGCTTGTACAGTGGCTTAATATCGTGCAGCTCCCTATGCATCCAGTATATTCCAAACTCACATATGCCAAGATATATGGCCAAGAAAGTAAAATACAATGGCCAACCAACCTCGCTAATACGTGAGAAACATCTTGTCCATCCATTTTCAACCATGTATTCCGAAACTGTTGGAAGAAGAGTGTACCAAGGCATAGCTTTCATTGCAACTTTTATTTGCAAAAGCATGGCATTGTTTGAGGGTATGGCATCTAATCAAAAATGTTTGTTGCAAGGTCAGTAGGAAAGCATAGTGTTACATATAGATGTATAGTCCTAATATGACATATCATAAGAAGAGGGGTAAACAATATTTTCCAGGTAGCCCAAATTTTAAAAAGGAAAAAAAAATCCACATAACTGGATGAAATTCTACTAAAATTGAATCAACAACAGAATGATTGACACAGCAAATTAAAATATTTATTAGACAAACATTCATGATTTTGATAAACTAAAATACGTATCAACTAATGCAAGATTTACTGTAAAACTAGATTAATTACTTAGAGTACAGTAGCAGATTGTAAGCTTATGAATATGAAAATGGCCAGCAAGCGTCATAAGTTTAGGACGATATTGCACTAGAATTTTGTACCATTACTTCAAGGAGCTCTTTCATTATAAGCAAAATAGAGAATCACCGGCCCACTAACGACTTAACACCTTTCCCTTTAAACTTAACCAATAAAATCTAGGGACGATGCATTTATGATATCGTAGTAATGCATTTTGACCAATAATCTAAAGTCATTTTCACCATGTAATTTAAAAAAACATAGCTAAAAAAATAACAAACAAAAATGTAGGTGAAATTCATTTAGTATTTCACATTAAAGACAGTAAATCTACTTCAACACGTATAAAATCAAACTTTTCAGGATCCACATATTACACTACCAACAGTTACGCTTAGCACAATCGTAAAACATATCAACTCCACTTCAGACTTACAGCCTCCACGGTAAATCTAACAAATCTAATGAATTACAATCAATCTAACAATAATTAAAGATCAAGATAATAATAAAAATTACCTTTAGGTAAATAAACATTGCGCTTCAAGTAATAGATATAAAAGCACCACATAAATCCAGAAAAAAGATAGAGGATCGATCCTCCTAAATAATTGCGAAGCCAAGCACGTGCGAACCGTGGTAGGGGATTCCAAACCCAGCTAGGCAACAGGGCGGTGAGAACAATGTCGGTGTACCAATCCGTCTCTTCGACGAACTGATTCAGGTATTCCGACCTCTCCATCTATAAGCGTTCGTTTCGATTTGGATTCGCCGTGCTTTTGCTTTTGCTACGACGACTTCTTTACTTCTTTTTGAGTTCTTGATTTTCTGATGGAGGGTAATTTGAGGGTTTTTAAAGTGTATACTGGGAAGAGGATTTGTTCACGGCCATAGTGCACAATCTTGGTTTCAGCATCCGGATTCACATATTTATTAAGCACGCGCACATGTTAAGCAAAAAATAAGAAAAAACGCAATAGAATAGAGAAGGCACGGAATACTGTAACTGTAACACAATAAATTCTGTGATGCCAAGGACACACTATTTTCCTCTTCCTAATTTCACAAATAAAAATAATAAATACAATAAATTTTGTGTATTTTCTAACACTACACGGCAATCAACCACCGTGTAAAGTCGTTTTGCACGGCAAACAACCGTCAATCAATACTGTTTTCCACGGTCATCAATCGTCGAACTACTGTTGATTGATAGTTGATTGCCGTGGAAAACGGAGTTGATCGGCGGTTGTTCACCATACAAAAATAAATAAAAATAATGTATTTAGTAGTTCCTTAAATAGTTTGGTATTAGGTAGAGTGTAATATAAAGCTTTATGGTATTTTTAGTAATGGTATTAGTAAGAAGAAAACGAGGTGTTTTTAGCAGGACACTAAATCTATACCCGCGTTGATTTATCTTGTATTTTCAACACCTGTATAAACACAAAAAAATCAACGATTCAAATCTCGTATTTCATCAATATTTTATTTTTTTGTCCATCATTAAATGATAACTAGTATGACGATAGACTTGCAAACCATTCATTAGTATTGGATAATTTACCGATACAAAATGATACTGGTGAATTTAGCATCGTTAGCTGATAAATGATATGTCGATGGACTCGTAAATCGTTGATTAACCTTGGCGGATAAAAAAAAAACAAAATTTTGTTACAATTTTATTCAGTTAAAATTGTAATGTCCCGTATTTTTGGTAGTCAGATATTTAATAATTTTATTATTTTAAATATTATATTTGGAATATTTATGAATTTTAAAATTAATTTCGTTTATTAAAACGAAGTTTGAACGTTAAATTTATATTTAATTTAAAATGAGCACGAAATGGCGCGGTAGTTCGTAATATTGAGTTTTGAACTTTAATTGAATATACAGAATCCGTTTTATGCTGGATTTCCGTGAAACAAGAAACGTTTGAATCTAGTTGATTATAATTTTCATATGAAACAAAAAAAAATTAGATTTCATGTTATAGATTGTTAGTTATATCCAAATCAAATTTTAAAATAGTCGCTATGGAAATCGTTTATAAACGATAACGTTATTTAATAAATATATATTTGTGCATAACTTGAGCAAAAGATCGAATAAAGCTACGAAACCAATTCCGTTGAATTCGTATTGACGTTTAGAGTCAGGATAGGTAGTTAGTTTGTTATTTTTGGACATGGGGTATTTCGGTGTCCAAAATAGCGTTGTTTGATGTACAAAATAGCATACCGGGAAACAGTCTCGGAATGCGACGAAACTTATGTCGTTGGATCCGTATTAGTTAATTAGTGTAGTTTATCAAATTTCGTATCGATCAGACTTACTGTTTGATCGTGGCAACGATAATCGCCTAGATTTTTATTTAATCGTTTATATTTTGGCCAATTTAGACAGGGGTAACTTTGGAGGAATAAACGACTGGCCAAACCAATGCCAATTTTAACGAAACAAATTTCATTGAATCCGTAAGGAAAAGGACAAGTAGAATTTTAAAGTTTCAAGTTGATTGGATTTATTTTTTGATCGTGGAAAATTTATACGCATGATTTTTCACTTGTGAATTATAAAGGGATTTTTACTAACGACCTCGGAATTTGACAAAAACTTCCCATCGGGTCCGGAATATTTTTTATGTTGGGATTAGGAATTTCATCTCAATTAGAGGTCGTACGTGGATGTTTCAGCACGATACTTCACGACGAAGTTTCGTTGTAATATAATATTAATATATTCTACCCATATACCCTTTCTTATATAAATAACGTTGGTCAATACCCTAAGAAAACTAAATGCGTGGTTCACCATTTGAACCCGCCGCCTCTCATATTTTTCACGGTCAGAATATTTCGAAACTCTTTGTAACGACCCGTATTTTTACGGAATATAAATAATTTATTTAAATAATGGTTTGGTTATTTAAAATGACCAGAATTAAATAATATTGAATATTTAATTAAAATAAATAAGATATTTGATTTCTGAAATAATCAAAAATAGTGGAATTCACAATATGGTGTGAATTGGATCATCTATGATATTTAATTCAGTTTAGAATTGAATTAGAATAATGAATATGTTATTTAAATGAAGTTTGAACGTATAATTATAATATAATTATAATCGAGATCGAAATGACGCGGCAGTTCGCTATTTGGCGATTCGAACTTTAAACTAGTATACAGAATCCGTTTTAAGTCGGATTTCTGTGAAACAAGAAACGTTTGGAGCTGGTGAAGTATATTTTTCTGATGGAAGAGAAAAATCAAGATTTCGTCGTGTAGATTTAGATTTATGTCCAAATCAAATTTTAGAAAAGTCGCTATGGAATTCCTTTATAATTTATATCGATTTATTTATATTATAAAGGATTTTTCAATATAAATTGAATATCGATTCAACCGGGATTTGAATATCGAGTTATAAATCCAATTGGAGCTGTATGATATTCTATTATGAATATATACGATAATATTAATTTATTTATATTTAATTTGATTGTTTTTAAATATATTAATATTTAAACGGTCTATTTAAAGCCTTAGAAAATAGCCATTTTGCAAACGACCTCCAAATTCGACGAAACTAATTTTGTTGGATTTGTAATGTTCAATTATTGTTAGGTTTCAATTTTCATGATTTTGGAGTCAGTATGTGGCCGTACGGGATTTTAATGTGAAATACTGTCGATAATTCGACTTTAAAAATACGCTGCATGAGCAAACGGAGTCGGAATTTGACAAAACTAGTTTCGTTGGGTCCGTGATGTCAAACTGTAGCTACATGTCCATTTTCGTGATTTTTGGATATCATGTGTGACCACAGGGATTTTTAAACAGCGTATACAAGCAGCGATACGATAAATAGAAATAAAATAATCGAATAAAAAAATATTAAAACTATCCTATATATATACCCCTTAATATTTCCAAACCCTAACCTAAATTTCCTCCGGTCAAAAACATGCGCCACCCCAAAATAAGTTTCAACAGTAAAAACCAAAGATCAAAAAATCAAAATAAATTCAAACAAAAATCCTAAAATCACATGGAGTATATATTCGGACTTGTGTGAGGTTAGGCTTCCTTCTGGTAGGCTATTCATATGGTGCGACGCCATCATCTGGTATTTGAGTTTTAGAACAGTGAACTAGGGTTCGAGATTTTGAGAATCTAAGGCGTAAATGCTTGGATTCGATATTATTTTTAGGTTTGTGGTTGGATTTGGCTTCGGTTGTGGAAATTTTGGGATTTTCTGTGCTTTAAACGATCGCTCGAAGTTGGAGCTCGATACAAAGGCCAGGTGACGCAATCTGCGTGAGGACCTCGAGTTGGGTTTTTGGGATATAGGAGGATGGAGATTTCGAAGATGGAGAGAACGGTAGGCTCGGTGTTTGGTTTCGATGAAGGGAGAGGGAGAACGAGGTGCGCGATGGTCTGGTAATGGCTGTTAAAAGGGTACGGGTTTTGAGCGACTGTTTGGAGAAGAAGGGGTTCATGCGAGTTGGGTATTTGGAGTTTTAGATGGGCCAAGGGAAAGGTGAAAGCCCAATTGAATTAAAATTCTAAGTTTTTATTTATATACAAACTTGTAAATGGCATATCTTTTCCGTACGATATCAGAATCAGACGAAACAAGATCCGTTGGTATCATATGGACTGTGGCTACACCATGGAACTGACCGGAGGTGAATTGGAGCTCGTTTGGATTTATGGTGAAATTAAATGCCTAAATCAAATCAATGACCAATTATCGTTATTTAACAATAACCGTCCAATGTGAGTAAATCTCACTAACTATGCTCAACTTATATTTTTATAACGTATTTTTAGAATTGGTAAATATTGGTTGTTTGCTGTGTGTTGGCTGTTTGGTTGAACTGCTAGTTATTGGTTGAAAATATCGATAATGATATATATAAATCGTTAATCGACTATTGATTCTGTTATCAGAATATTTCATATTCGTGTTATTTATGTTGATTAACATCTGTGGATGCAGGGAAACAGGTCGAAGGAATCCAACTGGATTCCTCAACATTTATTTTACTGTTTTTCATATATTGTGATATATGATGTGATTTATAATCTGTTGTTGATTATGTGTGTTTGATCATCGTTATTTGGTACTTTTAGATACCAAAGAAAATACTAGAAGTGAAAAGGGAAATTTCAAAACTATAAATTGAAATAAAATATTTATATATAAAATCAAAGGATTTTATATAAAAGGGAAATTTGAAGTGATTATTAGATTTTGGAAGTTTATAAAATCAAAGGATTTTATAAAAAGGAATTTGCGAAGTGTACATTGAAATAAGAATTTTATGAAATCAAAAAGGTTTTATAAAAAGAAAGAGATGTTGAAGATTAAAAATAAGGAACTTCCATATAAAATTTATAAACAATTATATGGAAGTGTAAAAGACCGTTTTAGTTAAAATACTTAATACAAATAATAAGAAGTAAGTAAAGAAATATATGAAAAGAAATATTCATATAAAATAGATAGGATATTATAAATGAATCATTTGGCAAATAAATAGAATTATAAAAAGGGAATTAACAAGGTGTAAAAGAGCAACGAGAAGTTGGTTTCAAAGTAGATATTAAATAGAAATCTGTTTTAACAGATAAATGAAGAAGTGAAATTTATAATATTTTATAAATTAAATAAAAATATTTATCTTTTGATAAATGAAAATATATAAGTCAAACTTATATAGAGAAGTAGAAATCGGTTTAACACCGATATTTTATGGAATATGAATTCAGCATTTATAAAGGGAAATCTAAATGAGATTTTAAGTGTTAGAAGTTAAAAGGAGATTTTATACAAATAATTCTGTAAATGGAAATATAAATTGAAATTGAAGTTGAGATATTGCTTTCAAATATGAAATCAAACTGAATAGATTATGTAAAAGAAACATTATTCACATTCGAATGTGAATAATGAAAATAAACAAAGATTTTGCAAATAAAAACATGTGTAAAGGAAATTGGGTTTTGAAACAGGAATTTAAACAAAAATGAAATTCTGAATGGTTAAGAAATAAGGAACTTGTTTAAAAATGAAACAAGTGTTGTGATTTATAAACAAAGTTTTTAAATGAACTAAAATATAATTATCAGTGGATAATTGAGATGGCAAATTCAACAGTGAATATAAAATGGGAAATTCGAAGTTATTTTAAAAGGGAATGATGAAATCCATTTCGATATCGAAATGTAAAAAGGATTAAATAAAATCCATAGTGATAAGATAATCGAATATAAGTTATTCGAAGAAGATCGTTAATCAAATAGAAGTTACTCGAAGAAGAGAGATAATCGAATATAGGTTATTCGAAAGAAAGGGTTATCGAATGTAGTTATTCGAAAGAATTATCGAATATAGTTTATTCGAAGAGAGATAATCGAATAGAGATTATTCGAGAGGGAATTGTAAGTTGAAATTCGATTATATCGAATTTGGGGAAGTACTATACACTTTCCGTTTTCAAATCGAGATTTTTTATTTATTTATAAATTAGTTGTTGGGTTAATTATTCAAATTAATAAATAAAAGTTATATTTAAGTTATTATATTTCAAAGGATGGGGATTATAACACTAATGTTATAATCAAATGATTTATGTGAAAGAAGGGGATTCGTAAATAGAATCCGAGAGTTCGTAAGGAAGTTGTTAAAGATTTAAAAGGTGAACTTTGTCTATTTTGAGTTTAGAAATGTTGTTCAGTTAAGGTCTGAGAGGTAATTATACCCCAACTTGATTGACTTCGTTTCTAACTAAGGAATGGTTAAGGCTCGATAGTGAAGGTTGGTTAAGTGAATTTAGTTAATGAGAGAAATGATTTGAATCGGTATAGCGATGTTTATTTAAACATCTGTTTCAATCTAATAAAGGAGTTTTCGGAAATGATTCCAAATAAGAATCAGAAATGTTTTTCTAATATAGGAAATAAGAAATGGGAGTGAATATGGAGATGTTTTCAAATGATTTATAAAGTATATTTTCTAAATTTAGAAAATAAGAATTTACGAATATATATAGAAATGGAAAATGAGTAAATTAATGATAAGTGAATTTAAGAGATAAATGTTGAATGATGATTGATCGATAGAATTTCGATCTGGAAATAATATCGTTATTTGCACACCTGTTTTTCTTTGATAGTTAAATCACCGACTATCGAAGTTTTTGACCATTTTTCCGTCGTCAATACGGAGAGACCGGGATCAGATTCATTATCTGAAAACCACTATGTATGGACATTAGCGTTGCGATCAAATATGATGAAGATAATTGAAGACGGAGTTATGCAAGGGCTATCCTATTTACAGAATAGTGCCTTCGGTTTGTCCAGTCCCAGAACAACATAAATGGACGAATGTCTGACAGAGTATATCTAACGGATCGTGTAAGTTGATCTCTTCAAACGTACTTATGTTTGATGGCAGAGGAATTCGTTTCTCTTAGCTTTATACCCGTTGTATTTTTGGGGAAATCAATTTGTGATTTGGCGGGTATGACGATGTGGCATTCAAAATGAATGGTGGTTAGGTGTTCCAAAAGATACGTTATGACCTCAAGCCTCATCAACCGGGAAATGACAGAAATCGGGCAGGCAGCATGGTTAGGTGGGTCGCTCCCATTAGGGTGTATATCACCTATCTAGAGAAAATCCATTTCATTCTTTTATCTAATTTCGACGCTGTCCCTTTTCGGGAAACGGTGGGTAGCTCCCAACCGTTGGTGATATACATTCGCTACACTCAAGCGAAATGAGTGGTCGGTCATGTAAGGGCCGGGTTGCAAGATGTTCTTATTGAACTCAGTGTATTCTCCTCTAGAGATACACTATCGGCAGGTGGTCCCATACCTTGTCATAGTCGGAATCCAATTTCCAATAAGCGCCCGCGGTTTTGTTTGTATACTATATATGTGGAGCATAAGATGCAAGCGTTCTGCTAGATTGTTATTTACTTTTGATTAGACATTATTATAATATCAGAAAAGTATTGATTTCCAAAACTGTTTTGGGTTATCGTAAGGTAAAAACCGTCCGTGTTTATGTGTGGATCGTTCTTACGATTATCTTTTCTTTTGGAATGGATTTTGAAAAGTTAAACCAAATGATTTGAGTATACTCACACCAGTCCCATGACTGACCCAGAGTTTATTTTGTTTTTTGTTTCCCTAAACTCTTGGGTGCCCAAATTTGTATGGGCAGTCAAGTATTTCAGGTCTTTATAGATATACTTGGAGGAGCCTGAAGCAGGAGGCTTCATGATTATATAGCTATTGTTATTTCCGCTGTGTGTAAGGGTTGTACTCTGATAATGTTATTGTATATAGATACTGTTTTATTTCAAAGTTATGTTATAATATATTTTATTCGTTCCGCTGTGAGATTCGTATTACTCTGATTCTATTCGGTAGTGATCTTCTTCTTCTATTCTAATTTTCTATCTTATCTATTATCACCCTCTAACTTCTTTCCATAAATGATCAGGTATTTCCAATGTTTGAATAGTCAACATGGTAGTTTCGTATTGATTTTCGGAGTCGAAAAACCCAGTTCGTTACACTCTTCCACCATTTTTCTTTAAATACGCTCACCAAATTTGTAAACTCATAACAACAATTCTCTTAAGCTCAGCAAGGACTACTGTTTGAACGGTGATGATGGATTTGTGTTTACTGGTGAGGCCAGAATTCTGTCTTGAATTATCTGCGGTCATGGCCATTTTGCAGGTGGAAGGCGAACCTGGAAGAGTCGAGATTTTGGGCATTGGGTGAGGGATGTCAGGCGCTAGTCTCGATGGCGTCTGATTAGCGCACAGTGATCGGAGCTTCGTACGGTGGAGGGTTTGGGTGCGTCGTGTTGATTTTGCAGTGTGATGAGTAGTAGCTGTTCGAATGATAGCAACAGCGGGGTGAAGAAAAGAAGACACGATGAAGCTGATTTTGGAACAATGCAAAGAAGGATTTGTGGCATGATTTACTAATAAATCAAAGTAAATAAATTATTGATTATATTAGTTAGAGGGTTAGCTAGTAATTAAATCATGATTATAACAGTTGCGTGATGGGTTTTCAGGCCTATGCGTGTTGGGTATGTTTGAAGCAACAAAGGAGCAAACGTGAATAAAAGCAAAGCCGTGAAGAAGAAAGCATGGGGTCAGAACCGTGAACAACTAGGAATGAAGATGAATTAAGGAACGCAGTAATCAACATGTAGTGAATTATTAGAAAGGTAATTAACTTAGGTTAACATTCATTTAAGAAATAAATTATTACAATTAATAGCGTATTAATTTGGAATTGTGGACTTTGCTGTAGAAAAACCGTTTGGTATTGTAGAACATGACATGAAGGAAGGAACATAGTGTCGTTCTGGTTATCCTTTTGACAACGTAATTAATATTCCTATTAATTAGACTACTATGTGAGTAATGATAAATTAATTAATTAATTTAATAAGTGTTAATTTATGCAGATGGAATCAAAAGCTGTAATAAACAAAGAAATCAGAATATTCCTTTGTGGACAGAAGCCAGACGTCATATAATGTTTAATTCAATGTAAATACTTGGCAATTATAATTTGTAGTTAAGAAATTAAAACTATATAATTCAAATCGTATGTATTTACATGTTTACAACTCATTCATATATTATCAGAATCAGATGAAACAAGGAACAATGGAATCGTCTTGACGAGCAGGACATTCTGGAATAGAATTGGAATCAACTGGGATTTTTAGTTAAATTAAACACCTAATTAATTTAATTAAAACCAACTGTTTCAATGATAAATCAGGTCGAGGTGAGTTAAACTCACTCAATTCTTCCCACTTATATTTCATATAAGTCGGGTTTTATAATTATGTGCTATGGCTGTTAATGGTTGATTGTTTGTTAATTATACATTCATTTAGTGATTTAACCAATGAAATTAAACGTTGTTTAATTTTAGTGAAATACGAAATCGTTATTTTAAGGATTGGACCAATGAAGGTAACTTACCTTGTTGGTCACGTTTATGAAATAAATGTGTTAAATTTAATGACTTGTTTGTTAATGTTAAATAGTCATTATTTACTGTTATAGAAATAATCAGTTAAATTGAATTGAATGAGTTTATTTGTGATAATCTATTTTGATATAGGGAAGAACATGTTGGAGGGATCCAACCAAATTCCTCAAATATATTAGATGTTATTTATTTACATATTATCATTATATGAACTGTTCTGATTGAATGATTGATTTGGTTGTTGGCCATTGACCTGAAATTCAACATTTGTTTTGTTTAAACCAATGGGTAATATTGGTTGAGTAATTGGCAGTATATAGCCTATAAATCAATCGTTTTATGGATATCGATTTACCGTTAAGTGAATCGACATGAATGAAGTTATAAAATTTATTTTTATAATTGAAAAAATATTTTTAAATTTATTAATTTGAATTAAAGTTATTAAAAGGAAATAAATATTTATTATTTAAATTTATATGTGATTATTAAATGATTTTATAAAGAATTTTATAATGATAATCAGATTTATAAGCAAATCAGCAGAACTTAACCCAACAATTAAGGTTGGATAATTATTTTTAAGTAATAATTAAATGGAATTTATTTAAATTAATATATTATTAATTAATTTCAAGGAAGGACTATAATTGGAATTGGTCAATGTATTAATCGTGTTTAAGTTGACTAAGTTAACCATTTTAACTGAGATGGGTTATTAAATTAGTTTGTTTTGAATTAGTCTAATGAAATAGTTTAACGAATATATTTTTTAATTTCAATAAGATTTTAAAAAGAGAATTTACTATTTATTTTAGTTAATTAAGAAGTTAACTACTGCTATTATAGCTAATGATGAAGTAAATTATTATTTTAATTAATAATAATTTAGGAGGTTACTTTTTAATTGAAATACATTTAAAAGGTGATCGAAGTTGAAATGAAATCTAATTGAATTGTGAAAGGAGAAAATGAACGGGTTTTATATTAAAACCCAAGATTTTATAACGAAGTTATAAAAGGGATTTCAAGCGAATACGATAGCTTAAAATAAATGTTTACTTAATATTTGAATTAAGTAAAGGAAATAAAGATAAAAAGGGGTTTATACTAAACCTGAGTTTTGTAAACAAGGTTTATAAAAAGAGATGTGAAGTTAAAGCATTAATTTTATATTAACGTTATTAAATAATGGAATTGAGAGAAATGAATGAAATCGAAATGAGATGTTCAAAAAGGAAAGATTAAAAAGGGATTTGTAATTGAATTTGGTAAAATATTTAGTAATGGGATTTGGTAATGATAATTTGAGTTTTAAAATGAATTCTTTGAAAGAAGTTAAGGTTAAGAAGTGATTTTATTAAGAAATTACTTAATCAACATATTAACTAAAAATATGTTATATTTAAAAAGAGATATTTCCAGAAGCAAGAAGGTTTTATAAACCATAATTTAAATTAAATAGTTAAATGGGAATTGGTTTGGTATTATAATAAATATCGATTTTTTATTACAACTCGTATCTATCTTAAGATAAAAACGTTGTGGATCAAGGTCTGAGAAGTAAATAATTACCCCAACTTGAACGACTTCAGGACTATCTGAGGATGATATTAGTTTGTAATGGGAAAGAGGTTAAGAATAATTTATTATTTCCACATGTGCAATAATAACGCAATGTTAATCGCAGGATTTTAGAATATATATTGAGATTTCCAAAGTAATGGAAATAAAACGGATTTGAGAATATATATGTAACTTCCAAGGTAACGGAAATGAGAAGATTCGAGAATATATATATATATATATATATATATATATAATAGTATTTCCCAAGTAAAGGAAGTTGAAAAAGAGATTTATGTGAAATTGTAATGGTATTTTCGACGTAAAGAAAATGAAAAGTGGAGTTTTGGAATAGATTTATTCTAAAAGAATAAGGGTTAGTCATTGTTTTCAAGTAATGTGACAAAAGAGATTTCGTAACATTATTTTACGAATGATAAGTTGAATTGTTTTCCTAATTATATAAAATGAAGAATGAGGTAGCTAATGTTTTGAAATTGATGGTAAGATAGAAAATTGAATATGATTATAGAATATTTTTCTAAGTATGAAAATAGTCTAGTTTTGAAATAACCTTATGTTAAATAAGAAATAAAAGGCTATATTCGTAATTTTGAAATATTTAGGAGTTTTAGATTAACTATCGTTAATCGTTTTTAATTAAAAAGGCCATGGAATGCTGGTACTGAACTAGTAAAATCATTTTATTCTCATGATTATTTATTTGATAGATAAATAGCAGACTATCAAATCTGACCCATACGATTGTTGGTATGGAAAGACCGAGATCGAATTTATATTCGAAAACCATTCCGAACCAAAAAATACGTAGAAGATGTTAATTGAACACAGAGCACTTGAAGACCATTGGTCTTCATGAGCGGAAGAACTACATGTTGAATTTCTCTGGTAAGCTCCTAGAGATATTTCGGCAGTGATTCTATCATGATTGGAATCTACGGATTGCAAAGACTACTCGCTACTGAGCCATAGGGTGATAACTTGGATGTGGTAGGAGAGTGCCTTCAGTTCATCCTATTTCTTGATGACTTGTATGGACAGATGTTTGACGGAGTATTTCAAAAGGAATTACGCAGGTTGATTTCTTCAAACGTACCAAAGTTGTGGCGGAGAAGGGCCCGTCTCTTAGCTTAACAACTAGAGTATTTTTGGAGACGTCAATTAGTGATTTCTGAAGGATTTAACGATGTGGCATTCAAAGTGAATGGTGGCCAGATATTCTAAAGGTATTTATAACCTCAAACCTCCTCAACCGGGAAATGGTATAAAATCAAGTAGGTCGCATGGTTATGTGGGTCGCACCCATTAAAAGGGTATATCATTACCTAATTTGGAGAAATCAAATGCCTTCGGTTGTCCCTTTGAGTTTTCTATATTGCTACCGGTTCGGTTGACTAGCCCCCAACCGTGGTGATGATATATTCGGTACTCTCAAGCGAAGTGAGGGGCCGCTCATGTTTAGCCTGGGTTGCAAGATGTTCTTGTTGAACCCTAATGCCTTCATCTCCGGAGGTGCATTGTCGGAAAGATGGTTGCCCATACCTTGACATGGAAATCCATTCTCCAATAACCGCACGCGGTTTTAATTGTATAATATGTATGTAGAGCTTGAGATGCAAGCATTCTGCTAGATTGATATTTATTTGTTTTAGATACTATTATAATATTAGAAAAAATATTGATTTAAAAAACGTTTGGGGTTATCGTAAGGTAAAAACCATCTGTATTTAAGTGTGTATTTGGTCTTATAATTATCCTTTCCTTTCGAAAAGATTTTTACTTTAAAAATAAAGTTGTGTAATACATTTAAACTTAGTGTGTTTTTTCACTCTGGTTCAATAGATTGATCCGGTGTTTGTAATGCTCCGGTTAGATTGGGTTTTACAGGTTTAGATTTGCATGCTGCGAACTTCAGAGACGAGCTAAATGGGTTCAGAGGTATGATATTATACAATATCTTTCCGCTATGTGATTGTATATGAGGACAGATTGTTATAACTGTCCAGATTTGTGATGTACTCTGATGATTGTAAGTTATTTTCATGCTGTCAATAAAGATTTATTTCTATATAATATTTTGTTCCGCTGCGATGTGAGACTCTGTGTGGTGTTATTTTTTCTTCTATTCGAATATTATATTATATTTTGTTTCGCTGCGATGTGCTCAGACTGATATTGTCCGTGAACACTGGTCAAAGTATGATTGCATTATATATTATTATGTAAATTACATAATAATATTATTATATTATTATCTCTCTTCTGAGTAATAATCTATTGGTTTAAGTACTTCAAACATGCATGATATTACAAAACTCTATGATTAATTTTCACCTTGAATGATATGTTATAGACTTTCTCAAGTAAATGATGTGTAGACTTTCTTAATAGTTATATTGTTGCACGTATACAAACATAAATATATCATGTGCGTATATACATGTTTAAGTGAATTTTTAATGGATCGAACACAGCCACATTGAATTTTTAATGGATCCAGCTCAAACATAACAATTGCAATCTGTATGTTGCCGAGTAGGACATTTATGCATTCGCTTTTTAGTTCGGTCCATTTTCAAACGTTTTGTTGTCCGATTCAACCCGTCTTTCTTACACTCCGAGTCTTATTCTGAAAAAAAGCATACATTATCAAAAATAAAATTACAAACGACTTCTTAAAATCTACTTGTCTTCAAAAGCATCGATGTTTATTTAATTGGGGGTGTATGATGTGTAAAACTATCGTTAAGTTTGGTTTTGATATTTTTGACTGCTACATTAACTATTAATAATGATAAATTTAACTTTAGCATACACCAATAACACTGACATACATATGTACCTAACATTGATTGTCAACTACTTGAAAATGCTATGACAACGGTAAATATAATAACAAACGAAAATTAAATGGGTATTTTTTGTTAGGTCGCTCTTTAATGAAAATCTTAATCATAAATCCCTCTTGTAAAATTATTCAAAAAAGTTAATGAAATTATTATGGTATATTTGATTCAAATATTAAAAAAAACATTAACTTTTGGTAGCATTATTCTATCAAAATTTGCTTTTAGTATTTGGTCAGATATTTTGTAATCTTTTCGGTAAGATCACAAGAATATTTCGTAGTGTAAATAATTTCATTCTTATAGCCCAAATATTTTGTTTTGTATAGGTGACTTAAGGAAGCGAGGCAGGTACTCTTCAATTCAGGTTTCGATGCGTAGCTAACCAATAGTGGTTGGCTATAAGACTAAGAAATTTACATTTGAAGTTAGTATTATACCATGTATGCTAATGTGTATTTTAACACGGTTAATTGATGTCAATTGAAAACATCTCACTGCTCGTTGATAAACAACATAAAGGTATACTACTATCCCTCTTTGGACTTCTAAATGCAAACTTTTACAGTTCAAATATCCCATCGTAATACATTAATGTGTTTGTAGGAAATTCCTATTATATATTGTAGTGCAAGTATCATGCACAATATTTATGCATATCAGGAAAAAAGGAACAAGGATATACTTTGAATAAAAAAAATTAGATTGAAGGACGATAAGTTATAATTACCATTTTATATAGTGTAAAGTGTTGTGCAAATAATTGTACAAATTACTCCAACACCAATCTATTGTGCAAAATTTTGATTTGATTTGCACAAACTCCAAAACTGCACAACGAAGTACAAAAAGCGCAGAAGCAATACAAAAAAAGAAGAGCTAGGTTGTCGACTAATTATCAACCGCCACCTCATTGAAAAATAATCAAATAAAAAAAATAGAATAAGACCCAAAGATTTAATGTGATTCGGCTTTGCCTACGTCTACGGACTCAACAATTATTCTTTATTTCACTGAAGAGCTTACAAAAAAGAACATAAGAGAGAAAAATTACAAAATTATAGGTAATAGATGGAGAGACTAATCTATAATTACAAATTGAATAATCTTTTCAACAAAGACTTGTATGCAGTTAAAATCCCTAATTGGTTGACCATAGAAATTAGGGTTTACTGAAGAAGAGGGTAATGGTGGATGCTTTCTCACATTCAAACTCCATAAATATGAAGATGATCTCCCTTCATTTAAATAGGCTTCAGGATGAAAGGTTGCTTAGAGATGAAGAGAATTTATTTCCCGATTTTCTTGAAACCTTTTCAAATATCCATGATTTGATTGCATTGTAAATAGAAAGTGAATATTTTGGTTTCTATATGTTTCCTCCCTTACTTGATTCTCCAAGCCTAATCGTTTATTTCTTCATATTAAAAAATCAATGAATTTATAAATATACTTCTTTCCGCATTTATAAATCCATTGATAAATTAATTGATTATGTAATCAATTTATTCCCTTCCAAAGTATCCTCTCAAATATTTTCACATATAGTATAATTGATTGATTGAATCAATTAATTAATTTTTTTTCTTTTAAACAAATATTTGTATCGCATAAATTCAACACTCCACCTTGATTCAAATATAACCAAATCTCAACAAATTGTTAAGTCTACACCATCAAGCTCAATGTGAACAACTTTGGGCAATATTGCCCAAACAGAGCTTTCAGAACTTTAGCAAGCATAAAAAAAGATAGTATGTACATCAACAAACAATGTACATACAAGAAATACCAAAAAAACTCTAATGGAGGAGACAAACTTGTAGATACAGAAATCTAACAGACTAATGGAGACTTCATAACGAGCTTCACCTTCTCCGTCTTATATTGAATGAGAACATAATATTATCTACTTCAATCTCCTTCTCAAGAATTTCGCTCGACTTCATCAAGTCTATCTTATCAAACTCAACACCAAGCTCTGCACAACGAATAACATGAAAAGTTAAATTATCACCTCTACTATGCTCACAAACAAGACCAAAATAAACAAAAGGCCTTAACTACGACTGAGCTCCACCTAGTGTCTGAATATATGAAATCTTCCCATCAACCAAGGTACCATCAGAAATACCACTTTCTCTTCGAATATGGAAACAATTGATGACTCCAAACATATTTGGAAATTTTGTGTCCTCCTAACGTCATGACTCGATAGGGGCTCCACCTTCAATAAAAACCTCTCATCAAATATTGCATGTCTGCTAGTCACAATTCTCTTAGTTGTTTTTCACCACAACCTATACTTCTTCATTTTTTCTCTATAGCCTAACAAAATGTGCTTGCTTCCTCTAGGCTTCAACTTATCATGCCCATCACCTTCTAAATAAGATGAACACATATACTGCTTCTTCCCAAAATCCCTTTTCTAGACCAGGAGTCAATCTCAAGATCATAGCTCTTTCCCATAATATCGAAAGTATGCTCTCCGCCACTCCAAAATAATGCGACGTAGTAGAAAAATCTCTAAATACATGCTCAAACGCACAATAGTTAGTGAATCTTGTGACATAAATTCACTACTATTACCAACTCTAAGAACTCTCAATTGCTTTCTCGACTTCTTTTCAACTAACGTCTTCCACTCCTGAAATCGGGCAAATATTTCGGATCTAGTCTTCATAAAATAGACCCAGACCTTCTGTGAGAAATCATCAACAAATAAGATGAAGAAACAGCTCCACTAAAATATGCAATTGAGGTGGTTCCTCACCACATAAGAATGAACATGATCTAGAAACTCAGTATCTCTAGGCTTTCCAACATCATATGTGACATGCTTCTTCTTTCCAAAAGAACAATCTTCACAAGAGCTAGACTTTGATTGAGAATCACCAGCAATAACCTGCGCTTCTTTAATACTTAAAGACTTTCCTCATCAACATGACCTAAATGAAGGTGTCATAACGAGACCTCAAGCCTCACAACCCCATCGGTAATGACCTAAAACATAACGAATGCAGCAAGGCAATGTGGGTCACTCCCATTAGGGTATGATCATTGCCTTCTAGATAAAAAGTAGTATCATGGTACATAGCCCATGTATTTTACTTATGTGGATGATGGATTGTGAGCGCACGAATAAAGGTCTGTAACGACCGGGGAATGTCATATTCGAGTTTCCATCTAGTGGGTTAGCATATAGAGATGGTTCGTCCTTATGTTGGTAGAGATTCATCGGTTATTTCTCACGTACACCCCTCTAGAGGTATTTCTATCTGTTAAGGAAGACCCTTTGCCTTTGTAACACCCTGTGTATTCTATAGCAGTGAAATTCACAAATTAAAGTATTATTAATTTCAAATCAAAGAATTAAGGGAAATGGGATATGCCATTGCGTTCGTCTCGGAATTCTACTTGAAATAGAGTCCGAATTTGCGTAAAACGGACTCCGTATGAAGAAGATATGGCCTCCGGAAGTTTCAGAATTCAGTTTAAAATTCAAACAGACCAAAACAGCTCAGAAAAACCAATTCAAAATTCAAAATCGGACCCAATTGGCCAGGGCGGGAAAATTCCCGCCCAAGGCACCCAGGTCGACTTGGCAGTCGACCTGGGGCTAACCAGGTCGACTGGGCAGTCGACCTGGGTCACCCGTGTCGACTGCCAAGTCGACACCGTGTCGACTGGCATGTCGACCTGGCCCCTGAGCCAGGTCGAACCCAGCCCCCCTGGCAGGCCTGGTCGGTGTTTGGTCGATTTTCTGAGCCTTGCCTTGTCACTAGGGCAAGGTGTCAGCTCCTGGTTGGTCTCTCCTCCAAACGAACGGCTATTATTAAACCAAGCTCCATCGACGGTCCTAATCAACTCACAAACACTATAAAAAGACCCTAAGACCTAGCCTAAATCATACTATTTCATTTTAGCCTCATGCAGCCGCCATTAAACCTAGAACTCTAAATTAAAAATACAAAGAAAAAAATTAGAAGACGAAGGACGATTCTTGAAGGCTACAACTAGAAGCTACAACAACTACGACGCTTTAGACAACGGATTTAGGGCTATTTGATTTGGAATTTTGATTTAGATTACTTGCTTCATATTGTAAGTTCTATGTCACTTTTTAGGCAAAAACGCTAAAATAACATGGACATGCTATGAATTGAAACTGGATTTAGGAACTATTATTAATCCATGTTTATATTGTTTAACTTTGAATCATAATTTGGGAATATTGCTATGTAAATGTTGCAAGTTAAACTTATCATGATTTTGATGTTGTTATGAATCACTTGGGCTTAACTGTATGGCAAGTTGGACTAATACATGTCCATGGAATCACTATGTTTATTGAAATCTCTATGTTGATTAAACCATGCCTATGATGCTAATTAAACCATGTCTATGATGTTGATGGAACTATGTCTGTGATGTTAACATACCTGTCATGTTAATGACAAATTGGGAATTGCTAGGTTATGATGAAAAGTTGGAATCATTATGTTTATAATGCTAGATGAGAATCATTATGTTAAAAATGCTAAATTGGAATCCACTATGCCTATTAGAATTACCATGCCTTTAATGTTTCATGTTTGTAGTGAAATTATTATTATGCCCGCAATGATTATTATGCCTATGATGTAAAGTTGAAATCATCATGTTAAACTAAGTTGAAACCATGTGATATGTTATAGCTGTTTATTATGCAAGTGATGTTGGAATTGTCACATATGCCTACCACATGTTTGGTGTTATTCCCCTTTTATCTCTTGAATTGTTTATGCTTGTGAACGAAGTACGTTTATATACGTTGGGGATACGATTGGGTAGAATAGGCAAAACTTGAATTGATTATAATCATAAACCGTGAAATTTGGCATAAGTAGAACATGAAATATGGCACGAAAACTTGACTTGAAAATGCCATAACTTGACTTGAAACATGCCTTAGTTGGGCACGAAGTTGACATATGAACATGCTATGAAAATAGCACGAATCCGATAAGAACATGGGCATGACTTTAGAAAACAAGAAAGTGGCCAACTCGAGGTTGGGTTGAGTTTGTAGTGTAAATCTGCCCGGAACCGCCCGGCAAATCCAGTTGCTACAAACAATAGGATCCAATGTGGGTAGTTGGTCACATCACGCTTGAAACCCGAGGTTGGGTTGAGTTCGTAGCGTAAACCTGCCCGGAACCGCCCGGCAAATCCAGTGGCTACGAACAATAGGATCCAATGTGAGTGGTTCGGTGCATTAACGAGTCAATTAATGCCAATTAGGGTTAAGTCATGAACATGAAAAGACAACTTAACCAACTTGAACACGATTTGTAGGGCTAAGTCATGAACTTGAAACGACAACACTTAGCCAACTTGACATGACACATAGGCGGGTTAAGTCGTGAATTTAAATGACATACTTAACCGGCTTGACATGACTAGACTGGAAAAGGATTAAGTCACGAATTACATGACTTAATCGGTTAGGCGGGTTAGGTCACGAATTACATGACCTAATCTGTTAGGCGAAACCCTAGACACGACCCTTTTCAGCAGTAACCCTCTAGATGTATCAACGTACCCTGGGGCTAGGCCGAGTGGGGCACGATTACTGGGCTGATTGTAAGAGGTGAACGACGGCAGTAGGGTACGCCAGTGTAGGTTCGGTGGACCACGGTCGTGCACGTATTCCGGGGCAGGCACTGGGTATCCGTAGGTTTATCTGTGCATCTTGAATCGTGTCAGGGGTTGACACCCTAGGGCTGATACACCCAAAGGTGGACCCAGCACAGGTGACTACATTCGTGATTAGCCGTATGACATGGACGCTTGACGAGCTAGAACTTGTGGGGAGCCGATCGACTAGATAAGTGCTCCATAGGACCCCGTACTTGGGTCAGACCCCGTTTCAGGGTCATTTCATGATATTGGGCCGTGGGATTTATTTCGTGATTAACTTGTGACATGGGCTTAGTATACTAGTACAGTTGATGCAACGAATCTTAAACATGTGATGCTTTATTTGACTTGTCTTAACTTATCATGATCACCTTAGTCTATCTTGTCCACCTTGATACCATTCTTAAGTTTAGTTCTAGTTCATGCATAACATGTTGTTTAACCGTTTTTACACTGAAAGTCACTAGGACTTACTCAGTCTTTATGACTGACCCTTTTCCTTTCGCCTCTTTTTCTTTCGTCCCCCCCCCCCAGGTTCTCAGGGAGGGAATACCGCAGCTTGACCAGCTTTCACATCCAGCTTAAAAAGAAAGAATGTATTGCTTGGATCTTTTTCGTTTTGGACTATGGCTTTGGACACCAATTATGGGACTTATGCAGTTTATTTATGTTTCCTTTATGTTTTTTTAAATTGTAAGACAAGTATGACATGGTTTGTGTAACACGTATTTTATTGAAATAAAAGTTATTGTTATTTTCCGCTGTTCAAAAATATGTGTTCTTATATCTGTCTTTTTATATCTGTGACTTATACTTATAAACCTCCACCAAAATTAGGGCATTCCCTTTGAGAGTGACCCTAACGGAGGTGGGGTGTTTCACTTGGTATCAGAGCATAGGTTTACCAGATAAGATAAAAGCTTTGAAAAATTATTTTTAAAGAAGCATTTTTAAAGATAAAATATTATTTTAAAAAGGCAAAGTCCCCCAAAGCCATAGGTACTATCTTTTATCCTTCGTTTTGAATCTATCCTTTTTGTTTCAGCATGTCCGAAGAACTTAACTTGCCAGAGGGTATACCAATACCTGGTTGGTTTAGACGATTCTTAGAAGCAAGGGCCACTCAGCCAGGTCCTACCGTTCCTCCTCCTCTAGCTGCAGGAAATCATCCAGCTGCAGTAGCACCTCTTCCTCCACCTCCTCCGCCAGGAAATACTTTTGCTAAGATATGTAAAGATTTTAAAGCTATGGGAGGAAAGGACTTTCATGGAACCGAGTCCTTCGTGGCAGCTAGGAATTGGCTAAAGGAAACCGAGGACTTATTCGTCATCTTTGAGGTAGAAGATAGGCAGAAGGTACAACTGGTAGTGTGGCTACTAAGAGGTGAGGCTTCCTACTGGTGGGAAGTCACTAATGCAGAAAGACCAGTGGAAACATGGGAGGACTTTAGGGCGAGGTTTGAGGCTAAATTTCTCTCAGACGCTGAAAGGAGTTTGCAGTTGGAAAAATTCTTATTTCTTAAGCAAGGGAATATGACAGTCAAAGAGTATGTTAATCAGTTCGATGAGCTGGCTAGGTTCGGACTGGACCTAGTCAACACCCCGCACAAGAAGGCTCTCTGCTTTGTCAAGGGGTTGAATGAGCCATTACACAGTTTGGCCATGACCCATATACCCATGGGAGCTACGTATGAAAGGTTGGTGCAGATGGCATTGCTGAACGAAGAATATAAGGGCAAGAAGGAGACAAAGGCAGAAAAATCTCAAGGGAAGAAAGAGGTCAAGCCCAACGATTCTCAGAATAAGAAGGTAGACTCCGAGAAAGGAGGCAAGAACGACAACTCACGTGATAAAAGGAAATGCAATTACAGTGGTACGGAAGGGCACATAGCCAAGGATTGTAGGAAGAGGAAGAGGAAGCAAGGTGAATGTTTTCATTGTGGGGAGACTGGACACATCAGCAAAGACTGCCCTAAGAAGCAGACCGTACCTTCTGGGGGTACATTGTTAACTTCTTCTAGATGCTTTGTTTTATCTTGTTTATCTCCTCGATCCTATCTTGAGAACCATAGGTATAATCTTTTTGGATGTAAACATGTAATTGAAACATGTTATGATTGCGAAATGGTTGCAAGTGGTCGCAAGTGGTTACTCATGGATGCATGAATACACATTAGGCACTAGATCGGCTCAGACACATTTTCATATTGCATATGCATATATGTTTGCATTCGTATATGGTTGAACTTTAATGTGTTGTCATATGGATGTTGCATTTATATGAATGATTGTGCACTCATGTAGAGTCATGAATAGGAGAATTTGCATACATAATGGATTCATGGCACTTACATAATTCGCATTAAGGAGGTCAACTGAATCAGTAGACCGCCTGATTTTGCATTAGATAAGTACATGTACACACACACACACTTCGCATATTATCATGAAGCATTAGAAGTCTTTTAAGGACAATGGATGCTCGTGTTTGATGGATGAGTAGATGGATGTTTGTATGTTAGGATGTACATTCTTCCTGAACTTGAAGATTTCGGGACGAAATCCTTTTAAGTGGGGGAGAATGTAACACCCCGTGTATTCTATAGCAGTGAAATTCACAAATTAAAGTATTATTAATTTCAAATCAAAGAATTAAGGGAAACGGGATACGCCATTGCGTTCGTCTCGGAATTCTGCTTGAAATAGAGTCCGAGTTTGCGTAAAACGGACTCCGTATGAAGAAGATATGGCCTCCGGAAGTTTCAGAATTCAGTTTAAAATTCAAACAGACCAAAACAGCTCAGAAAAACCAATTCAAAATTCAAAATCGGGCCCAATTGGCCAGGGCGGGAAAATTCCCGCCCAAGGAACCCAGGTCGACTTGGCAGTCGACCTGGGGCTAACCAGGTCGACTGGGCAGTCGACCTGGGTCACCCGTGTCGACTACCAAGTCGACACCGTGTCGACTGGCATGTCGACCTGGCCCCTTAGCCAGGTCGAACCCAGCTCCCCTGGCTGGCCTGGTCGGTGTTTGGTCGATTTTCTGAGCCTTGCCTTATCACTAGGGCTAGGTGTCAGCTCTTGGTTGGTCTCTCCTCCAAACGAACGGCTATTATTAAACCAAGCTCCATCGACGGTCCTAATCAACTCACAAACACTATAAAAAGACCCTAAGACCTAGCCTAAATCATACTATTTCATTTTAGCCTCATGCAGCCGCCATTAAACCTAGAACTCTAAATTAAAAATACAAAGAAAAAAATTAGAAGATGAAGGACGATTCTTGAAGGCTACAACTAGAAGCTACAACAACTACGACGCTTTAGACAACGGATTTGGGGCTATTTGATTTGGAATTTTGATTTAGATTACTTGCTTCATATTGTAAGTTCTATGTCACTTTTTAGGCAAAAACGCTAAAATAACATGGACATGCTATGAATTGAAACCGGATTTAGGAACTATTATTAATCCATGTTTATATTGTTTAACTTTGAATCATAATTTGGGAATATTGCTATGTAAATGTTGCAAGTTAAACTTATCATGATTTTGATGTTGTTATGAATCACTTGGGCTTAACTGTATGGCAAGTTGGACTAATACATGTCCATGGAATCACTATGTTTATTGAAATCTCTATGTTGATTAAACCATGCCTATGATGCTAATTAAACCATGTCTATGATGTTGATGGAACTATGCCTGTGATGTTAACATACCTGTCATGTTAATGACAAATTGGGAATTGCTAGGTTATGATGAAAAGTTGGAATCATTATGTTTATAATGCTAGATGAGAAACATTATGTTAAAAATGCTAAATTGGAATCCACTATGCCTATTAGAATTATCATGCCTTTAATGTTTCATGTTTGTAGTGAAATTATTATTATGCCCGCAATGATTATTATGCCTATGATGTAAAGTTGAAATCATCATGTTAAACTAAGTTGAAACCATGTGATATGTTATAGTTGTTTATTATGCAAGTGATGTTGGAATTGTCACATATGCCTACCACATGTTTGGTGTTATTCCCCTTTTATCTCTTGAATTGTTTATGCTTGTGAACGAAGTACGTTTATATACGTTGGGGATACGATTGGGTAGAATAGGCAAAACTTGAATTGATTATAATCATAAACCGTGAAATTTGGCATAAGTAGAACATGAAATATGGCACGAAAACTTGACTTGAACATGCCATAACTTGACTTGAAACATGCCTTAGTTGGGCACGAAGTTGACATATGAACATGCTATGAAAATAGCACGAATCCGATAAGAACATGGGCATGACTTTAGAAAACAAGAAAGTGGCCAACTCGAGGTTGGGTTGAGTTTGTAGTGTAAATCTGCCCGGAACCGCCCGGTAAATCCAGTTGCTACAAACAATAGGATCCAATGTGGGTAGTTGGTCACATCGCGCTTGAAACCCGAGGTTGGGTTGAGTTCGTAGCGTAAACCTGCCCGGAACCGCCCGGCAAATCCAGTGGCTACGAACAATAGGATCCAATGTGAGTGGTTCGGTGCATTAACGAGTCAATTAATGCCGATTAAGGTTAAGTCATGAACATGAAAAGACAACTTAACCAACTTGAACACGATTTGTAGGGCTAAGTCATGAACTTGAAATGACAACACTTAGCCAACTTGACATGACACGTAGGCGGGTTAAGTCGCGAATTTAAATGACATACTTAACCGGCTTGACATGACTGGACTGGAAAAGGATTAAGTCACGAATTACATGACTTAATCGATTAGGCGGGTTAGGTCACGAATTACATGACCTAATCTGTTAGGCGAAACCCTAGACACGACCCTTTTCAGCAGTGACCCTCTAGATGTATCAAGGTACCCTGGGGCTTGGCCGGGTGGGGCACGATTACTGTGCTGATTGTAAGAGGTGAACGACGGTAGTGGGGTACGCCAGTGTAGGTTCGGTGGACTGCGGTCGTGCACGTATTCCGGGGCAGGCACTGGGTATCCGTAGGTTTATCTGTGCATCTTGAATCGTGTCAGGGGTTGACACCCTAGGGCTGATACACCCGAAGGTGGACCCAGCACAGGTGACTACATTCGTGATTAGCCGTATGACACGGACACTTGACGAGCTAGAACTTGTAGGGAGCCGATCGACTAGATAAGCGCTCCGTAGGACCCCGTACTTGGGTCAGACCCCGTTTCAGGGTCATTTCATGATATTGGGCCGTGGGATTTATTTCGTGATTAACTTGTGACATGGGCTTAGTATACTAGTACAGTCGATGCAACGAATATTGAACATGTGATGCTTTATTTGACTTGTCTTAACTTATCATGATCACCTTAGTCTATCTTGTCCACCTTGACACCATTCTTAAGTTTAGTTCTAGTTCATGCATAACATGTTGTTTAACCGTTTTTACACTGAAAGTCACTAGGACTTACTCAGTCTTTATGACTGACCCTTTTCCTTTCGCCTCTTTTTCTTTCGTCCCCCCCCCCCAGGTTCTCAGGGAGGGAATACCGCAGCTTGACCATCTTTCACATCCAGCTTAAAAAGAAAGAATGTATTGCTTGGATCTTTTTCGTTTTGGACTATGGATTTGGACACCAATTATGGGACTTATGCAGTTTATTTATGTTTCCTTTATGTTTTTTTAAATAATGTAATCAAGACAGTTATGAAGATGTTATGTTTTTGGAAGAATTGTAAGACAAGTATGACATGGTTTGTGTAACACGTATTTTATTGAAATAAAAGTTGTTGTTATTTTCCGCTGTTCAAAAATATGTGTTCTTATATCTGTCTTGTATATCTGTGACTTATACTTATAAACCTCCACCAAAATTAGGGCATTCCCTTTGAGAATGGCCCTAACGGATGTGGGGTGTTTCAGCCTTGGTCATTGTTGGCATCCAATATTCCAATATGAACCTGCGATTTTCAAATTAAAGGCACAATAATCGCCGAAATTCAATCAATGTAACAATTTCGGATAATTCAACTAAATTTCTTTGAAAAGGTTTTTGAAATGATGTCATTAAAAATAATATCAATGGTTTTGATAAAGTAAGTATTTTGGTTATCATAAAGAATA
The DNA here is from genome assembly GCA_030737875.1 of Allium sativum. Lineage (NCBI taxonomy): Eukaryota > Viridiplantae > Streptophyta > Magnoliopsida > Asparagales > Amaryllidaceae > Allium > Allium sativum. Next base: position 669,119,082 of record CM060924.1, read on the forward strand.
ACCCGTTCTGCACTTACGGCATGATCTTATGAGATACCTTTCTTCTGTTTTATTTTCAAAACAACTGTTTTTAAGTTCTCACACCAGTTCTATGATTGACTCAGAGTTTATTGTTCTTCCATCTAAACTCTGGGTGCCTTTATTTTCCACACGGGCAGCCTAGTAGTTAAGGTTTTGCAGTTAGGTCTGGGAGTTATTTTATGGAGCATTTGTTGGGATAAGGTTGAAGCTGTGTTTGGATAATTATCGATTATTCCACTAAAACTTTTGTAGTTTCCGCTGTGTAGTTGTTGTATTATGATATACCTTTTGTAACTTTGATTTAAAAGATTGTTGTATAAATAAAAGTTCATTTTTGTTTCTATTTTAATGTGTTATTACCCCTAAAATATCGCATTTTTGGCACTTGGGTTCCAACACATGAATATCGTGGTTGTATTTAAGTATTGATTCTCAAAGGTCGAGAAGGTGGGTCATTAAAGAGTGGTATCAGAGCTATGGTTAATACACATCTTATGGGGTATATGACCCATCAGAACTGAGAGTGGAGAATCATTAGAATTAGGATCGGTAATATCCTGGGATGAGTAACTCATTAAAGATAGAGTTAGTAATGCCCTAGAATTAGTTTGAGGGTTATATATGAAAGAACGTATTTTCAATATGAAATTTATTTTGAAAGATTATATTATGAATATAAAGGAATATGTTTCGAAAATATATATGATTAGTTATAACTTATATAATTAGTTAAATAATTAAAATGGTTAAAATTTAAATATGAACATCTTATGATTAGAATTTCACAGTTTGACTAAAGATGTTCATGTGGCGTTGTAATTAGAGTTCATTAACTAATTAGAATAAATAATCCAAGTATAAAAGGGTAGAATAGTTTGAATAACCCAAGATAAAGGAAAGAGTAGTTAATAGCTACGAACTTAGTTAAAAGAATAATTGAAGGGTATTTGGGAAAATGGTTAAGGGAAACCATGTTTGAACTTAAGAAATTTGGGATGAACTTAAGTTAAACCATTAAAGTATTTAAATTGGAATAAAGAATCAGAATTGTCAACAATTTTGGACGATCGATACAATTGGTAATAAGTTTATAGATAAAAGCACTTTAAATACCATATGGATTAAGTTTTAGTAAATGAATAGATTTAAAGTTAAGGAGTTCATATATTGAATAAGAGTAATAATAGTCTATGATTTGTACTTTGGTATAAGTATTGATTTTCATACGGTTGTAGGTTATGCTTGTTTTTGTTCAAATTTCGGGGATGAAATTTCCTATGAGGGGAGAATGTAGTGACCCAGGATTTTTTTTTCATTTTAAAATTTTGAATTTAAAGTAATTTTGGGGATAATTTTAAAAGTTGAAAATTATTTTTATTTGGGAATATGGAATAAAATAGTTATTTTGAACTATTAAATTTAATCGGGAGAATATGTTGGTAACAGTATCGGGTCAAAAGTAGTTGTCTGGAAGTTAAGATAATTGAATAAATTCTTTAGCAATTTGAAAATTTTAATTTCAAATATATATATACACACACACACACACTTTAAATTGGGGGTGATTTAAATATAATTTTTAAATTGAATTTGGAAAAAAAAATTGTTTAATACTATAGAATATGACTGTAAATACACTGATGAAATTATATCAGCTTTTGTCAAAACCAATGGTTCAAGTATGCATTAACCGAACCTTTCGTAGTACTTGATTTATGTTATCATAACCAACCATGGCATTTCCTTTATAAATGGTACCTAAAGTATCACATGGTAAGGTGTCACCATGCATGCCTAAGAGTGTAGGAAAGGGACATGTGTCACATGCCATATTTACCATTTTATCACCTTGCCACACCTATTTGAAGAGCCTCCTAATTCTCATTTTCATTCATCTCATTCTCTCTTCTTCTTCTCCATCTTTCCCTTCCTTCCATTCTTCTTTGCCATGGCTTCCTAAGCCATTACGTCCCCCTCCTTCCCTCTCCATTTCGGCCAAGCCCACACTACCCTCCTTCTCCCCAATTCTGATCTCCCCTCCTCTTCCCTACCCCACTCTACCCTCCCCTAGCACCCACGGCCAACACCCCTCCCTCCTCCTCCTCCTTGCGCCTCCACCTCTTTCCCCCTCCCCCCCTTAACGCTACCACCTCCCCACCATCCACGACCAAGCAGTCACCACCAAGCCAAGCTCCCACGCCACCACCTCCTTTCGCCACCTATCCCTCACACCACCCCCTAGGCCGAGCCTCCTCTTCCATAATATATATACATGTATATTGAAAGAAAAGAAAAGCTAAAGCGGGAACGACAGATGGAAAATCGATGCGCTGCTGCTAATCGATATCCTATAGAAAAGATTGGCGAAGTGGATATACCAGTGAGAAATCTTGCACTATATTTTAATTAGTTATTATAGTCTATGTTAGATTATAATAGTAATTTGGTTGAATGGTTGCTAATTTAGTACATATATTCGTTAAGCATTAGTGATCGCAACGCTTAATTTGTATATACTGTTAATATAAATGTTTGCATGGTTGCTATGGTTGAAACTATGATTGTTATTGTTGTTATTAATTTTGAAATGTCACTTTGCACACATACACCCTAAATTAAGGAATTATACAAATATTAGTTTAGTCTCTTCCGAGTTGACAAATAAAAATGAATATTTTATGTAGTTTAAGTGGAAATAAGTTGAGAAAATGGTAGTTTGAATTTTTTTTATTTGAAACTAGCTACAAATGGAATTAAACTGTTTATAAGAAACTTGTAAAGGTGAAAACGAATTTGAAAGAGATTTTGATATAATATGGTTGTTCAATTTTCAAATGAATAGAAAATCAATTTGAAATTGTAATTTCAAATTTGAGTTAGCTATTTAAACCGTGTTTTAAACTAAAATTGAATGTTCTAATAAGCTTATATAATGTTCAATTTGGGTCTTGCAAAGTTTGAAATTCACAAGTTTAAATTTTGAAAAATATTAATATTTTATTTATATAGTAATATTATAATATTCAATTATGGTAAATAATCAAATAAAAGGTTTCAATATTAGAATATTATTTTTAAATGATGTTATATATGTCTTTAAAAGTATGTAAACATATAAGGATCAATTTAGATTCATTTCCATATATAATCGTAATATGGTTCGAATAGGGTTTGCCGCGCTGCGGTAGTTCACGAATGTGGACTATAAAACTTCAAACAGTTAAATCAGATGTAATTTAAATTGAATTTTCTCAAAACGGAAAGCATTTGTTTTCTAATGATAATTGTTTTCAAATAGAAATGGAAATTTCAAATTTAAATGTATGGATTTAGAGTTATGTCCAAATCAGTTTTTAAATAAAATCGCGGTTTTACACAACGGTGACCGAATCTGGAAATTATTAGAAACGGCTTTATAAAAACTGTTAAAAATATGAAAAAAATATGATAAATCATAATAAATGATTTTAAAGTGATTGTGATAAGAAATAGGAAGTTTTGAGTAGTAATCCGAAATTTGACTTTTGGCCGAGTACCGTAAATACGACATTTTTTAAGATATAACTGCAATTAAAGTTTTCTGATTATGAATCAGTTGGATGTGGGTGGAATTGATCTTTGTATATTTGATATTGATTCCGTAATTAGAAATCATACTATTCAAGGAATTTAAAGGGTAGATATACCGTTATACAACTTATAATATCTGTTGAACAGAGGAGTTGATATTGAATATGAGCTAAATCGATTTCTATCTAAATCTTATATTTAATATAAACTAATTTTGAGTTGGTGTGGACGATGTATTTAATAACATCATCCTTAACCCAGCTAGTTTTAAGTTTCTTGGTTTATTTTTTTGGTAGAACCAATCGGTTTTTAAATTGACAGCAAACACTTATTATTATAACAAATAATAATTACAAGAATTATAGGTGGTTGACATATTATCAACCAACAATAAGTTTTTAAGGTGTACCATCCACCACAGACATTTTATAAGGGACCGACCACTAATTACTAATCAAGCTAACGGTACAAGAACTAAACTGTAACGGCCCGAATTTTTGTACTCTTTGAGTTGACTAATAACACCACATGTCCAACCCAAATTGCACAGAAATACGAATCATTATTAGAAAGAAGATAGAGGATGAGAAATAGAAAGAAAGAAATATTAAAATAGAAGAAAACAAAGATCACAAACTCACAGCGGAACGAATAAAATATATTAGATAACATAAACTTCGAAATACAATTCAGTAACTTTATATACATACCATCATCATAGCACAACAGTTATTTCTGGAACAGTTATAAACACCTATTTCCAGATACGAACATAATACACAGCGGAAAAATATGATAGTCTATAGCTAACTGGTGAAGCCTCCTACTTCAAACTCCTCCAAGTGAATCTGGAAAATCCCGACTACTTAACTGCCCGTACAAATTTTGGCACCTAAGAGTTTAGGGAAAACAAACAAATAAACTCTGGGTCAGTCATGGGACTGGTGTGAGTAAACTCTAACCATTTGTTTAACTTTCAAAACCCTTTCGAAAGAAATGATAATCGTAAGACCGATCCACACATAAAAACAGATGGTTTTCACCTTACGATAACCAAAAAAATATTTTTGATATCAAATCCGGTGATATTACAATAGTGTCTAAATCAAATAAATAGAAATCTAGCGGAATGCTTGCATCTCATGCTCATATATAATATAAAATCGAAAACCGCAGGGGGCTTATTGGAGATTGGATTTCCAACATGACAAGGTATGGAACCACCTTCCGATAGTGTATCTATAGAGGGGAATACACTGGGTTCAACAAGAACGTCTTACAACCCGGCCCACACATGGCTGACCAATCATTTAATTTGACTGTATCGAGCATATTATCACCAACGATTGTGATCAGCAACCGTTACCGAAAGCATACAGCAGTGAATATAATAAGAAGCAAATGAAATTTCTCTAGATCATGTGATAATACCCCTAATGGGAATGACCCACATGGCCATGCTGCTTGCTCGATTTCTGTCATTTCCCGGGTGATGAGGCCTGAGGTCACGATTATCTTCTAGAACATCTTGTCACCATTTACTTTGAATGTCATCTTGTCAGATCCATCAATATATGTTGTCCTAAGACTGGACAAACCAAAGGCACCATCTCATTAATCCATCTTGGGCAATTTCTACCTAGGATTAACAGAACAGCCCTTGCACTTTACTCCATCTTCAATTATCTTCAGCACAAGTTGATTTGTAATGCTTATGCCCATATGGAGTGGTTTTCAGATAATAAATCTGATCCCGGTCTCTCCGTATTGACAACGAAGGTATAAATTAAATCGAAACTTTGATAGTCGGTGATTTAACTATCAAAGTAATATCCATACAATCAACGGTCCTATTTCCAATTGGAAATTCTACCGATCAACCATCAACAACACTGTTCCCTCTTTATATTAATTCCTTATTATATTATCGATTCTAAAATCCATTTTCAATCTTCGATATCCTTTTAAATCTCAATCTTAATTCTTGAAAGACATTTCCAGCGTCATCATTTCTTTATTCGAGAAGATATCTCTTATTCCAATTTGAAAACATTTCTATATATTCATATATTCTTATTTATATATTTTAGAAAATATACATTATTAACATTGGAAAAGACATTTCCAATTATCATTCCTTACTTCTAGTTATCCCAAATCATTTCATTTTATATACTTAGAAACCACCTCTGATTTACTTTGGAAAATGTTTCCAAGACCTTTTCGTTTAGTTAAACCCATATTTCATAATAAACATCGTAACTATAACTCAATTCATTAATTATTCGTTTACTAATCGGATCTCTACCCAATCTTCACTACCGAACCTTAACCATTCCTTAGTTAATTATGAAGTCAATCAAGTTGGGCTATAATTACCTCTCAGACCTTAACTGAACAACATTCTCAACTTTGAAACAGTCAAAGCTCACAACTTCAAACAATACATCGCTTACGCGACTCTCGGATTCAATCTAAGAATCCACTTCCTTTACGGAAAAACATTGATTATAACGGTAGCGTTATAATCGTTGTTTCCAAATATTTGATTTATAAGTCATTTATTATAACGGCAGCGTTAAAATTGCTGTTTAGATTTACAAAACATTTATTATAACAACAACGCTAAAATCACTGTTTAGATTTATAAAACATTTATTATAACGATAGCGCTAAAATCGCTGTTTAGACTTATAACAGTAGCGTTATAATCGTCGTTCCCAAATAATTGGTATCTAAAAATATAACTTGTACTTATTAATTCAATAAATAAGTAAATAAATAATTAGATTTGATTCAAAACGGAAAGTAAAAATAACCACTTCCCTAAATTCGATGAAATCGAATTCCAATAAATAGCTCTCTCTCGAATAATCTATATTCGATTTATATTCTGAAGTTCAGAATTTATCTACCCTTTCAGGTTAATTCAAATTCCAAATTCACTTTTGAATTATCCTTTCCAAATCATTACCAAATTCCTTTTTAACCATTCTAATCTACAAAACGTAATCACACTTTATTTTATATTCTGAATTTTGAAATAAAACTCATCATTTTCTTTTACAATGATTGCCCATTTCCCTTTCTCATCCAAGTTCTAATTTGGATCCATATTTCAAATATAAATTTCCTTTATAGATATTTCATTTGCAAAATATTTTCATTTAAACCATTATTCACCTTAATCGTGAATATATTTCTTCTATAAATTAATTCGTTTGGCTTCGTACCTTAAAAATCCCAATTCTCTTTATTATCTTCCTATGGTAAAATCATTCATAAAATCTTATTTTTATTCCTTCTAATTTAAAACTCCTTAATATTCCGTTTAAAGTCGCTACATTCAAATCCAATTACACCTATGGATTTCAAAACCGGTTTCCATATTCCAATTTATCCTAAGATAAATATTTTATCAAAACTATAGAAACGTTTAAATTCAACTGCTTGATTATTTATTTAAAACAAGTTCCTATTTCATCTACAGTCGAAATTTAATTTCTATTTTGAGAATAAAATTCTATTTTTAAATCTCAATTTCCTTCTCCACCCTCGAAAATATTTTATGGTATTTAAAATACCAAATTTCTAGGGCCAGGGTAATTCAAACACAACACATCCAATCATGGATTATATAACACCTCATATATCACAATCAATGAAAAACAGTAATATAAATGTTAAAGAATCTGGTTGGATCCCACCAACCTGTTTCCCTGCATCCACAGATGTTAATTAACATCAATAATATTATTTCACATCAATATGAAATATCAGAACTAATACTCGACCAATGATATGACTATATCAACCATTCATCCAAACAACCATCACACAATATAAAATTACTATAGACAAATTTAAATATCGTGTGTATTAAAATATAAGCGAGTCATAGTTAGTGAATTTAATCACCTTGTATCGCAGCTGACAATTCTGCTTTTTTCATTTAAAATCAAACAGACGTTTGATTTTACAAGAAGTTCCCATAGCTCTATTTTCTGCCACATTGGTTCAACAACACAGACCTCCTCGCTTTGATTTCAACGGATCCGATCGCATATAATTCTGATAATATGTGGAATATATTTTAGCATTACATGTTTATATGAAATAAAAAGGTCATTAACTAACTTAATAATTAATTAATTATTAGCTATCTTAATTACCTTTAATTAACGTTAGCATTTCTTTAGTCCTTTTCCTATGTACAAAATTAATCTTAGGGCAATGCATCATCATGACAATTACCTTAAAACGTGGTCACTGCTAGTTAACGGCATGTTATCCTCCTTCCTCTCCAGTAACGCAAGAAGAAAGTGTTGCTTCCACATAACGTGGTTTTCAAACCCGCTTAACACTTCAAATTGCTAAACACCTTCACTCCAGCTTAACTCACCCACTCATTATCTTTTATAATTAACCAAACCTACCCTTTTCTCTTCTGTTTTCAATTCACATATTATTGTTTTTCTTCACTGCCCCACGTACAGCAACTCCACCATATGGACGCACTTGGTTTTCCATATACACGGCTCCTTGTTCCAAAAACAACTCAACAGTTTCCTTCCTTCTTCTTTTTTTTCTTTTTCTTTAGTGTTAATACTTCTTCTCATTTTAAAACCGATACTCCTGCTCCTTATAACACATAGGATCTATTTCCGTTACCTTGATCCAGTTTCTCCAGTATCTCATATTTCTTCCTCCATTAATATATCCGACCCCTGAAGCCTTCACCATCATAGACAATGCTTCCTCTCATTATTCTCCCTTATGTCTCGACCTTGAAACACCTCAAAACTGCACAACACTCCTCAGTTTGCCTCGGCCTCTTGAAGCACACACTCGAACCCATAAAAACGAAACCCTTGACCTTTGATTTACTGATCGCCGCAGATGATGGAAGCTCCGGAGGTTGTCCCAATGCCTTCAGTCAATTCGCGAACCTCCCCTATACCAACGCCAGAAGTGGCGGCTCCCCAGTCCACCCCAGTTCGCCGGAAACTTCCCATAACCGCATTCCATAAAACCCTTAAATAGAACTGCAGCTCTCCCTTTAATAATCATAGTGAATCCAAGATCAAATCGTTTTATTTAGTATTTGTACTTTTTCGATTTACAGTAGCTTGTTTTAATAAGAAGGAGGAGACAGTGCTTTAGTTGAAAAGGTGGTTTGAATAGGATAAAAATAGAAGTCAGAAATTGTTTGCTTTTTTTTCTATTTGATTTCTTATTTGGGGTTTGGTTTTGGATCTGAGAACAAGAAAGAAAATACACAGTATTTAAAGAAGAGGGAGCGTGGGGAGCACGGAACCGAAATTACTTGGGATGCACGGGTATTTAGTTGCTTGGCATGCACGGAGTTTATGCTGAAGCATACAGGGTATGGCTTAACAGTCAATGGGAAATGTTGGTGGCATATATTTGATTTCCAAGAACTGTTAGTTGCTTAAAATAAATAGTAATATGTATATGAAAATGTATCCAGCGTGAAGTAGGTAAGGTCATCCGTATAAAGGAAAATATATACATATGTATGTTTGAAAATTTGCAATTGCTAGTAAAACCGAACTTCCGCTATATACCCTTTTTATCAAAATATCACATTATAATGGTACATCATACTATCTAGGTATATGAGTTTTCAATTTGATATTTTTGTTATTCGATCTCCATGTATTTTCCATCAATCGTATTCAAGTCCTTAAGACTTCATGTGTACTACTTGTCAAAATGAAATGCTGGTAGGAATGTACAATATCATTTGGTTAATGAAATGCCATCACGATAGGGAATGTTTGAAATGGACTGATATATCTATGCCAACCTCCGTAAGTGTTTGATTTATGACTTAACCACTTATTTACTTGTAAACGATACCGCAGCAAATGGATACCATTACTAGCTTTACAGAATTCATTTTAACCTTTAGCTGATTCTTATACCCTCTCTTATTGTTGAAATATTTCGGTATTGCATGCGATATTTTCCAAATTAAAATTTACAATGAATTTCTATAAATTAAACTAAAAATACATCTTTGAAGATATTTTATTATATTTAAAAAAAATTGTTATAGTTTATAAACGATTTCATAGCGACTTTCCGAAACTTTTTTTAGACATAACTTACGTCTACAAAACCAAACCTCGATTTTCCATTTTCGTTAGAAAATTATAGTTCAAGGGATTCAAATGTTTCTTATTTCATTGAATTTTGACTTATATTGGATTATGTATATTCAGTTGAAGTTTAAAACATTAAATTACGAATTAACGCGACTATTTCGAGCTTGTTTTAAATTATATTATAAATTATACGTTTAAATATCGTTTTATTTAATAAATTCCTATATATATTTCAAATAAAATATTTAAAACAAATTTAAATATTCAGAATTCAACGACTAAAAATTCGGGTTGTGACATAAACATACATATTCACACTACAAATACATACCATATTTCCTAGCAAACCACGCAGGGGGCATAAATACAAATTGCGTTTACATGCATAACATGATGACTAATAACAACTGCTAAGAAATAAAAGTTCCACCAGCATAGCTTACCGCAGCACCCCATCTCCAAGCAATATCTTTACATAGAGCCACATAATGATAGGAAAGTACTTACTACCGCACAGCTAGTGGACATATCAAATAAAAGCTGAACTTCAACAATTTCAAAGTAGAATGACATGGCTAAAAAGCCAATCATCTTCTCATGCATAGTTAGGACTAGCCTACCCTACCATCTAAGTTCACCAAAGAGCATAAACCACACCCAACAAACATCCAAGGTACCACGCAGCATCTGCCTTGCTAAGTCGAAACATCAACCATGCCAAGAATGAAAACACAACAAAAAACAAAGCAGAAAGGAAGCCCCAAACATAAACCCAACCAAAAATATTCTCAAGGATCCAAACCAACACAGCTAATTGCAAATAACCTAGCTGGCATTTCAAGAATGGAGGCGAACTCATGCGAAACCCAAAACACCCATGGAATATAAACCAACCACTCTTGCAGTTTTATGCTTTTGAGGGCGCTTGGACTCGAGATGGAGTCAATGATCAGAAGCAGTCAGAAGAACCCTAAGAACGTTTAGATTAGGCAAGACTCGAAACCACCTAACTACAGAATTTGAGAGGAGAAAAGTCAGGGACGGGTTATGCCACCATGAACAAAAATGGTGATAACGAAAGCCAAGGATATTGAGGGCAGGGGAACTGAAAGTAGCGAACAAGATAAGAGGGAAATCTGATACTAATCACAACAACAAAAAACAAAGCTTCAAAATGGCATAAGCAGGCATTGCAACAAATGATAACTTCACAAAACTTAGCAGGGCCAGAGCTAAGCTTCTCAAAATCTGCTGAGAATAATGAAGAGGAGCGGAGAACCCATATCACACCTAAACCCTACATAAGCCAACAAAAGAGTGATTCCTAAAAAAGCACCAAAACCCAACAACAAACACAAACCCTATAAGCCGCAAACCACTAGGCAGAAGCTTTACGGACGAAAAAGAAAAAGACTCCAAATACGACACCAAAAATTACCTCTCCTCAAAAGTTGTATAACAATCACATGCGAGAATCTGTAAAACAGTTAGGTGGCCACGTTAATTTGGAGGAAATCTGAGACTCCACGCGCAGACTTAAGCTATGAAATCAGCAAAATAGGGTTCGAGAACGAAGGGGATGAGGGATTCGAATTAGAGAGGAAAAAACAACAAATGTGTAGGAGGAGTCCTCCGCAAATGAAATAGGCGCGATGAAAGTATTCAAGATTTCGTGGGAGATGGGGAAGATGAAGAGAAGTGAATCTAGAGTGGAGATCGAAGTGCTAAGCGTTGAAGAGGGAGGAAGAATGTTGCCATTTCCATTTCTCACAGAGGACGAAAGCATGAAAATGAAATATTTTGAGTTACTTGGTTTATTGAAGATAAAGTTATAAAGAATGTTTATTAAGATGTAATGAATTTAATTACCTTTGGTTCAAAGATATGTTTTGAATGAGAAGTATATGGTTAATTAATCTTTTGATTAAGATTATTAATTAATATTAGTTTTCTCGAATAAAGGTAAGAAGAAAGTTTTCATAATCTTGGACTTAAAGTTATGTTTTTAAAGACGGCAAGGTTATAATCTTTTAATTACGGTTAATAAAAATGTTATTTTAAAAAATAACCTTGATAAGGTTAGTGTTTTCCAGTTATGAATGAATTGGATTTGGAAAGGATAATCTTTAGATATTTGATATTAAATTCATAATTAATACTTATGCATTTCGAGGAATTTGAAAAAGATTTATACTATTATTCCGCCTATAGTATTTGTTGATTATGAGAATTGATATTGAATATAAGTTGAATATAATTTCTGTTTAAATCTTACATTTAATATCAATTGGTTTTGGGTTTGTTGTGAATGGTGTCTTAAATAATATCATTCTTTAATCAAGTTAAAATTAAGTTATATTTGGAATTTAAGGAAGATTATAATCTTTTAATTAAGTTATTGGTTTTGGGTTTGCAACACGCTAACATGTTATTAGACCCTATATCTAAATGTTTAATTACGCGCTTGCTCTAGCTCATCTGACTTCCAATTAAATTGGTTATTTCCAATTATATTAATTTCTTATTCAAGTTACCAAGTTCACTCCGAGCCCCTTATATTTCTAAGGAATGGACCCCTCTTGCTTACTAATTCCAGCTATATAACTTATTCCATTCAAGTTTATTAATGAGCCCATAACTTGTTATTTCCTAGATTGTAATCCAAGGTCTGTAATCTACAATCTCTTTATATTATTGCCATGCAATTCATTGTCTGATTTCATAGTTACAATAACATGTTTTGCTTAATATATAATTAAGTGTATTTTATCTTAGTCCACAGTTTTCTGTTAACATGTCACTTATTATATATTATTAAATATAACTTATTTCATTCCATAAGTTTGCCTCATTCTTTCTTATTTAATCATAATTTCATCTTATATTGTCACTACAACTTGTTGTTTACTTATTAACTTAGTTCTCTTAACTAAGGTTGACTAATAAGTTTATTTTCATTTATTATAATTTATGTTATAATTTCCACTTGTCCCTAGGACAAGCCTACCTATCATATAACATTCTTATTAATGTAATTAATTATATAGTTTATTACCATTCTCCGTTCATTCCCATTCTTTTACTGTTGTAATTTTCATTCATTTCCATTAATCATTCAATGCCATTTATCTCTATCATGTTATATACTTATATTCATATACATGTTTATGCATCAGACCTCCCACATTAAGCCGACCACTTGTGGATGTTGGATTTGCCGGGAGGTTCCGGGCAGACTTCTACCACAAATTGGACTTAGCCTCATGTCTTAGCACTGTCACATGTATATTTACGCACTAGACCCCTCACATTAAATTAACCACTTGTGGATGCTGGATTTGTCGGGCGGTTCCAGGCAGACTTCTACCACAAGTTGAATTTAACCTCGTGTCTAAGTGCGGTCATAATTTTCTATTTACTGTAAATTTAGGCATATTCATTCTTCCAAATTTTACTGTAATTCTTATTTATAATCTTTTGGCATACTAATATTCTTAAACAATTATTCATGTTCATTGCAATTTCCTAATTACAACATTACAGTTAATTCTAACTCAGACAAATGATTAATGGAAAACGGGACTCATACAACATTACAATTATACCCAATTTTACTGTAACTTAACTTACAGTGTCCAATTAACAAGTTATTAGAATAGGTCTTTATACAATAATAATCTTTTCACATATTTTAACAAGTTTATACATTTCAGCAGATTTACATTTTAGTAGGTTTATATATTTCATCAGGTCTACATTTCAGCGGATTTATACATTTCAGCAAATTAATCATTTCAACAGATTTAATATACATATTAACGGGGAATGCCAAACGCTAAATATGCCATCATCAAAAAGGCATAACTTAAATCCACTCACCTAATAGCTTTCCAATTCATGAATCTGGTCCAGAACTAGCATCCCATGGCTCCCTAACTAAATCTAGAATCTAAATAACCATGAATCCACAATTCTTAACTGAAAGAAAAGGAAAGAAAGAGGAGAAATTTAAATTGACCAGATCAAAGAATTTACCTCTCTTCGATCAGTATTCTGAACACCCATTCGCAGATATACATTCTTTTCCTCCACATCTTGAATCAGAATTTCCTTAAACTAATTATTCAATTTTCTAAAGAGATTTGAGGAGGAAGAAGAATGATAGAGTCTAGACATCCTCTCAGAAAATACGAGATTTAGGCTAGGCTCTGCTAGCCTATTTATAGGTGTTCATGAAAGCTCTGAATCATCAGATGTAAATAAATTAAATCCGAACCGCACAGATGAACAAAACAACGTCACAACTGCGTGCTGGAAATGCCATGGGTCGACCCATAAGTCGACCCACGTAAGGCACGGGTCGACCCATTTGGGTCCTAGCATGATGTTTTGTGTGTGACCATTTATTCGTTAACGTTTAAATTTCAAACGTTGGTTACCTTCCCGTTTTGTTGTTTCTAACGTTTATTTCCTTTTGTTAATTAATTGCACGTTTTCATGTGTATGTCTATCTTTGTCTTTTAAATTATTGCATTAATTTTCCTTACTACTGACTGCATGCAATTTAATTGTGTTGCATGCATTTCTTTGTATAACTTTTCCCTTTAGTGCATGTATTGCATGCATTTTATTATATTAATCCTTACTTCATTTTTAAACCATTATCATGCATGCATTGCATTAATTAATTTAATTCTATTTCTTCTTTTCATTGCATGCATTTATTACATGCAATATTACAATTGTTTTTATTGTATCTTTTATTTATTAATATCCATGCATATATACACACACACACAAACATATGCACCATTAAATATTTAATTGTCATAAAATGTGGGGTGTTACACTTGGCTTTGTAGAGTGGAGTAGGTATGATTGCGGGTGTAAACCATGCTTGGTTTAGAGATTGTGGCTAGCACTGATCATCCCGGAGTTGGCGAGCATTAACTATGCCCGGCTTAAGGAGTTGGCGAGTATTAACCATACTCGACTTATATAGTTAGGAAGATACGGTGGCGGGAGTCGACCATGCTCGGTTTAGAGATAGTGGCTAGTTCTGGCCATACTTGGCGAGTATTAACCATACACGGCTTAGATTAAAGATCCTGTCGAATCTTGACAAGATTCTTAAATCAATCAAATATAATCCATGTTCGAGAAAAAGAGTTTATTGCTGCTAAAGAGCTATTATAGAAAAACAAATTCTAAGAGGGTATCCAGAGACGCCTAGGAGCTAAATCCTAACCCCTTACGTGTCAACTTCAACATAACAACATTATTGAATAAAAAATAACAAAAGTACATTATATCCTAAGAAATGAGAAATATCCACGGTTATCTAAACCAGATCAATTGATGATGATGCCGCGATTGCTGGTCTTGGGGTCCTTTCTGTTTCGAGGATCTCGGGGACCGACCTGAGGAGCTTGGACAGAGGGTTGTGGCGGCACGACTTGTACAGATTTCTTAACATATTCGGGTAGCTCTCCTCGTCTGACCCTTTCTTCCTATTTTGCCAATGAACTTAGACATTTTGGGCAATTGTCTTCTTGATCTTATTTTGGTTCTTGGCTAACTTAACTTGGTTTTGGACAAATGTTTCTTTGGTTATGGCTCTAGTGTTTATTGGGCATTCAACACTTTCCAAAGAGGATTCTTCTTCGTCAATTTCCATTGGATTTTCCTCTTGTTATTGTTGCATTCAAGCCTGTTTATTTTCGAATGTTTCATAAGGTTTAAAGGTGATTGGAATTTGCATAAGATGTATATTTCCTGAGTTAAAGACCCTTCTTGGCACAAATTCCTCTCCTTTTAGATCCACTCCAAAATATTTAAGGATACAGGTAAGATAAACTCGATGATAAAGAGTATTTTCTTTGGTGGACATTTCTTTGGGCTTAAATTCTTTTAAAATAACATCGGCCCAATTAATGTCATAAACACCAAACATAGCAAAGAGAGCTTTTTAAACTTTACGAGTAAGGTTGTTGAAATTTACGGAAATGGTATGTTGGAGGAGGAGATTGGCAATTCTAGCCTTTAAGCGGAAAAAGTAAATTTTAAAATCCATGTTTTGGTCGCTTTCAAAAATGTGATGATGAGTCTCCAAATCCGTTTCATCAATTTCAAATTCTGAAAAATCCGAGCCCGTACTCTTTTAAATTAAGACAGTACCCTAAATTTCACAATCCAAAACAATTTGAGTGTCATTTACGCTACTCCATACTTGATTCTCATTTCCTTCGTAAAAGTCATGGCCCAAATTTGCATAAACATTTTGATGAGATTCGGGTAACATACTCCATTGTTATCCCGTGCGTCAACCAAGATTACAAATTCATTTTGATGAAAAAGAGAATAAAGATCGTAAGAGGGAAAATCTTTGAAGATAGAAAATGCTCCTGTGTTAACTTTTCCATTTGTCATGTAGTCAACATAGGCTTGAATAGCTTCCTTATCATTATAGAGATGACCTTTGAGGATTTTGGTCAATCTCATGATTTTTGGCATGCTAGAGAAAGCCATTAAAGAGTTGTTTTGAAGTGAATAGATATGAAGAAAGTTGTTTAAATTTTGAATGAGAGGTAGAGAGAATAGGATTGAATAGATAAATAAATAGAGATTGAATGAGCATAACTTTTCTGAAATTAAAGACACCTTTTCAGACCTTGGGAGTTGGTGAAAAGTTGGAGGGAAGTTTTAAAGTTCAAACTTTTGAAATTCAAAATTTGAATTTCATTTACCAGCACATATGTCGGCATGTCATTATGGGTATGTCGACATATAGGTGCATTTTGAAAAGTCATGTATCTTTTTGACTTTGTTTTGTTATATTAATGTTTTAGATTTTCAGGTTTTATTATTTCCTGAAATATTATTAATCCTAACACTCATTAATTATTGTTTATTAGATTATATTTTATATTATTATTTATGAATTTCAAAATTAAAATTTCAAGTTTGAATTTTAGATTTCAAGTTTGAATTTTAGATTTTAAGTTTCAAATTCAGACAAGGGAAACAAACATCCATTCATCCAAATCAACCAAAAATTAAAAATTAATTAAGGTGTACGTGGTATTTAGATCCATTTTTCGATATTTTCTGAATTCTGAATAGCTGTGAAACACATATTTGAATTTCCGGTTTCTGGTTCTTCATCACTTGATGATGAACTTGAATCGTATAAAGTTGCTGCATATAACCTCTTTCTCTTCTTTGACGAATTACAATTGTTTGTTTGTTGATTTCATTCATCTGGATGGGACACACTCTCTTTATATGACCCGGTTTGTTGCAGTTACAACATCTGTCATCATTTCTTCTCAAACGCCCTTGATTATTTCTCTAAAAATTATTTCTCCTTTTATACCTCAGAAATTTTCTGAAATTTCTTGTCATTAAAGCAACTTCTTCATCGTCCTCACTGCATGAATTATAACCATTTGTTGTTGCTTTGAATGCTATAGATTTCTTTTCTATGGGCTTATTTTCCTTTCTTTTCTGTAATTGAACCTTGAACGACATGAAATTCCCAATCAACTCCTCAATTTTCATTTCACTGATATTGTTTTCTTCTTCAATCGCCAATGTTTTCTGATCCCATTCTGGAGTCAATGAACTAAGCATTTTTTTTGACTTGGTATTCTTGTGAATAAGTTTTTCCCAATGCTATTAATGAATGCACGATCTCCTAGAATCTACAATACATATCGAAGATAGATTAATTCTCATTCATTTTAAATAAATCAAATTGATTAATTAGCATTGATATCTTTGTCTGTTTAACTTTATTG
The DNA here is from genome assembly GCA_030737875.1 of Allium sativum. Lineage (NCBI taxonomy): Eukaryota > Viridiplantae > Streptophyta > Magnoliopsida > Asparagales > Amaryllidaceae > Allium > Allium sativum. Next base: position 669,136,603 of record CM060924.1, read on the forward strand.
GGTTCTTCGTGAGTAACTTGCAATGTTCTCCATGTTTCATAAGTAGATTTACAAACTGACATTCTATTAAATTCAATTCTATCTATTGAACAGAATAACATATTCATGGCCTTACAATTACTTTGTGTAGTGTAACACCCCAAATTTCACTTAATATTAATGTTTAGTAATTAAAGAATAATTAATCTCAGACGTGAGAATTAAGGGAAACGGGTTGCACCATTGTGTTCGTCTCGGAATTCTGGTTGAGATAGAGTCCGAGTTTGCGTGATTTGGACTTCGTATGAAGAAGTTATGGCCATCCGAAGTTTCAGAAAATTCAAAACAGATTTAAAATATTCAAATTTCAAATTTCAGAAGAGGCGGGAAAATTCCCGCCAGACAGAGGGTGTCGACACTAGGGTCGACATGGGTGTTGACCCCCCCCCCCCAAGGGGTCGACCCAGGGGTCGACCCATGTGTCGACCCAGGGGTCGACCCCCCCTGTCGGCCAGTTTGGCTGGGTGCACTATTTTAGCTTTTGGGCTATGCTTGATGGCTTGTGACGAGATCTGATGGCTCTAAACTATCCTAGGGTTAATCCTATGGCCTAAAACACTTAACTAATCTATAAATACACCCTAATACTACCCTAATTCATACTAAAAATAGATACAACGTCGTTATGCCGTCAAAATGCAACTTGAAGGAGCCTCCATCAAATTGTAGAAGAAGATAGCTTCTCAAATCAACTTCTAATCAACTCTAGCAACTTAATCTTCTTCATAGGAGTGCTAATCAACAAGTTGTGAGTTTCTATGCCTTTAGCAAGCAATTGCTAAACTAATTATGATAGGATATAATGAGGTTATGGTTATGTATGTGGATCAATGCAAGTTATGTTATCATATGCTATGTGTTCATGATGCTATGCAAGTTATGCAAGTCATATGCTATGTGTTCATGATGTTATGCAAGTTATGCAAGTCATATGCTATGTGTTCATGATGTTATGCAAGTTATGCAAGTCGTATGCTATGTGTTCATGATGCTAGTTATGCAAATCACTATGATAAACATTGATCCATTATGACACCATGTTATGCAAGTTTGGTGTTTGATTATATGCAAGTTCATATATGACATGTTATGCAAGTTTGGTGTTTGATTATATGCAAGTTCATATATGACATGTTATGCAAGTTTGGTGTTTGATTATATGCAAGTTCATATATGACATGTTATGCAAGTTTGGTGTTTGATTATATGCAAGTAACATGTGCAAGTTTACACCTTTGTATGAGATGCATACATATGCAAGTTAACCCCTTTATATGTCACACATATACATGCAAGTTTACCCCTTTGTATGACATAAGTAACTTATGCAAGTTACCCTCTTTATGACATATGTGATTCATGCAAGTTGGGTTGATTATTTATGCTAGTTGGGTTTGATGCTATGGTCATATATGCAAGTTGACACCTTTAAAACCCATGTTGATGCTAATGTATGCTAAGTTGAACCCATCGTATTTGTGATGAATCTTCCCTTTTAAGTATGTCATGTTAGCGTATTACGTGGTGGAAACGATGGGGTTAATATTCATGTTAACAAAATTGTGATGAAATTGGTATGATGTTGCATACCATAAGTAGATGGACATAATTGAGTCAATTATGTACATCATTAAATTGGAATTAATTAGGGAAAATTAATTCAAAATATGGGGGTAATTAATTAGGTGTAATTAATCGACTAAGACACGAGGTTGGACCCTTTTGTAGCATAAGATTGCCCGGACCCGACCGGCAAATCCAGCGGCTACAAATGATTGGCCCAATGTGAGAGGTCTTAGGCATAAACTTAATACGTGACAAGTGTAAAGACACGAGGTTAGACTCTATTATGGCGTAAGGCTGCCCGGAACCGACCGGCAAATCCAGCTGCCATAAAAGATAGTCTAATGTGAGAGGTCTTTACAAAGGTTACGTTCTTAATCAATTAAGAAACACTTAACCAGATAAGCATGTAGTGGGGCATGAGGGGTTAAGTGGGTGCCTTGGTGGCATGTGGAAATCAAGTAAGTGTCTTGGGTGGCATGTGGAAATCTAGTGGGTTGCCTTGGGTGGAAATAGAAAATACGATTAGAATACTTAACAAGTGGAAACATGTAATTAAACATGATTAAAGGGTTAAGTGGGATGCACTAGAAAAAGGGACAAGCTTAGGTGAGTAGCTTGTGGGGGCCCATTTCAACCAGCAACCCATATGTATCTTATTGGGCTCGACCCATGTCGAGGACGGGACACGCGTACTGGGCTTGACTATAAGAGGCCAAAACGGGTTAGCGGTGGCAACGCAAGTCCAACGGGTTTCATATGCGTGTGTGGACCCGGGCTGGTAGGTAAGACGTTGTTGCATCGTGTAGGTATAAGCCGTGCACCGTTGGTTGTATCGGGTTGCCACTTTGGGGAGTGATACACCCCACTGTGGGGCCAGCACAGGTATCTACGTTAGGGAGCCGATCGCTTGGGGAGTAGTGGGTACACCTAGTGGAGATAGGGGCAGACGGCACCTATGTGGTCAGCTAGGGGTATAAGAAACTACTAGTTATATTTTCTAAGTCCTTGGGTGGGATCAACCTTTAAATAGGAATGGCTGGTGTGGTCCAGTGTAGTAATTACCCTTGGGTGGGTAGATGCGTCTTTACCGTTATCTTAGTTCATCCTATGCCTAGTTGGCTGCTTAGTGTAGTCATTTATCCCCAGTCATCACCGTACCAAGTTAATATCATACCCGAATTACATTAATGATTGTATTATTAAAGTTATAGGGCTCACTCAGACTTATGTCTGACCCCGTTGCTTTTATCTTTTTCCCAACCCTCAGGTTCTCAGAGTGGGCCTAGCACTAGTGGGCTTTGATCAGATTGCTTTATCTATCTTTTGGAGCTTGGACCGTGATGTAAAGCCCAGCTTATCTTTTCTATTATGGCTATTAGTTATGTAGTGGGATTATGTACTTATGTTTTATCAGGATGGATATTTAGTACTTGACTCTTGTTTTAGTTGTTTTTGATATGTAACCAAACATGTTTATCTTCTGCTGCAATGAAATGATGTTTTAGATTTCAAGTATTATTTATATCTGTCTTGTGTAATTTTTCTGTTCTATATTCACTTAAAATACTCCACCGAAGTTAAGGCATTCCCTTAGTGAGTGACCTTAGCGGGTGTGGGGTGTTACACGTGGTATCAGAGCGAGGTTACCGGAACAGATAAAATTTTTAGAAAACTATTTTTCTAAAAACCTTTTTTGAAGAAGTATTTTCAAAAACATGTCTTTTAAGAGAAAAGTTTTTGAAAGAAAAGCATAATCCCCAATAGCCATATCTTTATCTTCCGAATTCTCCGTTTTGAATCTTTCTTTTTTCGTTTCAGCATGGCTGAGGATCTTAACTTTCCGGAGGGTGTGACGATACCAGTATGGTATAGGAGATTGATGGAGGCTAGGGTCACCGCTGCGGGTCCAGCAAATGTTCCTCCACCAACAGTTGCACTCGATCTTCCTCCTCCTCCTCCTCGCACGGATACTTTTGCTAAGACTTGTAAGGAATTTAAGGCTATGGGAGGGAAACCTTTTCAAGGATCAGAAACTTTTATGGAAGCTAGAGATTGGCTTAAGGAGGTAGAAGAATTGATAGATATCTTTGAGATGGAAGAAGGAAAGAAAGTCAAGTTAGCTGCTTGGTTAATGAAGGGAGAGGCCTCGTTCTGGTGGGAGGTCACTTATTGAGAGCGCCCTGTTGACTCTTGGGTGGATTTCAGGCAAAGGTTTGTGGCAAAGTTTCTTTCAAGGGCGGAAGAAAATCTGTATATGGAAAGGTTCTTGACTCTAAAGCAAGGAAACCTATCAGTAAAGGAATATGTCAACAAGTTTAATCAGCTAGCAAGATTTGGCATAGACATGGTGAATACACCGGAGAAGAAGGCTTTGAGGTTCGTTAAGGGCTTGAATGAACCAATGCATGGATTGGCTATGACTCACATCCCTATGGGGGCCACCTTTGAGAAGCTAGTAGACATGGCACTCATGCATGAGGAAGAGAAGGGTCCCAATGCTAATAAGGCACCCGAGAAGAAAGGAGATCAAAAGAGACCTCAACAGCAACAACAAAACAAGGGTGGGAAAGGCAACGGTGGCAAGGGAAAGAAGAAGTGCTTCAATTGCGGGACACCAGGCCACCTAAGCAAAGATTGTCGGAAGAAGAAGAAGACGGGCTGCTTCCACTGTGGCTAAACAGGGTATCTAGTGAAGGACTTCCCTAAGAAGGGGCAGAGGATGGGATCTACCTCAGGGGGACAGGTGCAAGCTCTTATGGCACCAGGTCAGGCAAGGGGGCAAGTTCAGGCTCTCGCGGTTCCACCGATTCAGGAAAGAGGTAGAACTATTTCCGTTGAAAGTCTGGTTTTTCTGTTTGATCATCATGTCCGTACTTTGTTTGACTCTGGCGCATCGCATTCGTTTATCTCATCATCATTAGTTGAGTCACTGCACTTAGACACCAGTCTAGTAGATGATCCATTGGTTGTTTCAAACCCAATTGGGGGCTTCACTTATTTGTCCATGATATGTTCGGGTTTGAAGATTTCCATACTTAGCGTTGAGTTTAGATGTGATGCTTTTGTTTTGGGCTTCACGGGCTATGGGTTGATTTTGGGCATGGACTGGTTATCCAGTAATGGTGCCATTCTTGATTGCGAAAGGAGAGTTGTTAGGCTTATGACCCGCTTGGGTAACACTTTCGAGATCTCTTGTAATCCCATGGATTCTGTTGTGCTAAGTTACCTTGAATCGCTTGACGCTTCGGTCGAGAGTTTGCGATCTGTTAGAGTGGTCCGGGAGTACTCGGATATGTTTGAGGAGGTGAAGGGCTTACCTCCGAAGCGGGAGATAGACTTCCGAATATATCTGGTGGACAATGCTAAACCATTATCTTTGCCAGTATGCCACATGGCTCCTCGTGAGAGGAGGGAACTCCATAAGCAAGTAGGGGAGTTGCTTGAGAAGGGGTTCATAAGACGAAGTATATCGGAGTGGGGTGCTCCAGTAGTTTTTGCCACGAAGGCGAATGGGTCCCTCAGACTTTGTGTAGACTATAGAGAACTCAACAAGCTCACAAAGAAGAATAGACACCCATTGTCGAGGATTGATGATCTCTTTGATCAGTTAGTTGGCGCCTTAGTGTTTTCGCAGTTGGACTTGGCCACGGGGTTTCATCAGTTGAGAGTGGCTGAGGATAGCATTGACAAGACTGCCTTTAGGACTCCGGATGGTTTCTATGAGTGGCTTGTGATGCCATTTGGTTTTACGAACGCCCCTGCATACTTTGTTGATTTGATGAGTAGGGTGTTCAGGGAGTACCTTAATAAGTTCGTGGTGGTCTTTGTGGATGACATCTTAATCTTTTCTAAGAGTGAAGAAGAGCATGCCCTACATCTTAGGGAAGTGTTAGAGACTCTTCGAGCGCATAGCCTTAAGGCTAAATTCTCTAAATGTCACTTTTGGAGGGAGGAAGTGCGGTTCTTAGGGCACGTGGTCTCTAAGGAAGGGATAGCTGTGGATCCCGCGAAGGTAGTATCCATCCAAGATTGGAAGGTTCCGAAGAATGCTACCGAGGTGAGGAGTTTCTTGGGGTTGGCTGGCTACTATAGGAAGTTTATCAAGGACTTCGCGAAGATATCAGCCCCATTAACTCGCTTGACGAAGAAGAATCTGGTCTTCACATGGGACGTAGATTGTGATGATGCGTTCCAACGGTTAAAGAGAGCTTTAACCACAGCTCCAGTCTTAGTGTTGCCAGATGGGAGCAAGCCATTTGTTGTTTATACCGATGCTTGTGGGACAGGAATAGGCGCAGTCTTAATGCAAGAGGGAAGGGTAATAGCCTATGGGGGAAGGCAGTTGAGAAAGCATGAGAAAAATTACCCTACCCATGATTTAGAGTTGGCCGCTATTGTTTTTGCGCTTAAGACTTGGCGCCATTATCTTCTTGGAGAGAGGTTCGAATTGTTCACTGACCATAAATCATTGAAGTACTTGTTTTCTCAGAAGGATTTGAACTTGAGACAGCAAAGGTGGATGGAGTTTTTAGCATCCTATGATTTCGAGATAGTGTATACCCCTGGCAAGGGTAACGTGGTGGCAGACGCCTTAAGCAGAAAAAGGTTGTCCTTGAGTCCATGGTTCGTGGAACGACGAAGCTTGGAATTTATCTCGATGTTTGATTTCAGACCTTCCGTTGACTTTATACCTGGTTTGCTAGCATCCTTAGAGGTCAGACCTACTCTTTTGGGACGGATTGGCGAGGCACAGCGGGATGACCCACAGTTGGTTGAGTTAGTAGAGAAGCTCATAAGGGGGGAGTCGTCCAGCCATTTGAGTAGGTACAGCCTAGACGATAGGGGGTGGTTGCGTAGAGACGGTAGACTTTGTGTACCGCAAGACGAGGGTTTGAGGAAGGCTATACTTGATGATGCGCATCGTTCGAAGATGACCATTCATTCCGGTGGGGACAAGATGTACCAAGACATGAAGCGAGTTTTCTTTTGGGCCGGTATGAAGAAAGATGTGGCCGAGTATGTCGCCAGATGCTTGGTGTGCCAACAAGTGAAAGCGGAGCAAAAGAAACCTGGTGGGTTGCTTCACCCATTGGAAGTTCCGCAATGGAAGTGGGATAGCGTCTCGATGGATTTTATTGATGGGTTACCGAGATCGAGGAAGGGTAATACGGGAATTTGGGTTGTGGTAGACAGACTTACTAAGAGCGCCCATTTCATACCCGTGAAGAGCAAGAGGACTGCTCCATGGCTAGCTTCAGTTTACCTTCGAGAAATAGTTCGATTGCATGGGGTACCTTCTAGCATAGTGAGTGATCGAGATCCTATCTTCATTAGCGAGTTTTGGAAGAGTTTGCAAGAGGCAGTGGGGACTCATTTGTGTTTGAGCACCGCATATCATCCTCAGATGGACGGCCAGACCGAGAGGGTGAATCGTGTTCTAGAAGACCTTTTGAGGCTATGTATCTTAGATTTTGGAGGTACATGGGAAGAACATCTTCCATTGGTGGAGTTCGCGTATAATAACAGCTTTCAGTTTAGTATTGGTATGGCTCCTTTCGAAGCACTTTATGGAAGGCCTTGTCGATCACCTACATGTTGGTGGGAATCTACGGATAAGATCTTGCTTGGGCCTGATATGGTTAGAGAGACTTCGGAAAAGATTGATTTGATTCGAAGAAGGATGAAAGCAGCACAAGATAGGCAGAAATCTTACGCGGATAAGAGGAGGACGGATCTGGAGTTTGATGTTGGGGACATGGTCTTTGTCAAAGTATCTCCATTACGGAATGTTGTTCGCTTTGGGTCCGTTGGGAAGTTAGCACCAAGATTTGTAGGACCGTTTCCTATTAAGGAAAGGATTGGACGGATGGCATATAGAGTGGATTTACCCGAGAGACTTAGTGGGGTACATGACGTATTCCATGTGTCACATTTGAGGAAGTGCCTACATGAGACCGCAGAGGTGGTAGAGCCGAGCTTGCTTAGAGAAGTGGAGGTAGAGCGTGATGCGACTATTCGACGAGCTCCTACCCGCATCCTTGGGTCAGAGATTAGGAAGTTGAGAAATAGAGAGGTTCGACTAGTCAAAGTGCAATGGGGAGAGGATGAGAGCAATGCTACTTGGGAGACAGAAGTGAAGATGCGTTCATTGTACCCATTCCTTTTTGAGGGTATGTCTTTTAACTTCTCCTTTATCGTTTGTCTAGTACTTATCTTATCTTTAGTATGTCCTCTCATTAGTACCTTTGACCTTTAGATAGGGTAAACCTATGGTTGAAACATGTGTTTGAGACATGTTATGATTGATGGATGCGTGTGGATGCAAGTGTTTGCTAGTGGTTGCTCGTGGATGCATATACACACACTTTAGACACTAGATCGGCTCAGTCACTTCATATTGCATATTGCATATAATTGTGTGTAGGTAGCTATATTAATGGATGTATAATGGTTGTGTTGTCATACGGATGATGCATTTTGGTGTATGGTTGTGCACACATGTAGTAATAGTATGTGTCGATAGGATTCTTTTGCATACATATTGGATGCATGGCACTATCATGGTTTGCATTAAGGAAGTCGACTGAATCAGTAGACCGCCTAATTTTGCATTAGTATACGGACATATACACACACTTTTTGCATATGTTCATACATCATTAGGAATTTCTAAGGACAATGGTTGCTTATGGTTGATGGTTTAGTAGATGGTTGTTTGGTTGGTAGGATACGTTCTTCTAGACTTAGAGATTTCGGGGACGAAATCCTTTAAGTAGGGGAGAATGTAACACCCCGAATTTCACTTAATATTAATGTTTAGTAATTAAAGAATAATTAATCTCAGACGTGAGAATTAAGGGAAATGGGTTGCGCCATTGTGTTCGTCTCGGAATTCTGGTTGAGATAGAGTCCGAGTTTGCGTGATTTGGACTTCGTATGAAGAAGTTATGGCCATCCGAAGTTTTAGAAAATCAAAACAGATATAAAATATTCAAATTTCAAATTTCAGAAGAGGCGTGAAAATTCCCGCCAGACAGAGGGTGTCGACACTAGGGTCGACATGGGTGTAGACCCAGGGGTCGACCCCCCCTGTCGGCCAGTTTGGCTGGGTGCACTATTTTGGCTTTTGGGCTAAGCTTGATGGCTTGTGACGAGATCTGATGGCTCTAAACTATCCTAGGGTTAATCCTATGGCCTAAAACACTTAACTAATCTATAAATACACCCTAATACTACACTAATTCATACTAAAAATAGATACAACGTCGTTATGCTGTCAAAATGCAACTTGAAGGAGCCTCCATCAAATTGTAGAAGAAGATAGCTTCTCAAATCAACTTCTAATCAACTCTAGCAACTTAATCTTCTTCATAGGAGTGCTAATCAACAAGTTGGGAGTTTCTATGCCTTTAGCAAGCAATTGCTAAACTAATTATGATAGGATATAATGAGGTTATGGTTATGTATGTGGATCAATGCAAGTTATGTTATCATATGCTATGTGTTCATGATGTTATGCAAGTCATGCAAGTCATATGCTATGTGTTCAAGATGTTATGCAAGTTATGCAAGTCATATGCTATGTGTTCATGATGTTATGCAAGTTATGCAAGTCGTATGCTATGTGTTCATGATGCTAGTTATGCAAATCACTATGATAAACATTGATCCATTATGACACCATGTTATGCAAGTTTGGTGTTTGATTATATGCAAGTTCATATATGACATGTTATGCAAGTTTGGTGTTTGATTATATGCAAGTTCATATATGATATGTTATGCAAGTTTGGTGTTTGATTATATGCAAGTTCATATATGACATGTTATGCAAGTTTGGTGTTTGATTATATGCAAGTAACATGTGCAAGTTTACACCTTTGTATGAGATGCATACATATGCAAGTTAACCCCTTTATATGTCACACATATACATGCAAGTTTACCCCTTTGTATGACATAAGTAACTTATGCAAGTTACCCTCTTTATGACATATGTGATTCATGCAAGTTGGGTTGATTATTTATGCTAGTTGGGTTTGATGCTAGGGTCATATATGCAAGTTGACACCTTTAAAACCCATGTTGATGCTAATGTTATGCTAAGTTGAACCCATCGTATTTGTGATGAATCTTCCCTTTTAAGTATGTCATGTTAGCGTATTACGTGGGAAACGATGGGGTTAATATTCATGTTAACAAAATTATGATGAAATTGGTATGATGTTGCATACCATAAGTGGATGGACCTAATTGAGTCAATTATGTACATCATTAAATTGGAATTAATTAGGGAAAATTAATTCAAAATATGGGGGTGATTAATTAGGTGTAATTAATCGACTAAGACACGAGGTTGGACCCTTTTGTAGCATAAGACTGCCCGGACCCGACTGGCAAATCCAGCGGCTACAAATGATTGGCCCAATGTGAGAGGTCTTAGGCATAAACTAAATACGTGACAAGTGTAAAGACACGAGGTTAGACTCTGTTATGGCGTAAGGCTGCCCGGAACCGACCGACAAATCCAGCTGCCATAAAAGACAGTCTAATGTGAGAGGTCTTTACAAAGGTTACGTTCTTAATCAATTAAGAAACACTTAACCAGATAAGCATGTAGTGGGGCATGAGGGGTTAAGTGGGTGCCTTGGTGGCATGTGGAAATCAAGTAAATGTCTTGGGTGGCATGTGGAAATCTAGTGGGTTGCCTTGGGTGGCAATAGAAAATACGATTAGAATACTTAACCAAGTGGAAACATGTAATTAAACATGATTAAAGGGTTAAGTGGGATGCACTAGAAAAAGGGACAAGCTTAGGTGGGTAGCTTGTGGGGGCCCATTTCAACCAGTAACCCATATGTATCTTATTGGGCTCGACCCATGTCGAGGACGGGACATGCGTACTGGGCTTGACTATAAGAGGCCAAAACGGGTTAGCGGTGGCAACGCAAGTCCAACGGGTTTCATATGCATGTGTGGACCCGGGCTGGTAGGTAAGACGTTGTTGCATCGTGTAGGTATAAGCTGTGCACCGTTGGTTGTATCGGGTTGCCACTTTGTGGAGTGATACACCCACTGTGGGGCCAGCACGGGTATCTACGTTAGGGAGCCGATCGCTTGGAGAGTAGTGGGTACACCTAGTGGAGATAGGGGCAGACGGCACCTATGTGGTCAGCTAGGGGTACAAGAAACTACTAGTTATATTTTCTAAGTCCTTGGGTGGGATCAACCTTTAAATAGGAATGGCTGGTGTGGTGCAGTGTAGTAATTACCCTTGGGTGGGTAGATGCGTCTTTACCGTTATCTTAGTTCATCCTATGTCTAGTTGGCTGCTTAGTGTAGTCATTTATCCCCAGTCATCACCGTACCAAGTTTATATCATACCCTAATTACTTTAATGATTGTATTGTTAAAGTTATAGGGCTCACTCAGACTTATGTCTGACCCCGTTGCTTTTATCTTTTTCCCAACCCTCAGGTTCTCAGAGTGGGCCTAGCACTAGTGGGCTTTGATCAGATTGCTTTATCTATCTTTTGGAGCTTGGACCGTGATGTAAAGCCCAACTTATCTTTTCTATTATGGCTATTAGTTATGTAGTGGGATTATGTACTTATGTTTTATCAGGATGGATATTTAGTACTTGACTCTAGTTTTAGTTGGTTTTGATATGTAACCAAACATGTTTATCTTCTGCTGCAATGAAATGATGTTTTAGATTTCAAGTATTATTTATATCTGTCTTGTGTAATTTTTCTGTTCTATATTCACTTAAAGTACTCCACCGAAGTTAAGGCATTCCCTTAGTGAGTGACCTTAGCGGGTGTGGGGTGTTACACGTAGCAGCCTTTTGTTCATTAGTCCATTATGCAAAATTAGTAATGGGTTCAACATATTCAGTCTGTGTGTTATTCCATGTGTCTAATCCTTCTTATATTTTCATTCTACCTGCCCAATATGAATAATTACCGCTATTAAATAGTGGTGGTCCAATAGTGGATTGACCCTTTATAAAAGAACTATTATTACCAGTGTTGGTTACCATTTAATATTTTCAAAAATCAGATTATGCACTTTTTGCAAACCTATGCTCTGACACCAATTGTTAAGGATGCGAAATGCGAATCTTAAGGCAAAACAAACACTAAAGGGAGAGGGGGTGAATAGTGTTTTAAAGAAACCATGGAAAATCTAAACAATCAAAAATAACTATATGAATTACACACTGATTATCACACCAGAAATGATCACAAACACATAAACAGTCACAGATATAAGTAAATATAAAATGCAGAAAAGGAAAGAACACACCAGATTTTATACTGGTTCGGATTACTCCTACGTCCAGTCCCACGCAACGCTGGATTGCGTAGAGTTTTATTATTATCAAAATCCAAGTATAACACCCTTGATTTCACGGCTACAAGGTTATCACCAATTCCACCACCCTTGATTTCATGGCTACAAGATTAACACCACTCCCTTTCCTTGATTTCAGGGCTACAAGGAACACACCCTTTCCCAAACAATTCCCGATTGATTACAATAGCCCTTGAACTCTTCAGTTAGCACTTCTAATAGAAAGTAGATTATAGAGAATGAAAAGAGAAGAAGAATGATATAAATTTTGTTGAAATTGGCAGAGTATAAGTGCAGAAATCAAGAATTTTAATGCCGGTAAGTAAATGGTTGAAAAAGGAGAAGAATGAATGATAAAAAATTCGAAATCAGCCCTTTTTATAGTGTCTCAATAGTTGCAACGCTTCTGGAATGTTACAAATAGTGAAAAGACACTTCCTTTGAAAATTGAAAAATGATAGTTATATGTCGAATGCCTATGTCGACATAGCCCTTGTATATTTATTTAAAATCAAATTTCAAGTGTTTAAACTAATATATATTCTGGAAATTCTTGAACCAAAATCAAAGTTTTAAGTGAAGTTTCTAAGTATAAAAACATGTAAAAACATAGTGATATATAATTTAAACATATTTATATGTTATATGATTTAAAACTATATATATATATTTATAAATATATTATTAAAAAACTTTATAAATTATATATATATTTGAAATCATTAAGTAAAATACTTATGATAATTTGAAATCATTTAGAAAAGAAATTCAAAAATAATTTGAAAAGAAATTTAAAAATAAATTTTGAAAACATAATTTGAAATTAGAATTTGAAAGTGCTAACCCGAGTTTTACGTATAAACTAGACTCTATTTACTTGATAATCTTGAGCTCTTGAAATCTTGATATATTGATACTCATGAGTCTTGAATCTCTTTGAATCTTGAATCTCTTGGAACTCTAAAACTGCACAATCTTCAGTATTGAATCCTGTATACAAATCCTACATAAAATTCTAGATAAAGATGTTAGTATATATTTTATAATAAAGGATAATTGAAATATGGTTGTTGTCATCAAAACTCCATTCTCCAACATTATCGAATAAATGTACGTAGAAAGTTTCATAATCTTGGAGTTAAAGTTATGTTTTTAAAGATGGCAAGGTTATAGTCTTTTAATTAAGGTTTGTAAAAATGTTATTTTAAAATATAAACTTGATAAGGTTAATGTTTTTCAATTATGAATGAATAGGATTTGGAAAGAATAATTTTCAGATATTTTATATTAAATTCCATAATGAATACTTATACTTTTCGAGGAATTTGAAAGGGATTTTTACCGTTATTCCGCCTATAGTATTTGTTGATTATGAAAATTCATATTGAATATAAGTTGAATATAATTTCTGTTTAAATCTTACATTTAATATCAATTGGTTTTGGGTTTGTTGTGAATGGTGTCTTAAATAACATCATTCTTTAATCCAGTTAAAATTAAGTTATGTTTGGAATTTAAGGAGGATTAAAGGTTAATGAAAATGATATCAAACGATCTTTGATTAAGAGATGGGTTTTAAAAGGGAAAACTAGAGGATAAAGAATTAATGAATCTTTGTTAAAAATTGATGAATGATTTTATTGAAATAATTCCTAATAAGGGAAGGGAAGATTAAGGAATCAATTCAAGAAATAAAGGTTTAAATACGTCCATTAACGTATGTAATATTATGGGAGATGATTACTAAGATTAATGAGGTTTAGTAATATTTGGTTTATAAGATAAGTTTTAAAATGGGGAATTTATAGATTTAATTTATTAAATAAGATTTAGTTGGAATATGAATTTAAAAGGAACGTTGATTAAGGTTAATAAACTTGGTTTAAAGATTTAAAGGAATGAATTTTTGGATTAAATAGTTTAACAATTAAGCATTTTGGTAAAGCCGAAGTAAGGTAATGATGGAAATAAATCTTTAATGAATGATTCGGTGTTAAAGATTAAAGGAAAGCATTTTTATCCTAAGTTAAGGATAAATTGTTAAGAATTGGTAAAGTAAAGGTTTTGGTTAACAAATTTAGGAATGGAAGAGATTTAATTGAAACTCTTTATAAGTACATATTGTTTTTATAACCCACGATAATTATTCAAAGGGGTCGAAGTCTGATATGGGGGATACCTATCTGTAAACCACTTTGAATAATGTTACGGCATGATGAAAAAATTGAAGATACTGAAGAAGGTGGTAGAAGACCGGAGATCTTCACATCAAAGGGACTGCTTGTTGACGTCCCTGTTGGGAGGCATCCTATAACGAAATTATTTATAGCGGTAGTTCCGACGTACTTGAAGAAATTTGGGATTTGCAAGGACTTCTCTCTTTTATTGGACGATGAATAAAGCGCCTTCGGTTTCGTTCAGTCCCAAACGAACTTGTATGGATATGTGTTTGACATTATAATTAGTAATATATTAATTGATCTTTACTAAAATATCTCTTTTTGGTGAAGGAAAATTTATTCTCTTAGCTTAACACCCTTCTTTGTGATGTACTATCTCAAAGGAGATAGGGATAGTAATTATTAGTTGTATGTCATGAAATGACAATGTGGCATGTGAAGTGGCATAGCTTTGTGTTTAACGAGATCTCAAGCCTCACAACCCGGTCGGTAATGACCTAAAACAAGATGAATGCGACAAGGTTATGTGGGTCGCTCCCATTAAGGTGTGGTCATTCCCTTCTAGATAAAAATTTGTATCACGATTAAAAGCCTATATATTTTACTTATGTGGATGATGGATTGTACGCACACAGATAAAGGTCGGTGCAACCAAGGAAGGTTATATTTGAGTTGTCATCTAGCGGGTTAGCTTATAGCGATGGTCTGGCCTTGTGTCGGCAAAAGATTCATCAGTGGTTTCTCAGTAGGGGTGAGCATTAATTGGTTAAACCAAATAAACCGACCGAACCAATTAATTTTGGTCGGTTTGGTTTGGTTTGGTTTTGAAATAAGATCGGTTTGTAATCGGTTTGAAAAATTATTTAATTTGGTTATCGGTTTAACCAAATTAACCGAACTTTTATTATATTTTCAAAATTATCAATATTTTAATAAATATTTTAGGTTAGATTAGTTATCCAAGTAAATTTTAATCATCACATATGTGTCAAAATTACTTCTAAAAAGCATAAGAATCATAAACGATAATACTCTAATCATATATTTATGATATATTTCAAATTATAGTTAATACTACAAACACAAGGTCTAAAATATTTTTAGTTCGGTTAAATCGGATAACCAACCGAACCAACCAAACTTAATTTGGTTGGTTTGGTTTGGTTTTCATTTTTATCAGTTTTAGTTTGGTTTGTCAATTTCCATCATCGGATAAACCGAACCAACCAAACGCTCACCCCTATTTCTCAGGAACAGCTCTCTAGAGGTATTTCCATCGATTAGGGAATATCATTTGCCTTGGCCATTGTTGGCATCCAATATTCCAATACGAACCTACGATTTTAAAATTAAAGGTACATTAACCACCGGAATTTAATCAATGTAACAATTTAGAATAATTCAACAAAATTTATTTGAAAGGGTTTTTAAAATGATGTTGTTAAAAATAATATCAATGGCTTTGATAGAGTAAGTATTTTGGTTATCATAAGGGAAAAAACTGTTATGCACTTGCGATGTGGTATTATGAGAGTTGTTTTGTTTTCAAAACAATTGTTTTTAAGTTCTCACACCAGTCTTTTGAGTGATTTGAAGTTTATTGTTCTTCCGTCTAAACTCTTGGGTGTCCTTATTTTCCGCACGGGCAATCTAGTGGTTAAGGTTTTTCAGTTAGGTCTTGGAGTTATTTTATGGAGCATTTGCCGAGATAAGGTTGAAGTTGTATTTGAAGCATTTTGGATTCTTCCGCTAAAACTTTAGTATTTTCTGCTGTGTAGTTGTTGTACTCTGGTATGTCTGTTGTAACTCTGATGTAAAGTATTGTGTTGTATTAATAAAGGTTCATTTTGTTTCTGTTCTAATGTGTTATTACCCCTAACAATCCGCCTTTTTGACACTTGGGTTTCGGCACATGAATATTATGGTTGTATAAAGTACCAATTCTCGAGGGTCGAGAACGCAAGTCGTTACAAGTATGTTTTATACATAAGATGCAATTGGAAAGCAATTAAATCTTTAGAAGTAGAGGTGAACATTCAGTCGGTTTGACCAATTTTAAGATAAAATATATCAAATCGAATTGAAACTGAAGAAAATTCAAAATTAATCTGAATCAAACTAAGTTCAGTTAATTCGGTCGGTAACCGATTTAACCGAACTATAAAGAGGTTTCATTACTTGAATAATTAATTTACTCAAAGAATAACATGAATTTATGTTCGAAGAGATTTTATTTTTTATGTTTATAATAATTTTTTGATTTAATTTTAAAAAGCAAACCATCCAGTTTCTCACTGAGCCAATTATTTAAAGTATTGTAACACCAAATAATTGGACAATACCGTAAAAGTCCCGTTAATTCGGCTAAACCGATAATTAGAAAAATTATTTTTCAAACTAAACTCAAACCGATTTGCTTTTATAATCAAACCAAATCGGTCGAAATTGGCTAGTTCGATTAGTTAATTCGGTTGTAACCGACAACCCTGTTTGAAACTGATTCAACAAGTCCAACAAAACAAATTTATTTTAGTTTTAAAATATTCAGGAATGAATATTTTAAAGAAAAGAAAGTCGGTTTTACTATTTTATGTAAGGAGAGCGTTTTCCATATTATCCGCATGTATCTGTCGGTATAGTTTTGCATGCAAGGCTCGTGGCGTATAAATAATTGAGAAGGCGAATCACGTGGTTTTATGCCATGGCTCGTGGGGAAAAAAGAATTCCTGAAGCGGTTCATGCGTTTGCATTTATTATATATTATGCATCCGATGTATAATAATAATGTATTTGCCTTGCATTTAGTTATGCGAAAAGAAACAAAAGTTGGTGAGTTAACAGCTATCCACAACCACAAACAGCACGTTGATTAGATCGGCACACGGATTCTTGAAAGTACAAATATCATAAATACATCAAACGTTAACAATATCAACTTCAGCGTCCACATCTGTGCAGAGGTTCCTATGCGATAATTACATTAATATAATGCAGTTATAATCTTAACTACATACCAAATGTGAAATTTACTTTTAACCACATAGTACTTATTATTATGGAAAAATTGATGTGCGAAAGCGCAAAATCTAGATCTACTAACGCCAATTTGATTCTCAGTGCAACTTAAAAATCAATTAAACACACACAATAAACATTTAAAAAAAAAAAAAAAAGATTTAAAGTAGTTCGGATATAATATCCTATATCCATTGGGATCTAACAAATATTTATTTCTTCACTTTCAGAAAAAAACAATACAACATAAGAAGAACATGAATCACTCAACCGATTTCACTTATCCAAAAAGTAATACAGAAATATGAATTTTATTGAAGATGTCATAGTGGAAAAAGTTCTTCTTGGCCTTTATGTGTTGGAAAGCTACGAATGTCTTCATGTTTAGGGTCCGTTTGATTTTGAACGGAAAAAGGAAAAATAAAAAAGGTATTTTGAAGGGTTATTTGAAGGGGAATTGTTACGAAAGAGAAATGTGTTTTTTTTTATGAAAGGGGTTAAACTAAAAGGGGTAAAATTATTGTTTTATTAATTATTTGTATGTGTTTTATTTGTATGGGTATGTATAAAAGGGAAAAAAAATTAGCTGTTGGCTTGCGTCGGACGCGTCGCCGCGTCGGACACGAAAGCTAACTTTTGAACTGTTCGGCTGGAAGGGACAAATGGTATGGGCCCTACATCGACGCGTCGGAAGCGTCCGACACAGACGCGAGCATTAACTGGGCAGTTTAAAAATCAAACGCTACCTTATAGTTGAAGGATGAATACTTTCATCGAATGACGGTGAAACGTTTCTAGGTTGATTTGATTTCAACGCAAGTTTAGCATATTTGTATTTGTTTCCAAGTATATCTTTATTTGAAAGATCCCTCAAATTAACTAAAAACTCTGCCAATACTAATTGATTATTTTTCCAATTTATTTTTCGTATTTGATTGGTTGTGGGATTCAAATGATATCTTCCCCAATTGGTTTAAACCATTCAAACTAACATGTATTACTGAACATAGTGATTTGAAGATCCAATTACAATTGCATTTGAACATGCGATTTTAAATACATAATTAACAAGGAAAAACAACATTCAAAAATTCAGAAGATTAGATATTTACATATGCACATTATATATCATTTAAAAGATCTAAAATTTGTGATTTAATGGTGAAAATATTTAGCTGATACGGTATTTCTATGAAAATTTGTTGCATTTAAAATATTACAATCAAAATAATATGTAAAATAACAATGTAAGGGAAAAAAATAGTTGACTACGAAGATAATGCAGTATAATAGGTCCCAAAAAGAAATCCATTTACCAGGAGTGTGTTTTGTGTATAGAAATTATACATAGAGACTTTAACCAAATCCAGAAAAAATCATATACTTAAGAGGCATCCTATAGTATCTTTATTATATTAGCGCATACTAATGAAAGGAAATGTGTTTTGAGTTGTGCAGTCAGTGTCTGGTTATCGCCTCGCTATGACTTCACTATAGCACGTTGAGAGCTTAAACCGTCATGATTTCCCCAAAAGCCTAAAAATTAGCTATTAATGTCGAAAATGGTATTAACACATGATTAGTATTGAACTCACTTCGGTCGCTGGGAAATAATTTCAATTATGATCCCGACATCATCGGTATTCATTTTCGAGTTTCTAAGTGACGGATTACTACCAAAGTTATTGATTTCGAATTGTTTTGGAAAAACAAATTATTTTGAATCCTGAAAGGGAAGGGTGATTTTTTGATATGGTGAACTTTTTAAAACCTCCAGGATTGTTTGATTTGAAAATAAATTAAATTAGAATTTGTGAAAGCCAATCGAAAAATAAGATACAAAATAAAAATTGGATAGTGAGATAGGATTCTAGAATTTTGTTGAATTGGTATGTTAAGAGTTTGGAATCGAGGATGGAACTCGAGTTTGAAATGATATTATGGTTTGGATATAAGCAAATGATTGTGTTAAAGATAAATTGATATGAGATCAAGTTGGAAATGTATTGGTGTATGCAGAATTGGTAACAGATGGAAATGATATAATGATATGCCCGACTGTAACGACCCGAATTTTGATCGATTTATTTTAAATATTTAGTATGATTTTTAAATATTGAATTAGTAATATAAAAGAATTTTTATATTGAATTACCAATTAGTGATCAATATATGATTTATTTCGTATATATATATAAAATTTCGAAATACGAGAACTGGAATAATTCCATTTGAATTTATAATGGATTCTGAGTGATTCAAATGGTTAATATGAATTTTAATTGAATTTGAAAGATAATAATAGTAATTTATTTTTAAGGAATTTATTTGTTTTGAATTTAAATCATATTATATCAATTTAATATGTTATTTTTAATGTTCGAATTAAATTATACAGTATATTTCGTTGAATTCAAAATAACGTTATAATCTGAAAACATCGGTCGTTAAGTTAGAATAGCGGTTCAGAGTTTTAAATAAAGGACTGTGATATATTTTAGGTTTTGATTTAAAACAAAGTCAAATCAATTACTTAAGGAATGTACTTATGTAAAACAGGCCGACCTAAATTTCTACATCGCAGACCTAGTTTTCTTCGAGCAGTTAGAATGGTCTCCCTTCTTCTTGACAAAGTAAAACAAGAATTAATGGCGTATTGGTTTGTCTCCCGTACACCCTATATTGCCGATCTCTTCTTCCTATATGCAGACCTAAACCATTACATCACACAGAGTATTTTCTCCTCGAGCTGTAAAGCATGTCTTTCTTGTTCGGTATCAAAGAAACAACAAGTTAATGAAGCTGTACGTCTTGTTCACCCTTCGCATTCTATATAATAAGCTGACCCCTTTGATTTCAAGCCCAAAATCCCCTTCGTTCCTTAACACAGAAACCGTTTCTCCCTCTTTCAAATCAAATTGAAATTATATAGAAAATCAAATACTCGATTAAAACAATCAATTCTTGATTCAATTAATTCGTCTGCGCTCAAGCTTCATGCTCATACCATTCAATCTGAATCCGATCATCCTTCCAGTCGCACTTCTTCACTCAGCGACGCCTAGGGTTCTGTGCTTCGTTGTGGTATGCGAGTGGGTGAAAGGTCGATGTGGTTTTAGAAGAGGTCAGAGCTGTTTTGGGGTGCGATTGGGTGGGAACGGTTGAAGGGAAGGACGAGCGATTGTTGGGTGCAATTTGGTGAGGGTCGACGCTGGTAAGGGATGCAAACTGGATAAGTGTTATTGGGTGCGGTGGTTTATGCGATGGAGCGATCGAGGAGGTTGATTGATGTGAGGACTGTGCGTCATGATTTCAGGCATTGCAATGTAAGATTAGGGGAGTTCGACAGTGAACAAATGGAAGGGGTCGGCTTCTGCTAATTTTATTTCTCTGGCTAAACTAAGGTTCGATCATTTTGAGGTGATGGGGGAACTGAAGGAGGTGACAACGAAGCAGTATTTTGAGGTGATGACCCAGTAAAGCTTGTGATGCCGAGTGCAATTGAAGTGTTTGCGGAAACGCCACAATGGATAATTGTAGGATTTGTGGGCTGATTTTCTATTAGGAAAGGATCAATGATTTCTGTTCGAGATTTGTTCCGCCATTAGTCGAGATAGGAAGGTATACGTTTGTTTTACGCAATTTATATACATAGATTAATTTATTTATTTACTTAGTTGTTAATTAAATTGAATAAATGTTTAATCAATAAGTAAAATTAAACAATCATAGGTACGAAATAAGTTGATTCGAGATAAATCCAGTAGAGACAATTCAAGTAGATTCGTAGATGCAAAAATGGGAAATTTATCTGATATTTGGCAAACGAAAAATCTGGTGAGTAAATCTCACCCACCTTTTATTTATAATTATTTTTATTTCGTTAAAAATAATTGTTGTTTCTCGTTTGGATTTTTCTGCTTGCTTTACATATAATAGTTATTTAGGCTATTATATATATATATTGGGTTGATTGATTGGTTGGATTCCCGCAGTCTCATTAGCGGATGCCCGCAGTTTCATAGCGGATGATTACCCTATACGCCCCACGCTATGATTAGTGGATGACCTTCTATACCGCGATATTCTGCCACGAAGCAGAATGGGTATTATTTATGTGCTAACATCTGTGGATGCAGGAAAACAGGTTGGAGGAATCCAACTGGATTCCTCAAAAATATATTATCTGTTTGTTTATTCGTTTGCATATATATATATATATATTGTTATATATGATGTGTTAGAAAAATAAATAATTCGTTGCTTTGTGTGTTTAAATATCACTGGGCTTAAGTAATGATATTTAAAATATCGTGGAAGGATATTTGAGATTTAAAAAGGAAAAAAAATTCTATTTTTAAATAGAATTTGAATTTTAAATGGAAATAAAATATAATTTTTTTTTTTGAAAAATAAAACAAGTAGTTTCTTTTTAAACGAAGTTTATAAATAGTTCTTTTATAACGAAGTTATAAATGAAGTGAAAAGAATTATCATTTGATAATTCAGAAATAGAAATACAAGTATGAAATTGGAATTTGAAATGAAATTTCAAAATAGGATGTGAAATGAAATTTTTAAATATATAACTCAAATAAAATTTGAGTATAACATTTGAATAGTAGAATTAGAAAAGGAGTTTAAATATTTGAATTTTAAAAGGAGATTGAATATTAGAAATTCAAATAGAAGTTCAAATAGAAGTTGAATAGACGAAATTAGAATGAAAAATAGAATTTGAATTCAAGGAATTAAAATAAAATTTGAATTCAAAGGAATTCGAATAAAGGAATTCAAATAGAGATTTGCATGTAGAAATTTCAAAATAGAATTTGAAATAAACTTTGAAATAGGATTTTCAAAGTAGAACTGGAAATAGAATTTCAAATAGGATTTCAAAATAGGAAATCCAAATGGTTTTGAAATGGAATTTGAATTCAAGGGAATTCAAATGGGTTTGAGTGAAGAAATTCAAATGGTGTAAAAAAATAAGTTTGAATATTAGAATTCAAATGGAAATGGAAAATGAAATTTGAATATAAGAGATTCAAATTGAATTCAAATAGGATTTAATCTATGGGATTTGAATATGAAATTCAAATGGGTTTTAAACTATGGAATTTTGAATATAGAATTTAAAAAGGAGTTTGAATATTTGAATTCCAATAGAATTCAAATATAGAAATTGGAATATAGAAGTTCAAATGGAATTTAAATATAGAGTTTGAATAAGAGAATTCCAATGAATTCAAACATAGAATTTGAATATAGGGAATTCAAAATTCAAGTATTGAATTTGAATATCAAATAGAAAAGGAGTTGGAATTTGAATATAGAATTCAAATAAAAGTGAGATTGGAATTTGAATCAAGAAATTCAAATAGAGTTAAAATGGAGTTGAATTCATTTTAAAGAAGTTTAAAGGTTTATATATATAAATATAATTAAAACGAACTCGCCGCAGCGCTGCAGTTCGTAAAATAGCGATTCGAACTTCAATTGAGTATACAGAACTCAATTGGAGTCGGAATTCTTCGAAACAAGAAACGTCAGGACCGATTTGATAATAGTTTTCTAATGAAGGAGAAAAATCTGGATTTCGTCGTATATATTTTGAGTTATATCAAAATCAAATTTTCAGAAAAGCAGCGCCAGAATTGTTTTAAAACCATAATGGTTTATTTAATGTTATAAAAGGATTTTAAGCGGGAAAAATCCGAATTTTCTATTTAGAAAATTTCAGAGTTGAGTTGTAAAATATATGCGAATTCAAGTTGTGTAAATGAATATGATTTTTGAAACAGAAACCAGATTTTGATTTATTGAATAGAATTAACTAAATTGAATAAAAATTAGTTAATGAGATTTCGAATGGATATTGGGGTTTGAATAAGAAAATTCGATTTGAAAATTTATATTCAAAATCAAAAAGGAAACTAGAATTGAAATTGAAATTCAATTTGGTTGTGAGCAAGTTAAACATTTTATTTGAACGTGTTATGTTCAAACAAAGAAGTGAAATAGGCAAAATAGCTAATTAAAGAATAAATGAGCGAAACTGAATTCAAACGATTGGATTGAGTTAAACTGAATGGAAAACAGGTGAACAGGTGTTGGACAGGTATGGAATAAAGTATATAAAGTATATGAAGATTTTTAATGTATGTGCCCGACAAAAAGGTACATGTTTAATTCATATATGAGGTTTTATACGCCGTATCGGCAAGCCGCTTGGTTTTTTTCTTTTTCTTTTAGAGATGAGAAGTTACCGGGAAGCTATTTGAAATTTCCCGATGCTCCCGATACTGGGGAGGTTATGGCGAAATTTTCCAGAAATTTAAGGAGTTAGAATATTTTTAAGAGATTTTGATAGTTAGAAATCATTGTATCGACGTATAGAATTCGATAGGTAAGTGAATATAAAAATCGAATATTTTAAACAAAAAGGGAAATCTATAAATTAGAAATAGAAAGCGAACTTTATACATGTTTTAAAAATGAACAATCGGATTGTATAGTGTGTTTATTCGAGGTAAGTGGTTTTGCCGTTTTGAAGTTGAGGATGTTTTCAGTTAAGGTCTGAGAGGTAATATTACCCCAACTTGATTGATTTCATTTTTAATGGATAAATAGCAAGATCCAGTCTCGAAGAGAAGTGTTGGAAAAAGAGTTAGTTGAATAAAATATTTTGGGTTGTTGTAACGATGTTTTACACAGCATTCGTTTTAAACCCATGTGATGGAATTTTGGAAATATAACAAGTAAATATTTCCTCAGTGTAATTAAAATAGTCGGGATAGAGATAAGTGATTGGAATTGTTTCCAATTGCAAATAGAGACATTTTCTAATATATAGAAAATAAAAGAAGTTAATATTTGGAAACGTTTTCCAGATGGCATAAGAGGCCAAGATGATTATTGAAATATTTGGTTAACAAATATTGATAAGGAAATGAAGAAGAGATTTAATTAATGAAATATTAATTAAAGAGCCCAGTGATTTGTTTGATATGTTTGAATGAACACTTGTTTTTATTCGATAGTTAAATCACAGACTATCGAAGTTTTTGACCATCGTTGTCAATATGGAGAGACCGGTTGGATTATTATCCGAAGAACCACTCCGTATCGGCATAAGCGTTGCGAACCAAGTATGCTGAATATATTGAAGACGGAGTAAAGTGCAAGGGCTTTTCTATTAAATAGAAATAGTGCCTTCGGTTTCGTTCAGTCCCAGAACGAACGTAAATGGACGAATGTCTGACAGAGTATTTCCAATGATCAAATGGGTTGGTCTGTATGAATATATATGGTTGCAACGGATTTATCCCTTAGCATAATATCCAGAATATTTGTGCAAACTCAACTAGTGATTAACGGATCTGACAATGTGGCATTCAAAGTGATTGGGCTATCAATGAATGGTAAGTATTCGTAGCCTCAGGCCTCAACAACCGGGAAAGGACAAAAATCGGGCAGGCAGCATGGCTATGCGGGTCGCACCCATTAGGATGTATAATCACCTATCTAGAGGTTCATTTAATTTCTTATTCTATTCGATGCTGTCCCAGTCGGGAGACGGTTGCTGATCCCAACCGTTGGTGATATACATTCGATACACTCAAGCGAAATGAGTGGTCGGTCATGTGTGGGCCGGGTTACAAGATGTTCTTGTTGAACCCAGTGTATTCCTCTCTAGAGATACACTAGCGGAAGGTGGTTCCATACCTTGTCGTGTTGGAAATCCAATCTCCAATAAGCGCCATGCGGTTTTTGAGTTTATACTATGTATGTGGAGCGTGAGATGCAAGCGTTCTGCTATTTGGTTATTTACTTGATGTAGACATTATTATAATATCACTGGATTTGATATCAAAATGTTTTGGGTTATAGTAAGGTAAAAACCGTCCGTGTTTATGTGTGGGCTGGTCTTACTATTATCTTTCTTTTGAAAGGATTTTTTTAAAGTTAAACAAGTGGTTGGAGTTTACTCACACCAGTCCCATGACTGACCCAGAGTTTATTTTGTTTTGTTTTCCCTAAACTCTTGGGTGCCCAAATTTGTACGGGCAGTCAAGTAGTCGGGATTTCACAGATTCAATTGGAGGAGCTGGAAGCAGGAGGCTTCATCAGTTAGCTGTAGATTATCGTATTTCTGCTGTGTACTATGTTGTATCTGGAAACAGGTGTTTATAACTGTTCCAGAAATGACTGTTGTGCTCTGATGATGGTATGTATATAAAGTTACTGATTTGTATTTCAAAAGTTATGTTATATATTATATTTTATTCGTTCCGCTGTGAGTTTGTGATCTTCGTTTTTTTCTTCTATTCTAATATTTCTTTCTTTCTATTTCTCATCCTCTATCTTCTTTCTATTAATGGTTCGTATTTCTGTGTTATTTGGGTTGGACGTGTGTTGTATTTAGTCAACTCAGATAGCTCAGATTTGCGGGTCGTTTCAGTTGGTATCAGAGCTTAGGTTGAGCGAACACCTAGGCTTGTGTGGCATGTGCTCATTAGAGATAGGGTCAGTATTACCCTAGAATGAGTTGAGTGTATATATGAGAGAGCGTATTTGTAAGTTGATATAAAATTTGTTTTATATTGTGTTGGCTTGTCTGTTGAGTAGTTTATGAATTCTGGTCGAATCGTGGGACGCCACGACGTCGATAGGAGTTTGTAAACACTTGGACAGAAGAATCGACATAATATTGTTTTAAAGTGGGTAAATGAAATAATTTTACCCAAAATTTCTATTTTGATATAGAAAGAATAATTTTCTAGAATTCTTATTATATGGATGTGTTGGATGTTGACTTTATAATCAAATGAGATTATTAATTAGAATGGTTATTTATAACCAAATAGAATTTGTATAGGAATTAAATATACAAATGAGATGAATTAGAATTAAATTCAAACCAGAATTAAGAATTCAAAATCCTGGGAAGTTGAAAAATATTTTTCAAAGTATATTAAAATAATATAGATTTGTTTTAAAGGATTTGAAAGAAAATCATGGATTTTGAAATAATAAGGCACTGAACTCACTTCAGTGGCTGGGAAATTATTCTGATGATGATTGCAACATCATCAGTGTTCATTTCCGAGTTTCTAAGTGATGAATTGCTACCTTAGAAAAAAAAATTTGATGGAAATTTGTTTGAAAGAAAACAAGTGGTTTGAAAATTCAAATGTTTTGAATTTGAAATGAAAATAAATATATGTATATATTTATGGGATTTCAAAAAAATTTGAAAAGAAAACCCAGGGATTTGTATTCTGGAATTGAAATTTAACTTAAACAAGTTAAATGGGTCGAAGTGAATGAATTGATTAAAATCAATTTGAATTGGTTTAATAGAACATAGATTGGATATAAATGGATTGATCGTAGATCATTCAAATTAAATGAAGGAAGACCAAAAGTTTTGGTGAAATTAAATATGTTGAAATATAAGGAGGTGAGTTTCAACATAAAGGAGTTTGAAAAGTAATAGGTTTGTACCATTTTCCTACTTTAGCAATTTCGAGGACGAAATTATTTTAAGGGGGGAAGAATGTAACGACCCGGATTTTGATCGATTTATTTTAAATATTTAGTATGATTTTTAAATATTGAATTAGTAATATAAAAGAATTTTTATATTGAATTACCAATTAGTGATCAATATATGATTTATTTCGTATATATATAAAATTTCGAAATACGAGAACTGGAATAATTCCATTTGAATTTATAATGGATTCTGAGTGATTCAAATGGTTAATATGAATTTTAATTGAATTTGAAAGATAATAATAGTAATTTATTTTTAAGGAATTTATTTGTTTTGAATTTAAATCATATTATATCAATTTAATATGTTATTTTTAATGTTCGAATTAAATTATACAGTATATTTCGTTGAATTCAAAATAACGTTATAATCTGAAAACATCGGTCGTTAAGTTAGAATAGCGGTTCAGAGTTTTAAATAAAGGACTGTGATATATTTTAGGTTTTGATTTAAAACAAAGTCAAATCAATTACTTAAGGAATGTACTTATGTAAAACAGGCCGACCTAAATTTCTACATCGCAGACCTAGTTTTCTTCGAGCAGTTAGAATGGTCTCCCTTCTTCTTGACAAAGTAAAACAAGAATTAATGGCGTATTGGTTTGTCTCCCGTACACCCTATATTGCTGATCTCTTCTTCCTATATGCAGACCTAAACCATTACATCACACAGAGTATTTTCTCCTCGAGCTGTAAACCATGTCTTTCTTGTTCGGTATCAAAGAAACAACAAGTTAATGAAGCTATACGTCTTGTTCACCCTTCGCATTCTATATAATAAGCTGACCCCTTTGATTTCAAGCCCAAAATCCCCTTCGTTCCTCAACACAGAAACCGTTTCTCCCTATTTCAAATCAAATTGAAATTATATAGAAAATCAAATACTCGATTAAAACAATCAATTCTTGATTCAATTAATTTGTCTGCGCTCAAGCTTCATGCTCATACCATTCAATCTGAATCCGATCATCCTTCCAGTCGCACTTCTTCACTCAGCGACGCCTAGGGTTCTGTGCTTCGTTGTGGTATGCGAGTGGGTGAAAGGTCGATGTGGTTTTAGAAGAGGTCAGAGCTGTTTTGGGGTGCGATTGGGTGGGAACGGTTGAAGGGAAGGACGAGCGATTGTTGGGTGCAATTTGGTGAGGGTCGACGCTGGTAAGGGATGCAAACTGGATAAGTGTTATTGGGTGCGGTGGTTTATGCGATGGAGCGATCGAGGAGGTTGATTGATGTGAGGACTGTGCGTCATGATTTCTGGCATTGCAATGTAAGATTAGGGGAGTTCGACAGTGAACAAATGGAAGGGGTCGGCTTCTGCTAATTTTATTTCTCTGGCTAAACTAAGGTTCGATCTTTCTGAGGTGATGGGGGAACTGAAGGAGGTGACAACGAAGCAGTATTTTGAGGTGATGACCCAGTAAAGCTTGTGATGCCGAGTGCAATTGAAGTGTTTGCGGAAACGCCACAATGGATAATTGTAGGATTTGTGGGCTGATTTTCTATTAGGAAAGGATCAATGATTTCTGTTCGAGATTTGTTCCGCCATTAGTCGAGATAGGAAGGTATACGTTTGTTTTACGCAATTTATATACATAGATTAATTTATTTATTTACTTAGTTGTTAATTAAATTGAATAAATGTTTAATCAATAAGTAAAATTAAACAATCATAGGTACGAAATAAGTTGATTCGAGATAAATCCAGTAGAGACAATTCAAGTAGATTCGTAGATGCAAAAATGGGAAATTTATCTGATATTTGGCAAACGAAAAATCTGGTGAGTAAATCTCACCCACCTTTTATTTATAATTATTTTTATTTCGTTAAAAATAATTGTTGTCGCTCGTTTAGATTTTTCTGCTTGCTTTACATATATTAGTTATTTAGGCTATTATATATATATATTGGGTTGATTGATTGGTTGGATTCCCGCAGTCTCATTAGCGGATGCCCGCAGTTTCATAGCGGATGATTACCCTATACACCCCACGCTATGATTAGTGGATGACCTTCTATACCGCGATATTCTGCCACGAAGCAGAATGGGTATTATTTATGTGCTAACATCTGTGGATGCAGGAAAACAGGTTGGAGGAATCCAACTGGATTCCTCAAAAATATATTATCTGTTTGTTTATTTGTTTGCATATATATTGTTATATATGATGTGTTAGAAAAATAAATAATTCGTTGCTTTGTGTGTTTAAATATCACTGGGCTTAAGTAATGATATTCAAAATATCGTGGAAGGATATTTGAGATTTAAAAAGGAAAAAAAATTCTATTTTTAAATAGAATTTGAATTTTAAATGGAAATAAAATATAAACTTTTTTTTTGAAAAATAAAACAAGTAGTTTCTTTTTAAACGAAGTTTATAAATAGTTCTTTTATAACGAAGTTATAAATGAAGTGAAAAGAATTATCATTTGATAATTCAGAAATAGAAATACAAGTATGAAATTGGAATTTGAAATGAAATTTCAAAATAGGATGTGAAATGAAATTTTTAAATATATAACTCAAATAAAATTTGAGTATAACATTTGAATAGTAGAATTAGAAAAGGAGTTTAAATATTTGAATTTTAAAAGGAGATTGAATATTAGAAATTCAAATAGAAGTTCAAATAGAAGTTGAATAGACGAAATTAGAATGAAAAATAGAATTTGAATTCAAGGAATTAAAATAAAATTTGAATTCAAAGGAATTCGAATAAAGGAATTCAAATAGAGATTTGCATGTAGAAATTTCAAAATAGAATTTGAAATAAACTTTGAAATAGGATTTTCAAAGTAGAACTGGAAATAGAATTTCAAATAGGATTTCAAAATAGGAAATCCAAATGGTTTTGAAATGGAATTTGAATTCAAGGGAATTCAAATGGGTTTGAGTGAAGAAATTCAAATGGTGTAAAAAAATAAGTTTGAATATTAGAATTCAAATGGAAATGGAAAATGAAATTTGAATATAAGAGATTCAAATTGAATTCAAATAGGATTTAATCTATGGGATTTGAATATGAAATTCAAACGGGTTTTAAACTATGGAATTTTGAATATAGAATTTAAAAAGGAGTTTGAATATTTGAATTCCAATAGAATTCAAATATAGAAATTGGAATATAGAAGTTCAAATGGAATTTAAATATAGAGTTTGAATAAGAGAATTCCAATGAATTCAAACATAGAATTTGAATATAGGGAATTCAAAATTCAAGTATTGAATTTGAATATCAAATAGAAAAGGAATTGGAATTTGAATATAGAATTCAAATAAAAGTGAGATTGGAATTTGAATCAAGAAATTCAAATAGAGTTAAAATGGAGTTGAATTCATTTTAAAGAAGTTTAAAGGTTTATATATATAAATATAATTAAAACGAACTCGCCGCAGCGCTGTAGTTCGTAAAATAGCGATTCGAACTTCAATTGAGTATACAGAACTCAATTGGAGTCGGAATTCTTCGAAACAAGAAACGTCAGGACCGATTTGATAATAGTTTTCTAATGAAGGAGAAAAATCTGGATTTCGTCGTATATATTTTGAGTTATATCAAAATCAAATTTTCAGAAAAGCAGCGCCAGAATTGTTTTAAAACCATAATGGTTTATTTAATGTTATAAAAGGATTTTAAGCGGGAAAAATCCGAATTTTCTATTTAGAAAATTTCAGAGTTGAGTTGTAAAATATATGCGAATTCAAGTTGTGTAAATGAATATGATTTTTGAAACAGAAACCAGATTTTGATTTATTGAATAGAATTAACTAAATTGAATAAAAATTAGTTAATGAGATTTCGAATGGATATTGGGGTTTGAATAAGAAAATTCGATTTGAAAATTTATATTCAAAATCAAAAAGGAAACTAGAATTGAAATTGAAATTCAATTTGGTTGTGAGCAGGTTAAACATTTTATTTGAACGTGTTATGTTCAAACAAAGAAGTGAAATAGGCAAAATAGCTAATTAAAGAATAAATGAGCGAAACTGAATTCAAACGATTGGATTGAGTTAAACTGAATGGAAAACAGGTGAACAGGTGTTGGACAGGTATGGAATAAAGTATATAAAGTATATGAAGATTTTTAATGTATGTGCCCGACAAAAAGGTACATGTTTAATTCATATATGAGGTTTTATACGCCGTATCGGCAAGCCGCTTGGTTTTTTTCTTTTTCTTTTAGAGATGAGAAGTTACCGGGAAGCTATTTGAAATTTCCCGATGCTCGCGATACAGGGGAGGTTATGGCGAAATTTTCCAGAAATTTAAGGAGTTAGAATATTTTTAAGAGATTTTGATAGTTAGAAATCATTGTATCGACGTATAGAATTCGATAGGTAAGTGAATATAAAAATCGAATATTTTAAACAAAAAGGGAAATCTATAAATTAGAAATAGAAAGCGAACTTTATACATGTTTTAAAAATGAACAATCGGATTGTATAGTGTGTTTATTCGAGGTAAGTGGTTTTGCTGTTTTGAAGTTGAGGATGTTTTCAGTTAAGGTCTGAGAGGTAATATTACCCCAACTTGATTGATTTCATTTTTAATGGATAAATAGCAAGATCCAGTCTCGAAGAGAAGTGTTGGAAAAAGAGTTAGTTGAATAAAATATTTTGGGTTGTTGTAACGATGTTTTACACAGCATTCGTTTTAAACCCATGTGATGGAATTTTGGAAATATAACAAGTAAATATTTCCTGAGTGTAATTAAAATAGTCGGGATAGAGATAAGTGATTGGAATTGTTTCCAATTGCAAATAGAGACATTTTCTAATATATAGAAAATAAAAGAAGTTAATATTTGGAAACGTTTTCCAGATGGCATAAGAGGCCAAGATGATCATTGAAATATTTGGTTAACAAATATTGATAAGGAAATGGAGAAGAGATTTAATTAATGAAATATTAATTAAAGAGTCCAGTGATTTGTTTGATATGTTTGAATGAACACTTGTTTTTATTCGATAGTTAAATCACAGACTATCGAAGTTTTTGACCATCGTTGTCAATATGGAGAGACCGGTTGGATTATTATCCGAAGAACCACTCCGTATCGGCATAAGCGTTGCGAACCAAGTATGCTGAATATATTGAAGACGGAGTAAAGTGCAAGGGCTTTTCTATTAAATAGAAATAGTGCCTTCGGTTTCGTTCAGTCCCAGAACGAACGTAAATGGACGAATGTCTGACAGAGTATTTCCAATGATCAAATGGGTTGGTCTATATGAATATATATGGTTGCAACGGATTTATCCCTTAGCATAATATCCAGAATATTTGTGCAAACTCAACTACTGATTAACGGATCTGACAATGTGGCATTCAAAGTGATTGGGCTATCAATGAATGGTAAGTATTCGTAGCCTCAGGCCTCAACAACCGGGAAAGGACAAAAATCGGGCAGGCAGCATGGCTATGCGGGTCGCACCCATTAGGATGTATAATCACCTATCTAGAGGTTCATTTAATTTCTTATTCTATTCGATGTTGTCCCAGTCGGGAGACGGTTGCTGATCCCAACCGTTGGTGATATACATTCGATACACTCAAGCGAAATGAGTGGTCGGTCATGTGTGGGCCGGGTTACAAGATGTTCTTGTTGAACCCAGTGTATTCCTCTCTAGAGATACACTAGCGGAAGGTGGTTCCATACCTTGTCGTGTTGGAAATCCAATCTCCAATAAGCGCCATGCGGTTTTTGAGTTTATACTATGTATGTGGAGCGTGAGATGCAAGCGTTCTGCTATTTGGTTATTTACTTGATGTAGACATTATTATAATATCACTGGATTTGATATCAAAATGTTTTGGGTTATAGTAAGGTAAAAACCGTCCGTGTTTATGTGTGGGCTGGTCTTACTGTTATCTTTCTTTTGAAAGGATTTTTTAAAGTTAAACAAGTGGTTGGAGTTTACTCACACCAGTCCCATGACTGACCCAGAGTTTATTTTGTTTTGTTTTCCCTAAACTCTTGGGTGCCCAAATTTGTACGGGCAGTCAAGTAGTCGGGATTTCACAGATTCAATTGGAGGAGCTGGAAGCAGGAGGCTTCATCAGTTAGCTGTAGATTATCGTATTTCTGCTGTGTACTATGTTGTATCTGGAAACAGGTGTTTATAACTGTTCCAGAAATGACTGTTGTGCTCTGATGATGGTATGTATATAAAGTTACTGATTTGTATTTCAAAAGTTATGTTATATAATATATTTTATTCGTTCCGCTGTGAGTTTGTGATCTTCGTTTTTTTCTTCTATTCTAATATTTCTTTCTTTCTATTTCTCATCCTCTATCTTCTTTCTATTAATGGTTCGTATTTCTGTGTTATTTGGGTTGGACGTGTGTTGTATTTAGTCAACTCAGATAGCTCGGATTTGCGGGTCGTTTCACCGACAAAAAGGTACAAGTTTATATTTGGTATAAGCATGAGATTTATGAGCATGTTTGGCAAGTTGCTTGGCTATTTGATTTGATTTTGGATTGGAAATGGCCTAGAGAGGCGAGTTGTAGTTGTACCGATTGACCAGTACACAGGAGTTGCTGGCGAAATTTTTCGAAAATTTAAGGTGTTAGAAATTTTTCGGAATATTAGAAATTTTTAATTGATAAGCATGAATTAATATTTTAATTAAAATAAATTGGTTCAGTTGAAATTGAAGTTAATAAGTAAACAAATAATTTTAAACCCAGTTAATAGGTTTGTTTTCGATCTTAGCAATTTCGAGGACGAAATTATTTTAAGGGGGGAAGAATGTAACGTCCCATATTTTTATCGATAAAATAATTTATTTATTTAATTATTTAAATAGTGATTTAGGGAATTAAATCGTTGTTTAATTAAATAATACTGAATATGTAATTTATATAAATAATAGAATAATAAATTTAATTTCTGAAATAGTCGGAAATAGTGGAATTCACAATATTGTGTGAATTGGATCATATATAATATATAATTCTGTTTAGAGTTGAATTATATTAACGAATATATATAAACGACAATTGAACGTATAATTATATTATAATCAAAATCGAGCTCGAAATGGCGCGGTAGTTCGTAATTTGGCGATTTGAACTTTAAACGAATATACATAATTCGTTTTAAACCGGATTTCTGTGAAACAAGAAACGTTCAGAGCTGGTGAAGTATATTTTTCTAATGGAAGAGAAAAATCGGGATTTCATCGTGTAGATTTTGATTTATGATCAAATCAAATTTTCAAAAAGTCGCTATGGAATTCCTTTATAATTTATAACAATTTATTCATATTATAAATGGATTTTCAATATAAATTGAATACTGATTTAATCTGGAATTTTGAAATATCAAGTTATAAATCCTAATATATTTATTCTAGGGTTATATGATATCGTATGTGAATATATATATATATATATGATAATATTAATTTATTAATATTAAATTTAATTATTTTTAAATATATTAATATTTAAATGGGTTTATTTAGAGCTTTAAAAATAGCCACTTTTGCAAACGAGCTCCGTTTTCGATGAAACTAATTTTGTTGGATCCAGAATATTAAATTATTGCTAGATTTCAATTTCCGTGATTTTTGGAGTCAGTATGTGGTCGTACGGGATTTAAATGTGAAAAACAGTCAATTATTTGACTTTAAAACTACGCTGTGTGAGCAAACGGACTCAGAATTCGACGAAACTAGTTTCGTTGGGTCCGTAATGTCGAACTTTAACTGCATGTCCATTTTTATCAAATTTGGATATCGTATGTGATCATAGGAATTTTTAATAACAAATATAAATAGCGTTGGATTAAAAACAAACATAATAACTGAATATTTAGAATATATAAATGCCCTATAAATATATCCCTAACTTGCTTAACCCTAAAATTTCTCTTTTACTTCTCAAAACATTTTGGCCACCAGTAATTCTTCACGCAACAGAAATTACGAGTTTCAAAAATCAACAGAAAATCCAAATAAATTTCTAAAATCTCAAAACTGATTTATTTGGACTTAGCATACTACTATCTTCATGCCAGTACCCATTATTTGGGGTTCGACGCAGGATGTTGTCGATTGGTATTTGGGCAGTATGGCTAGGGTTAATCTTCCTGAGAGCGTGAGCATCAATTTAATCTTTTTGAGGGTAGGTTTAAGTTTGTGACATCGATTGGGAGAAGATGGTGATTTTTGGTGGGAATCGCTGCATTTTGGTATGGATCGAACTCCTACAGCATACGCGGGATGATGTCGCGATTCATGGTTTGGGGGGATGCAGAGTTTTGTGATGATGAGGTTGAGGAGAAGACAAAGGAAAGGAGATTAGTGCAACTGGTTTATAGTTTCGTGAATCATTGATGAAGCTGTGGATCGGAAAGTAGCGCGGTATGGAGTTGTCGAAGCTCCAGGTCACGAAAGGTAGAAGATAATGAGGAAGAGGGATTAATAGTTTTAAATGGGATTAGGGTTTTTAATAATTTATTTATTAAAGTTAATGAGGGTTATTTCAATACAAACCTTGTAAATTGCATATCTTTTCCCTACGATATCAGAATCTGACGAAATAGAATCCGTTCAGATCATATGAACGAGGGATATACAATGGAACTGACTGGGAGTGAATTAGAGCTCGTTAAAAATTTTAGCAAAATAAATTGTATGTCTGAATCAACCGACAGTTATCGTTATTTAACTATAACCGTCCAATGTGAGTAAATCTCACTAACTCTGTACAGTTTATATTTTTATAAATATAATCTAGTATTGATAGATGATGATTGATTGCTGGGTTGAATTGATGATTTACTAGTTGAAATTATAGATAACGATATATATATATATCGTTAATCTAATATTGATTCTATTTATCGGAATATTTCATATTGAAATGAAATCGATGTTATTTATATTGTTTAACATCTGTGATGCAGGGAAACAGGTTGGAGGTATCCAACTGAATTCCTCAATATTTATAATATTGTTTTTTCATATATTGTGATATATGATGTGATATAAAACCTGTGATTGATTATGATGACACTGGTCTGGTTAATTGGTATTTTAAATACCATAAGAAATACTGGAATGTAAAAAGGGAATTTTCAAAGAGTATTTTGAGAATGAAATATTTAAAAGAACTTAATATGATATTGAAAATGAAATATTTATTTGGAAAATAAATAGGATATTATACAAGGAATATTTATTTGGAAAATAAATAGAATTATAAAAGAAATATTTATTTGGAAAGTAAATAGAATTATAAAAAGGAAATATTTGTAAAATGGAAAGAATTATAAAAAGGAAGTATTTGGAAAATGAATAGAATTTTATAAAAGGAGAATTTTACATTAGGAAGATTTACACCCGTGCTTCGCACACGGGTATAACATGATATGAATTTAAAGTAGATATTAAATAAAAAATCTGTTTTAACATATATAAATTGGAAAGATAAATTTATAAATGATGTTTATAAATTAAATAAAATATTTATCATTGGATAAGTTGGATATATAAATCTGAATTTATATAAAGGAGTGAAAATATGCTTTAACACCGATGTTTTTAATGGAATTTAAACTTAGCATTTTTAAAGGGAATTAAATGAGATTTTAGTGTTAGAAGTATAAAATAAGTTTTTATATGAAAATTCTATAAATAAAAGTATAAAAATAGAATTTGGGTTTAAGATATTGTTTTTAAGTACGAAATCAAACTATTTTGATTATATAAAGAAATACTATTCACATTCTATGTGAAAAATTAGATTAAAATAAATATTTTGCAGTTAAAATATTATAAAGGAATTTGGGGTTTTGAATTAGGAATTTAAACGGAATTATTGAAATTAGAAACTGACTGGAAATTAGTTGAGTTGAATGGCTTTCTAGGTGTCGATCTGATGTTGGTTTCAGCCTTCGGGGTTTATACTTCGGAAGTTGTTCTCTTACTAGTTTACAGTTAGAGACTGATAGAGGTGGGAAGATATTGATGCGTGAATCAGAAATGGAAACGTTTCCCAAAGGTATTAACGTATATTGTCTAATTTTAGAAAATAAGGAATTTATGAATATATGGAAACGATAAATGGGAAATTGGGAAATGAAATGATGATTGATCGGTAAGATTTCCATTTGGGAACACGACCGTTGTTTGTACACATGTTTTCCTTTGATAGTTAAATCACCGACTATCAATGATTTTTACCATTTCCGTTGTCAATACGGAGAGACCAGGATCAGATATATTATCTGAAAACCACTCCGTATGGCATTAGCGTTGCAAATCAAATATGATGAAGATAATTGAAGACGGAGTTATGTAAGGGTTGTTCAGTAAATCCTAGGTAGAAATTGCCTAAGATGGATTTACAAAATAGTGCCTTCGGGTTGTCCAGTCCCAGGACAACTTGAATGGACGAATGTCTGACAGAGTATATCTGGTGGATCACGTAAGTTGATTGTTTCAAACGTATTTACGTTGGTGGCGAAGGAATTCGTTTCTCTTAGCCTATACTCGTGGTATTTTAAGGGAAGTCAATTTGTGATTTGACGGGTATGACAATGTGGCATTCAAAGTAAATGAAGGAGTGATCTGTTAAAAGATACGTTATGACCTCAAGCCTCATCAACTGGGAAATGACAAAAATCGGGCAGGCAGCATGGCTAAGTGGGTCACACCCAAGTAGGGTATATTGTCACCATCTAGAGAATATTCATATTTGTTGCTTCTTTCAATGCTGTATCTCCCGGGAACAGTTATGTTGGTATACTAACCGTAAGGTGACAATATATTCGGAACATTCAAGCAAAATGAGTGGTCTGTCATGTGTGGCCGAGTTACAAGATGTTCTTGTTGAACTACAGTGTATCGCTTCTAGAGTACACTGATCGAAAGGTGGTTCCATACCTTGTCATAGTTGGGAATTCATTATCCAATAAGAGTCCGCGATTTTTGATTGTATATTATATATGTAGAGGGTGAGTTGAAAGCGTTCTACTAGATTTCTATTTATTTTATTTAGACAGTATTATAATATCAGAAGAGAATGGATTATAAAAGAATGTTTTTGGTTATCGTAAGGTAAAAACCAACCATGTTTATGTGTGCATCGGTCTTACGATTATTCTTTCTTTTAAAAGAATTTTAAAAGTTAAACAAATGGTTGGAGTTTACTCACACCAGTCACATGACTGACCCAAAGTTTATTTTGTTTTGTTTTCCCTAAACTCTTGGGTCCCCAATTTTGTACGGGCAGTCAAGTAGTCGGGATTTTATAGATACTTGGAGAGCTGGAGCAGGAGGCTTCAGGATTATATAGCTATTGTTTTTTTTTGAAAAAAACAAATGATGTGTGAGTGATCTTCCAATAGGAAGAGAGCACACATATATATAAAAAGAAGTAACATGATACAATATCCAAATACATGATTATATAGCTATTGTTATTTCCGCTATGTTATAAGTGTTGTGCTCTGATAATAGTATTGTATACCGATACTGTTTTATTCCAAAGTTATGTTATATAATATATTTTATTCGTTCCGCTGTGAGATTTGTGTTACTCTGATTCTGTTGTTGTGATCTTCTTCTTCTTCTATTCTAATTTTCTATCTTATCTATTCTCACCCTCTAACTTCTTTCTATTAACTATCCGGTATTTCCGATCCTTGGATAGTCGACATTAAGTTATGTCGATTACCAAGGTCGGAAATCCCCGGGTTATTACAGTGCTATGTGTCCTGTTGGAGACAGTATATTAGTTGAATTTATTTCTTATATAAGCCATATTATTATTTTGTATAACTTTATGAGCCCATATACTCTGATTACTTGGTTTGTATAGTTATTACCAAGTTTGTATATATATATATATGTTATCTGATGCGTTGTGACACTACACCATATATGCAAATTAGGCTGTGTTTTGGATCGTATCTACTTCAATTAGGCAGTGCTTTGGGCCGTATCAAAATATGGCATGTTTATATATTAGATACGACCAGAAACTGTATCTAAATCGTAATAGGATATGACCATAATCCGTACCTAAAATATAAATAGATATGATCCAAAGTCGTATCAACTAGGAAATTTAGATAGGGCCTTCAGTCGTTTCACTATATAAATAAGATACAGTGTTCAACCATATCTATGCCGTAATACTATTAATAAATTGCAGCCAGCAACATAACCCATCCAATTTATATAAAAGGCTAGTAAATATCATACAAACTGTATTTGACAAATTATAACAGTAAACAAAACAATTGTACGAAATATTTCATACCAATCCAACAACATATATAATGATACATGTTGTTGCATTACATTATAATAAACAAGACACATGTTGTTTCAGTACATTACAATAAAGAAGATACATAGTATTTCATATATAATGTTTCATAATTACATGTTGTTCCAACAACATATATAAGGAAATAGTACTAGTTCAGTTCATACACATTATTAGTTCAGTAGAAAGGTAACTTGGTATTTTAGCAACTTCGAGCTCCATTCTCCAAGTCTGTCGAAAAAATTTGCATTGGTCATATAAATAGTTGGAGGAGTCAAAGCACATGTACGTCATTTGTGTTCAGGCTTGCATGCACTCACAGGTCATGAATACATTCACATAGGCTACAAAGAATACACAGTAGCTAGAAGCTCAAGTGTGTTTCAAGACAGGGGAAGTGCAAGTGATCATGTACATAAAGTAACATGGCGCAATCTCAAGTTCACGCTAAGTCAGTACAAATGTCATGGCAACATTTCAATAAACAAGGCAGTAACTACAAGAATGCTCAAACCAGTGGAAGCCGAGCCTCAAGAAGAGATAGAGAGGATCATGGAATTCAAATGTAACAACCAATTAGTAATGATTTGAGTCAAAACTGGATGCAAATGCAAGCAGGTCCAACCAACAATAGCAAATTACAATGCTAAATATGCATTCATCATTAATACTTGGTGTAGAAGGTTATAAACAAATCAAATCTGGACATGGTGACATGTAAGTGTGCAAAACTAAGGTACTGAACAAGTTTTGTTCAGATTATCTAACACAAGCAAAGTGTAAATGGAAAAGTGACAATTTCAACAAGGGTGAAAACAACACTAAAAAGTGCAAGCACATAATCCAGATTCAAGTATGTAGCTTTACAAATGGTACATGGGAAAATGCACATAGGTGCATAGTAATGGACAGGCATGTCCAAATGAAAGACACAAGTGAAGTTTCAAATAAGAAGCATGCACGAAATGGATACACCAAACAACCCATGTGAAAATGTAAATAGATAAATGGAATGCATACATGCAGTGTGAAAGTGATATACACAAATTCTATCAACAAGCTAGGTTCAGGCTCATGCAATAAAAGCATGCATGGAAACAATATTAATCATTGTATCCATGTATATGTAATGAACACAATAGGTGCAAATGCACATGAATCAAGCAATGGGGCACTCAACATTAAGGAGCATAATTCACAAGCAGTTCAGTGTTCATATACAATGCAACGTTAGCAAGGTATGATGGAGATGCAAGAGTAAAGAAATACTCTAGAAAAAAGAAGGTTAAGTGCAGTATCATGTTCAAGGTTACTCAAGGCCATATAATGGAAATCAGAATTGTTTTTGGTAAGAGTAAAAATCAGTCTTTTTAGAAATAACCAAATTCAACACATGGAAAATTTGTTATCTTGACAAGTTCTTGAAATTGAGTCCATGATGCAAGATGAATTAACTCCAGGATCAATCCAAAAGTACTAACAACTGACCAAATGCAAGAAGAATTAATAAACAATAATATACATAGGAAGCAAAGATCAAGTGTGGCAGTAACCGCATACAAAAATTACGGTGAATCTACAAGGCAGTGATCAACAACCATGTTCAACAAACAATGCAACGGCCAAATAACAAATCAAACCAAAATCTAACTATTTTAATTTAGTTTCCTATTGAAATTAAAACATCTGAATCAAGCTAGTCATAAGAGGATTCTTACCATAAGGCAGCGATGCGTTCAGTGAAGGCTTTGGCTTCGACGGAGGCGCGCCACAAATAGGAAGCAGTAGGTGAACGTTTTAACTTTCTGGTTAAGAATTCACTGGGTGATCCACCAGGTGGATCCATTTTACATCATGCACCTGGGTCAGGTATTCATGCTTAATCAAGTTT
Organism: Allium sativum; assembly: GCA_030737875.1. NCBI lineage: Eukaryota > Viridiplantae > Streptophyta > Magnoliopsida > Asparagales > Amaryllidaceae > Allium > Allium sativum. The sequence goes on from CM060924.1 coordinate 669,177,500, forward strand.
CAACTATTAAGCATGAATATCTGACACGGCGACATGAGCTAAAATGCATCTACCTGGTTGATCACCTAGTAATTCGTAACCAGAAAGTTAAAACCTTCAGCTTAGTGAGGCTTCATTTTCTTTATATGCCTTGGATGAATATACATCCATCATTTTCGTCTATACTTGCAACCTAACTTGCATTAGAACAATGAGTCACATAAATTTTACAAAAATGCTCAGAATATTCATATCCAAAATGCACTCTTACGCTAACATAAACAGAGTACATACCAGATTTCATAGTAACAGGGTTTTTAATTGTTCTGACATGAAATATATATATATATATATATATATATATGTATATATATATATATGTGTGCTCAGGGGACATATGCAGAAATTTAATATAGTGGGGTTGAAAGATCATACTTTGATTATGAAGTATACACTTTATACATATACAATACACACATGACACAACTATATATAAAATCATCATACAACACTATAAACTTTAAATCAATTAAACTAATTTGGAGAAATTCATCTTATCTATTCAACATAATCATGTATAAAATGTTTAGCCTTCTACATATTTACTTGTTAAAACCAAAAAAAAATTACATTGTTGTTTTCCTTAAAAAAAAAACAGAACTCAAAGATGTAAACACAACAAAAGAATTTTTTTGTAATTGTCCTCTTTTTGTTAATATTTATATAGTAGCAAACATGAAGCTCAAGTAAATAACCTTCTCTATACAGCCAATTCACATGCAATCAACAAAACAGCCAATGCATCCATCAAAACCAATTATTTTTATGCTAGTTCATATCAAATCTAAAAACTTGAATAAAAATTAACCATGAGCTAATAGTCACCTGCAGTGGCGATAAAAAAGAAGCAAGCGACTGATTGGTTCGCCGGTGAGCTGAAGGCAACGCGAGTTGACGATGGATAGTGTTGGACTGGGCTTCAAGCAGTGGCTGCGTTCAATCGAGGAGGCCGGTTGATTTATTGAAAAAACAAGATGGTGAGCCGAGTTCCAAAACCCTAATTTTGGTTTTCGGTCACCATAGAAGTAAAAAAGGGAGAAGCCGAAATTTTTATTCGAAGTGTCAAAGCAAGATGGCGCCAGAAAGGAAAAATAACAGGGGAAAATATGATACAGATTTGTAACGGCCAAAAGCCGAATCAAATGAACTCATCCACAGCTTTGTTGATGTACGGTTCGATATTACGTGTTTGTGGAGGTGCAGGTCAGAAAAGGAAAGTTGATACGACTATGAGCACTGTCAAGTTTGATACGGCTTAAAGCCATATCAAATCTCCACATCCTCGTGTGCCAAATTTTTTTTTTGGTATAGTGTGAGATGTACAACAGATTCTATGGTTGGGTTTATGTTAAGTTTCCTTCTTTCTCTTTTATACCCCTCTCATCTTTCTTTTTTCCCTCTTTCTACTATTTCTTTCTCTTGGCGACCGATTTACATCGATTGGGTGTTTATGCAGCGCAGATTTTAGTTTTTTTTTGCACCCATAGTGTATGGCGGGTCATCACACTATTGGTTAGTGAAAATTCAAAGGGGAGCTTCGTCATTGGAATAGGACGGAAGATCCGAGCCGGTTTTAAATCCATCGTGTGATTATTTAATTTATCTACATTGCTATATTGAGTTGTTTATATCACTAGTTTTTTATTTTCTATATACAACGTATAGATCCACTTAGAGTTTCAAAGGTTACAACATAGTTGGTCTATGCTTGGCAGTATTCATGGTTCTTCAAAGCTAAATGTCGTTAAGTTATGTTTGGATGTTTGCCAATTTGTTTGCTTACTATTGATTACTAAGCTTAATTAGACTTAATATTTGAGTATAGTAGCTAAATGACTTGGAGAATACGAAACATCAGTGATTATAAGAGGCTGTTGGTGATGTAGCGGACTATGACATTTTTCTTTTCATTTGTGGGTCGTCCTCGATTTAGTGATAGTGGATTGAGACTTTAATCTTTATGGGTGAGTCACTTATGATTGACAATAGCAGGTTGAGACACTGATTTCTCAAGTAGCAAGTCATCACTTGAGCTTGTAGCTTGAAAGTATCTGAATACATTCGGTGAGTTGACCAGATTACGACCATATTAGAGTTGATTTCCGTATCAAATTGGTTATAGATGTTAAACCAATGTTACGGCGCTAGCGTATATGTTATCCTTAGAGCAGGAGGCAAACAAGTATTCATTCCCTTTTCAGACGGATTGTCGGATGGGCTCTAAGATGTGCAGATTTCTTTCTATTGGGAATTTTGAAGGAACTTTACTGATTTTTCATAGTTGGGTGGTGTGTCTCGATTACAGTGTTTCACATGCCATCTTGATTTTGATTGGTTGGTTTTTCCGTTCTGGATAGAAGGCAAGTCGACATATTTTGCTGATTTCTTGGATCGTGTTATGCGATATCACTTAGAAGAGTTGTACTTCTACAATCCGATTGTATTTTTGTTTTCTATATGTGAAATGAGAGCACAAGACAAAATTAGATGTTGTTTAGTTGGTGTTGAGAAAACACCATTTGTTGGTTAGCTTGTTGTTCTCTTTTCGATGAGAGAAGTGAAGTGCTAGGATCACATCGTCTTTAAGCAGGATGTCGGCAAAAGTCCTACGAGAGTTTCGATGATTTAGACTTCGAAGTTGAACCGAGAGTGTATTGGTTACTCGTTCTGAGAGGAAACGACGAGCCGGAAGTTCACACTTAGTTGTGTGGATGGTTAAGGTGAAGTGTGCTTTCGAACGGAAGGTTGTCACATTTTAGTCGATAACCAGAACCACACGAGAAGGAGCATTCAACTCTCAATTCGAAGTTAATGGTGATAGATAGTGAAGGACTTAGAGTTGTATAGTGATGTTGCTTCGTTGGATTTTTTCTTCTCCATGAGAGATTTTGACTTTTGCTAGTAATGACAGTTAGAATCCCTAGGCTTCTACGCCTTAGCTGCTTTCAATATGTACGTATGGAAAATGCAGTAGTTGTGTGTGTTGAGTCGGAGAAGTACCGGTATGAAAGTAATATCCCTCTAGTGAGAGTCGCCTGTATCTATTAATGTTATGACTCGATAAATTGAGATGATGCAGTAAAGGCTTAAACGTGGTGATTAGTTCCATATAGAAGAGTTTTTTTTTCTTTTCCTGGCATCAGAAAGGATTAGCTGGGCATTCATTTCATATCGAGTGCAACATCAGTAACCAGTGCTGAATGGGATGAATTGAATAGTTCTCTATAACTATTTGAGATATTCAAATGGATGCATGAATAATTGGCGATGATTTTCATCGATAGGCTTCCACATAACTAAGGATAGTATGATGGCATTCGACTCGTGCCTGATTTGTTGACAATAGTTGCTAGTTAATGTCCCTTATTTTTTGAATGGAGACTAAGTGTCGAGTCATATATGGATTGCATATTATATTTGATGTCTCATATTAGATAGATTAGTATCGTGCATGTATAGTGGGCATAGATGTTATTTCTAATGAGTGTTATTGTTTTTCCACGCATGTTTGATTATTAATGTTTGACATAACTATTTATATGATTATTAGATATGTAGGATGGTCATATTGTTGTATAGCCTATTTATTTGATTTAAGTTCCATACATGACTTGACATGTTTATGTTAGATAAATTCTATTTATTAGGATGCTCATTTTCTTTGTTTATTTCTATGTTGTGTTTAATCCCCTTTGTTGGTACACGTTCAGGTATGCAGAAGCAAGATTTGATTGTTTAGATGCTAACTCATTTTTGTTGAATCGAAGCTAAGCTTGCTTTAAAAGATGTATGTAGTAGATGTAGAGTTGTGGTTTTTCCCTTGGTGCATTTTTGATGATTTTATGCCCCAATAATTGGTAAACACATTTGGGCTTTTGTTATCTTTTATCGGATTGGAGCATATTTGGCGAGTCGTAGTTCTTACAAATCAAGCCATGCAAATGAGGTGTTAGCGAAATTTTAAGTTAATTTGTCCAAAATTGGGAGAAAAATTAATATAAGATGTTGAGTTGGGTTGTTTTCCCACTAGCGAGTTGTCGCTCTTGTTTTCCATTATCCATTATTTGGAGAATAATTATACAACTTAAATGGTTGACTTAACTACATCGATCCTGAACATGATAGAGATCGAACTTACGGACATGAGTTATAGCTCCATGCCATATTCCGAGTCTATTCTTTTATTGTGAATGCTTCCAGTGGTTGTTCTTTAGTGCATGGGTGATGAGTTATCTTGTGTCAGCACTGGGTTGCATTATTCAATCCTTGACGATTTCGAGGATGAGATCCTTTAAAGTAGGAAGACTGTAACGATCCATATTTTAGCAACAAGTGAGTGACCCGTGCTACGCATATGGGAAATTGTGTGGTTATTGCCTATAATGATTCTTTCTGTTTATGAGTTGACTATTTATATGAAGCAGAATAATATACAACATTCATGTACATCACAACCTCAAGTTGTTTATCCATAGGACAGTATGGAGTATTGTTCGTTTGGAAGATGTACGCTTGAGGCGGTTGAGTGTAAATAACAGTGTAAATTGTTTTTGAATTTATATGTAATTTTATAGATTTTCTGAATTTTTTTAGCTATATAAATTTTTTTTTTTTTTTACTTTTTACAATGGAAAAGAATGTATGTTATGATGTACAATTGACGATGTCTGATACTTATCATGGGGAAATTATAAAGTTATGAAATGTTATCTATTGCTTATCCTTATTAATGGAACGTAAATAATTAGGTTTTTTGTTTTTCTTGTTCGCTAGTATATTACTTGAGGTGAACATTCAATAAGAACAAATAAGCATATTATGTTACCAACCTCATGCTATGTGAATATCATATCATTTAATTGTGCTACGTTAATGGTTAATTTTTTATGTGGTTAATCGATGCTAATAAAAATGGATTCTAGCACCTCTTGGTGGATAGTGTAAATATATAACATTGTCCCAAAAGGAACGACCGATAAGAGTTGTTTGTACTTGTTCCACTTATAATCTAGCTATAAACAAATTCATCCCTCTTTTCTTTTAAGGTTTATGATGAAAAAGAGTTAGAATTTGTATTCTTTTAGGAAAATCAGTATCATCCAAATCCACATATGTCAAAAAATAAATATTTGTACCATCGTACACTATCGACAAAAAGAAGACATGCATTACCTTAAGATGGAAATTATAAATATACAACTGCAAACGTCATTCAAGGATTCATATTAGACGCAAACAGAAATTACAAAAGATTTTAGATATGCTTAATGATCTTTTATTGTTTTATTCTATCACAAAAATCATGGATCAAGCAAGGATCGATTCTAAAATTCACATAGTTAACTTAGTGTTACTAAGACATGGTAGATTAAGTTACGATTACAGCACCCAAATCACCAAACTCTTTTAGTTAGGATGTGCATATATAAAAATTAATTCTGCATTATAAAAGGGAGTCCACTTTAGATACACATTAATTAACAAAATTTTCACACAATTTAATTAAAATTGAAAATTGTGGTAAATCTTTAGTTGGTAGATAGATCCATGGGTCTACTATCCTCAAATATTGCTAGTACCATCACGTACTACAACCACTCTATCTACAACGTTCTTCTGTAATTGAATTAAAGCTTCTCGAACACTGGATATAAGATCAATGCGCAACAAAGGAGTAAAAAAATAAATATTATGGTGTACTGATTTTTACCTTCGTGTGATACCAAGTGGCCAAGACTCTTCGCACTGTTTTGTGACACTCTTTAAAATATTATCATAAACTAAGGCTTTAATTATTTGCACTTCCAGCTTAAGAACCTGAATATAATAAACTACTGAAAATTCATGCACATAGAAAAAAGGTTGTATAGTTTTAATCCTTTTACAGTACCATTTCTGGTAATGAATTTGTAGCTCAAGCATATAAGGATTATTTTAACATTTTTCATCCGAAATGACTGCTACTCTGTTGACATTTTGATATTTTTATTCCATATATATTCATATTGAAAATAAAAAAAATATCAACTATAGTATTGTATCTTATACATAAAAAGTTTCATTAATGTGTTGCGTCCATATTAACAAACAAACAAAACATAACATACAATTTTATATTTCTGTAAGATGCTCCATTTTCAATTAAAACCATAAGTTCTATCTTTAAATGTCCAACATACAGACTTTACACTGTATTAAGTCCAATGTGCATTTGCTTCGCTCTGATCTAAATCTGCTGGCCTGTGTGCTGTATATTAGTGCAGTTCTATGTCAAAGTATGGGACACTTTGCATTGTTCATTTGCTGCCTTCAAGCATTTACAGTTATGTGCCAAATTATGTCAACAGGCCAGTCCCTCATCCCATGCATGCTACTGAATTACTGATGTCCCCATGCTTTGCACTTGTGTTCTTCATGCTGCCTTCATGCCTGTTTACTGCATATGCATACGTTCGCAGTTGTTTAAGCTTTGTACTGTTCTTCTCCAAGTTATACGTCTAATCGCCAAATGCTTTTTCGAGTCTACTTTAAAAACAACGCATTCAAATATCTCAAATATCTCAATTGGTGCATTTCGGTTTCTAACCATGGTTAATTTCCATGCCGCCCACCGCTGCGTGCTTCAGCGCCATCTCAACTCAGCCATGCTCTTCATCCGTTCTATTGCACATCAATTAAATTAAATATGTTAAACCATGAGTATAATAAAAATTAAATTAATGCAAATAGGGAAAAGAAGGTTAATTAATGCGATTAATAAACTGAAAATGAGTGCAGTTAGGAAATCGGGAGTATGAGAAACATATAGAATTGAGATGTCATCTCTGTTTACCACATCATACTCGAGACGTGCAAGTCAAACAAATATTATTTCTATTTTCCTATTTAAGAAATAGATTAACACCTCAGCAAAGTTATCAAGAACGAATACTAAGTCAATAATGCAATTTACTGTATATTTTAACTTAATTTGTTTGTTCCTTGTTCATTTGTTTCTTGTCCTGCAAAGCCATTGTAAATTTCTTGACCATAACATAACACTTTAAATATCAAATTTACCAAGTCTCTTGCATTACGTTGAAGCTAAATTCCATAATACTGCAAAACTATGATGTTAGTAGTTGACCAAATGTAACCAAAATTAACTTACATTTCTAGTGTTATCAACCAAATTGCTGAAATAATAGGCAAAGTATAATTTCATGAATTTTCCAACCGAAATTTTGGATGCACCAATTAAAATAGAAAAACGATGACTTCAAATTGTAATTAAAGATAAATTATACGAAAATGCTTGAAGGCCCGAAAAATAGGTCAGGGAAAGTGACAAAAACATTTTCCACCGCATGCTTTGCACTCTCCCCTATTTTTCAGGAGTCCTACCTTATTTTTAGCCCTTCAAATAAAGATCCGCATATTTTGACAAAAAATCCTTCGGGCCATCTAGCATAGTCCTAAATTATATTATTACATTCCTTCATCCGCAATCACACAACCGAAATGATCTTAATACACCCTTCAAAATTAAATGATGACATCTTTAACACTTTCATAAATAATTTGGTTAAACCAACAACCGAACTTAATATTTTTCTATGCCGATTACAAACCGATTTAATTTCAAAACCAAAGCAAACCGACCAAAATAAATTGGTTTGGTTGGTTTATTTGGTTTAATCGAATAATGCACACCCCTGCCTTTCATGCAGGCTCTCACGCAGTGCCATGCAATACAATGTCATGTCACCTTTTGGTACCTTGTTCAGGGGCAGCCCCGCCGTTTCTTGCCAAGGCATCTTATTCGTGCAATTTCAAAGTAGTTCGTTTGCCAGATTGGAAGGACATTCCAGCAAGATTTGGCAACCTGCATATCAGCACTACACATTTCCTGCAGCTCTTCATCATGTCCACTGAGTTCAAGTCTAAAAAGCAACACCACCTATTCCTCGCATTCTTCCTTTATTTGCTTCACCCCAACATGCAAGTATGCAACGACATCTTCATTGACAGGCATCGACCACCTGATTACCCGACTTGCAGCTACATCACTCCTTGCAATTACAATACGACCTGACATGTTTCCATGTGCATTTTACTTGCCCATGAGTAGATTTTCTGATGGTTTTTTTTCCAGATGAATCAAATTATTTTGCAGTACAGTTGTACAATTTCTGATGGCTCAAATTGTTGTACTTGTGCATTTCTGATGGTTATTTTTTCCCCGCTTTATTTGTTCATCAAACTGGTGATCTCTCATGTTTGTAAAAAATAATTGTTACTAAACATTTGTATAGATTTGGATTTTTACTTGATAAAATTATGAGCGATCTGTTTATAAGAGGACCACTTTTTCATTAAAAAAAATCAAATAACTTGGATTTTGTACAACTGTGTGTATTTATGCATATATATAAAGCAAGTAACATAGTAACCAAGATAACCGAAACAAGTAACTCGGCTCAATTGTAAGATGGCAAAATTTGACATATGAAATTTTTCTTTGATAGTTTGGTATAAAGGAGAAGCACTGTGATATATGTAAAGTGCATCTGATGTTTGTGTAATGTTTTATGAATCTTTAATCAAAATTGATTACTATCAAATTCTTCCAAATTCAAAAGGTTAAAGCAACAAAATGATAAACTGTGACATAAAAAGACCTGGAAATTGCTATTAAGGTTCGCATCCAAGGAGCTTCAACAGCTGAAAATAAACATATGGCAAAATAATTCATATGAACAGGAGGAATAGTTAGTGTGCTACAGTGCAATGTAATCTGTACAATTAGCCAAGTATTCCTTTAATGTGAAGGAATGATAAATGATATGAGAATTCATCTGGGTAGGAAACAACAAAGAGTATAAATCACTCTTGTTGAATCCAAAACTTAAGCCACTCTTGCTCAAACAAAAAATGACAAATAAAGGAAACAAATGAATCGGTGCCGCCTCACCTGTTAAACAATATATTATATATCGCATCTGTTATTTGGGCTTGTAAATGGGCCTGGCCCAAACTTCCTCTTTACACGTTATTTGCTGTATTATCATTGAAACTGGTATATATAGATACCAATACTCTGTACACATGAATCAATTCAATAACAATAATTTTCTGATTTGCCTTTCCTCTCCAAAATCATCTTACAATATCAGAAAATTCAATTTGGTATCAGAGCCATCTCAAATCTGCGTTTAACAAAAAAAAAAAAGAGAAGAAGGAAAACAAAAGAAATTTTGTTGCAGATTCATCAGATAATTTTCATCATTTGAATCCGACTCATCAAAGATCATTCTTGATCTCATCATTTGAGATTTTGCTCCTGAATTGATCAAATTACTGTGCCACGCCTAGAGTTAACTGGCTGCATCAGGAATTCAATCATCAAGAGAGAGGAAATCAAATCTGAAGCACTCTTCACCGATCATACTACCCTAGAAGTGTTCATAATCAAGAAAGAAAGCATCAAGAAAGCCATCAGAAGTTGTTTCAACCGAAAACTCGGTGTGAAGAACAAATAATTCATCATTAAATCTTTCAGTGCTCAAGTTCTTGACCACAAACATACTTCTTGAGTAATCCAATCCTAAGTAAAGAGGTTTAGATTCACATTACCTCTTTTCTTTGCATTTATCCTCATTATATTTCTGGAATGGCAAATAGCAACACTGGATCAACCAGCACTTCAGGGACATCTGAGCCTGTAAATCCGAATCACCCTTCCAAGAATGTGATCAGTCTCAAGAGCCAACTAATCACCATTCCTCTTGATCAAAACAATTATCTTCTCTGGAAATTACAGGTTGAAACCTCACTTCAAGGATATGGTCTAGAAGGATACATCCTTGGCACAATTCCCATCCCACCAAAATTCAGAACTGATGCATCAAACACCATAGTTAGCAATGATGAATATACATCATACTACAGACAAGAAAGATTAATCAGTGCTTGGCTGTTATCTTCTATAAGTCCTACCCTAATGCCACAAGTTATTGGATGCAAGACTGCTAATGAAATATGGACTACTTGTGAGAAAATCTTTAATACACAATCTGCAGCCAAATCTTTGTTCTATAAAAGACAACTTCAAAACTGCAAGAAAGATAATATGAGTATGAGCGAGTACTTAGCAAAGGTTAAAAACATTTGTGACATGTTAAAGGCCTCAGGAAGTAACATTGAAGAATCAGATCAGGTTCTTTCTATTGTAAATGGCCTAGGCGATGAATATGAGGCTGTAGTAGCCATTATTACATCACAAAAGATTACTCCACCACTGGATGATGTTCACGCCTTGTTACTATCACATGAGGCAAGAATCTCTCACAAGAACTCTACTGAATCAGATTACTCACTCAATTATGCAGTTAATAATAGAGGCAGGGGGCAAGGAAATTATAAAAATAATAACAATCAAAGAGGAGGTTTCAATCCAAGAGGAAGAGGTAGAGGAAGATCATCAAGCAACAATAACAAACCTAAATGTCAAATATGTGAAAGAATTGGTCACACTGCTCTTAAATGCTACTTCAGATTTAATTCCAACTACACTGGGAACAATCCTAATGCTAATATGGCACAAACTCAAACAGAATCATCAAATCAGACTAGTGAAAAGCAGTGCAATCAAACTGAAGCAACCAATTCTGACACAACTCTGGATGACAACTGGTTTCCTGACTCAGGTGCCACTAATCACATGACCAACAATTTAGATAATCTCAATCTTGGAAATAGAGAATACAAAGGTAAGCAGTCTATAACCATGGGTGATGGCAAGTGTATTAGTATTTCACATACTGGTAATGCTTTATTAAGAGGTAAGAAACAACTGTTTTTACGCAAATTATTAAGGGTACCCAAAATTAGAAAATATTTAATGAGTGTGTCTCAGTTCACTAAGGACAACAATGTCTACTTTGAATTTTATCCTAATTATTGTGTTGTCAAAGACATTCTAACACATGAACCTTTATTGCAGGGTGATGAATTTCATGGACTATACAAGTTCAAACTTGGAGATCAATTACATCCTGTAATAGAAAAACAATGTCTTGTTTCTACTGTTCATGATCAAAGTAGTAATAGTAATACTTTTGATATTTGGCATCACAAGTTGGGTCACCCTAGTGTTAACATTGTTAAAAGCATTCTGGATGATAATAAAATTCCTTACAGTAATGTGAATTTACCATATATCTGTACACATTGTCAATTAGGTAAAAATCATAAACTACCATTTGACAACTCATCAACTGTTTACTCTAAACCATTTGATCTAATAGCCACTGACCTATGGGGTCCAGCTTCCATTACAGCTGATTTTGGGTATAAATATTATATCTCATTCATTGATGCTCACTCTAGATATACTTGGATCTATTTTTTAAAGTCCAAATCTGATACTCATGATGTTGTTCTAAAATTTCTCACCATGATAGAAAATCAATTTAATACTAGAGTGAAAATATTCCAGTCTGATGGTGGTACTGAATATAAAACCCTTGTCAAATACTTTGATAATAAAGGTATAATTCATAGATTGACATGTCCCTACACCTCAGAACAAAATGGTCTAGCTGAAAGAAAACATAGGCATATTGTTGAATGTGGCTTAACCTTGTTGTCTCAAGCTTCTTTACCTTTAAAGTTTTGGTCAGAGGCATTTAATACTGCTGTATACTTGATCAATAGGATGCCAACTAAAGTGTTAAATAATGTCAGTCCTATTGAAATGCTATACAAAGTTAAGCCAAATTATCATAAGCTAAAAGCCTTCGGTTGCCTATGCTTTCCTTATCTTAGACCATACAATTCTAACAAACTCAATTTTAGATCAAAGCCATGCACATTTCTAGGCTATGCTGTTAAACAGAAAGGATACAGGTGTATTGATGAAAATGGAAAAATTTTCATAAGTAGACATGTCATGTTCAATGAAAATATCTTTCCTTATGCTCAGTCTAACATCAAAACCACCAATAAAGTTATCACTGGAAAAACAAATATACCTGAAGTTCCTCTGTATTCTGAATGCTTCCCAACATCAAGTGATCAGATGGCTGCTGATGATCAAATCATACACATCACTGAGGATGATCAACTCAGCAATAATGAGCTCATCAGCCACGCCAATCCAACACCTGAACACAGTAACAATCAAATCTCAAGAAGCAGAAGTCAATCAACATCACCTGAAAGGTCTGGTGATCATTTACCTACCACTGAAGGCAGTACAGATCACACTGAACCACAAAGTGGTCAACCACCCATTATCACTGGTCATCCTATGATAACCAGATCCAAGAGTGGCATATTCAAGCCAAAGGCTTATCTAACATATGAGAGCAATGAAGAACCAGCTACCTACAGTCAAGCAAGCAAATATAGTGAGTGGAATACTGCTATGAATGAAGAATTTAATGCTCTTGCCAAGAACCAAACCTGGACTCTTGTTCCTCAACCCAACAACAGAAATATCATAGGCTGTAAATGGACTTATAGAATCAAGAGAAATTCAGATGGTACTATTAACAGATATAAGGCCAGGTTGGTTGCTAAAGGTTTTACTCAAGAGTATGGATTTGACTACAGTGAAACATTTTCACCAGTAGTCAAACCTACCACAATCAGACTAATTCTTACAATAGCTCTCAAGAATCATTGGAATATTCAACATTTGGATGTCAATAATGCCTTTCTTAATGGCAAATTAAATGAAGAAATATATATGCAACAGCCTGAAGGATATGTTCAAGATCCCAAATTGGTGTGCAAGCTCAATAAGGCAATCTATGGATTAAAACAGGCACCCAGAGTTTGGTTTGATAAACTCAAATCAACTCTAAATATATTGGGATACAGGCCCACTAAATCTGATAATTCTCTATTTATCAAAATTACTCAATCACTTACTGTTTACATACTAATTTATGCGGATGATCTAATCATTACAGGTAACAGTGGTGATGAAATAGAGAAACTTATCAAATATTTAAACAAGAAATTCTCCATCAAAAACCTGGGAGAAATCAACTATTTCTTGGGCATTGAAGCTAAGAGGACATCAAATTCAGAGATGCTATTAAATCAAAGAAAGTATATAACAGAACTATTGATTAAAACAGATATGTTTGAAGCCAAACCACAACCAACCCCTATGATTTCCAGTCAACACTACTCTAAAAACAGGGGAGAAAATATAAATAATGTCAAACAATACAGGAGTGTTGTGGGGGCACTACAGTACGCCACCATAACAAGGCCTGACATATCATTCAGTGTTAACAAGGTATCTCAATTTCTGCAGGAACCAAAGGATGAACACTGGAGAGCTGTAAAAAGGATCCTAAGATATCTAAAAGGCACTCTGGACTATGGGCTAACACTTAGGGGCAGCAAAGACCTAAACATCACTGGATATACAGATTCAGACTGGGCTGCAGATCCAGATGACAGAAGATCCATCACTGGATACTGCATCTACATGAGAGATAATCTAATATCATGGAGTTCTAAAAAACAGTCCACTATATCAAAGTCCAGTGCTGAGGCAGAATACAGAAGTATTGCATGCGCTACAGCAGAAATTATGTGGATACAGTCAATACTAAGAGAGCTAGAGCTAAATAACACTTCAAAACCAATCATCTGGTGTGACAATCAAAGTTCTATATACATGTCTGCTAATCCTATACAACACGCTCGAACAAAACACATAGAAATTGATATACATTTTGTTAGAGAACAAGTCAAAGAAGGAAAGCTACAGATCAACTACGTACCTTCCTTTTATCAAAAAGCCGACATACTTACCAAGGCACTCTCAGCTAAGAATTTTACCAGACTTCGTGAAGAACTGAAGGTCAAGCACTGCTCAGCTCTGAAAGCTACGTCAAACTCATCAAGTGAGAGCAAGCAAAACTTATCGACATCAGATCTGAAAAGCGAACGCTCAACAAAGACTCAATCGCAATCTTGGACAAAGACATATCACAAGGACGAGAGCAATAGACGCTTCTTTTGTATCAATTCAGATAGAAAAGCTCGAAGATACTTGGATGAAGGGAAACAGAATCCATCGACATCAGATCTGAAAAGTGAACACCCAACAAAGTCTCAACCTCAAACGCGAACAAAAATAAATCTCGAAGACAAAAACGATAGAAGCATACCTTACATCAAATCAGATAGCGAAGCTCGAAGACACCTAGATGAAGGCATCGATTCATCTGAGCAAAATCAAACTTAGGGTTTCTGATAACCCTAGGTTTGAAGGGGGCAAATAAAGAAAACAAATGAATCGGTGCCGCCTCACCTGTTAAACAATATATTATATATCGCATCTGTTATTTGGGCTTGTAAATGGGCCTGGCCCAAACTTGATTGTTTCTTATATCAACACAATTTATGTAAAGCTTAAGTCACTCTTGCTAAATATGTAACAACACAATTTACATAAAGCTTCGTGCAAAAATTAAATTTGACCACATAACATCCATTGCAAGCCAAAATTTAAGAAACTAACCTTAGGAGATTAGATGATAACAAAAAAAGATTCAATAGTACTTCCCGCATTACATTACTGAGAGCTCATCCAACTAAGAATATGTTGGTTAGTTTAGTATCTAATATACTTAGTAAAAGAACAGACAGTGTAAAGAATGAAAACAAAAACTATAAACAAACCATTCGTACAAATGAATCATCGTCGTTAGCTCTTTTGACTTTTGGCGTCTTTCTAATTCCACCCGTGGCCTGTCAATCTGCTGAAAGATACATCAATTTGTTTAATATTGGATATATGTTTAATTCTATCTGGAACCTCTTGGAAGAAAATAAATAAATAAATCCGTAAACGTAAAAATGAATCAAGCATGAACTAAATATATAACGAAGTAAGATGCAACTTCAGATCCAACATAAGAAAATTTGTTTGATTTATCTCTTTTGAGAGCTGCTCTATCCCATTTTTTTCCTAACTAAGTTTTATAAATGCAGAGAGATAGAAGTCTGAACAGAGCTTTCAACATTTAAGGGTTCTAAAGGCATGGCCAAATTGATAGGTTTAGCTGATGTCGGAATGTGTAAATCCTGCCTCCATCCCACACACGATAGTCATAGCCACAATAGAGCCCGCAGAGACAGAAGAAGGTGGAGGTACAGTCAAAAAGAACAGTGGTTGTATAATTGTATTATTACTGCTATCCTAACTACACTGCCTCCAACTCTCAGCAACCTATGTTTAGACAATGTTCACATTGCAATCTCTCCCTTTTAAATATTGTAATTATATCCATTTTTATGCGTAAAAAGGTGTATTTCATACCGCACTCTACTATGAACTTTCTGTAAATTCCTATGAATATAGTTAACACATCAGGCAATTACCTTTCTGACTGAAATTGAGATAAGGTAACATACTCGTTAAATAGAAGCAGAAAATATATATCATCAGTAGCTAAAAATAATATTAGTATATCAGATTTTCCAATTAACACAAAGTATACCAACACTACGTAATCCATCCCCTCCACCCTCCTAAACCCTCGCTTCTGGTAAAAGTGTTCGCTTCTCATATCAACTTTGGGTATTTAGTTTTAAAATTGCATTAGGGGTCAGAGTGTTTAGGTGTTATATGTGCTTATTTTAATCATTATACTTGGATAACCAAATGTAGCAGAGGAACAAACGGTGGGACCTTAACCGATTGTGACCAATGGAGATGGAGACAGTCGTTGGGTACATGTACAAAGGTGCGTTAATAGTATATGCGTCATGGTAGAGTTTGGAAAATTTTCGAATTTATATAACATGGTACCTTTATTCCTTTGCTACCACGCTAAAATTGAAACTGGAAATCTATATCAGTGACCGTACTATTCACCATTGGCAATGCAACCACAACAGAAACTTTGATAAGAAAATCAGAGAACTGTAAATACATAGAAATTAAAGTCAGCTGTATAATATATCCGTTGTCGGCAAATTATCAGTTTCTGTGCCGATAGAAAATCACTGTTCATGCAGAATTTCTGGTTTATAAAATGGGGAAACATGACAAATGTAGACATTACCTTAAATTGATTAAATGGGCGGGAACTATGGGAAGTGAAGATAACTAGAAGAGGGAAGGGGTTTATCTAATTCGGTACAGAAGTGGTGCTGATAAGAGCAATAACTACTCCAACTATGGAAGGGGCAAAAGCTGACTGCGGAGGAAATGAAGGTGGTTGATGGGTTATGGTGGAATAATGTTAAGCAGTTCACAAACTATTAGAAATTATAAAAGGTTGTAAAACCGAACTACATACTATCAGTTGAATGATAACACATTGTCGTCCATGTTGCTAGCATCCTAGTTTCATGGAATTAAATAATGAGGTGTTTGTAAAGCTTTTATGTAAAGGCACATAAGCTATAACTATGGAGGTTAATTCTCAACAAAGTTCTACATATATCTATAAATTTGTTTAAAATTCATCATTAAGTGATTTTCGGCCCAACATACTTCAATTTCTCTACAGAAAATACATGAACATATAGCATTATATACGGAAGATAAATCACTCTTTTCATCAATATAAACTCGTATTATTGATATAGTCTTCTCACGTCAGAACCGTCTAGGAATATAAAAAATCTGTTGAGAAATAATCTTAGCAAAGAAAAATATCCTAAAATCAATAGCAAGCGAACAACATGTTCACCGATAAGCAGAGGTATTATTCATGAACAGCGATAGATGAACAACTTGGGTTCAAATTCAGGTGCCAAACAAATATATTAGGAGAAAGTTAACAAATGATATAACCACAAAATTGTACATGTCATAATATCAAAGGAATTTAAATAAAATCTAAAAGCTAATTTAAGTAAAATCTAAAAGCTATTGAATTCAAAGATGTTAATTACACTTGGGGATGACATCGCATATGTAGATGAACATTGTATTAACTTAAAAACGTAACATCGGCTGTCAACCTCAAGCATAATAAAGTAGTTACAATATCTCAGTGCAGATTAATTCAATCCGAAGTGGCACAATAACTCTAAGACACAGCAACCTGTAGAAAAAAGGATAATAAGATAATCAAAACCTAAATTGTCTGATTTATTATGCTTCAGATGCTACAGAAATCTATGACAGTAAACATGCATAAAATTTTATCAATCCAAAATGCTAGTTGGATACTTCTCTTCATATTTTTTGTGAAGTTCAACATTTAATTCTTTTATCAGTTTATCTAATTATGTCCTAGTTTCTTCTAAAGCAAGACGCTATAGTCGTTTACATATATGAGGTTACAGCTATATGTCTGAATGTGCATAAATCCTTCATCAAACAACCATTGTGTTTTCATGAAACATTTACCACAGTAACAAATATACTTTATTTTGTTAACAGGTATAATTTTAGTCAACTTAATGTCATCCAAATACTAATATTTCATTAATAATATCACATACCATGGTATATATCAAACTACCATTGATATATCTAACAAAAAATATTAGTACTTCAAATACTTATTCGGAATCCTTTTTACTTGTGATAATTGGTTTCAATTATCCAACTACAGTTTAATTTCTATTTATTATGACAAAAACCAGAGATTTTATCACTGTGTCTTTATCTATTTCAACGTGCTAGACTTCCCTTTCAGATTTCATAAAGATATTACCTCATTTTAAATACAAAATTTTTTATTGTTAAGAAGTAAACATCGAACATCATTGTATTTTCAAATGATGTTGAATATACCAGTGTAAGAGATATGTCCGATAAATAACAAACGTATTAATGGTTATGAGAAAACTAAAAAGGAAAGATTCCTATAATAGTCCTAACCTTCGTGTTTTGCTTCACACCTTCTTCCACTAACGGCAGTTCATACATTTGTAACCACCTAGGTAATAAGACAAAATAAACAATAATAGTTGAGGCTGGAAATAGTGGTACAATAAAAACAGTTTATGGAAAGAAAAAAAGTTCCAATCATTCATTAGTTATAGCAGAGATGAACTTTTATTTGATGATGAAGTCATAACAATAGATTCAACATGATGTTGGCTTTGTCAAAAATTACTTATTTACAGAATGAACAGAAGATGCATAATGTAACCCAGATAAAATTTAAAGCGCACCTCAAATAAATTCTATAATTTAAAAAATGTCCCAAACCAACCGGATCTGAAATTAGGAAAGTCCAAGGAAGGAATAGATACCAACAATGTTAATGAATCCCTTATCCAAACCATCGAATTTGCAATTATACGCAATAGATTGTGATTTCGAGAAAAGAGGTGTGCGAGTATTGATAGTGAAGAAGAGCACGGGCACCGGTTATTCAATGTTCCGAGTTGTGCGAGTACTGACCGTAAACTGGGTTAATTAAGAGTGGTAACGGCAATACACTGTTGGAGACGAAAAGGACGAGATATCGGTTGTGGAAAAAAGGGCCAGATATCGGTTGTGGAAGAGATCGCTGGGAAGAGAGGAAAGGGGAGGCGTTTGAAAGGTGAATTCCAGAAATCAGTTTGGAAACAAGAAAAAAGGGGAAAACGCGAGTTTAAGAGGACAGATGTTGCAAGCAAATCGAATTCGTTTCCGCTTTCCGGCATAAGTAATAGACAATAGATTGGATATTTATATATTTTATTTAAGTATAAATAGTTGATTAAACGATGCTTCCAAGTATGACTTTTCACAAAACGGTCGAATCATGACTCAAAACCATCTCCATTGAGTATGAATAGTTCATTACGTTAAGAAAACACATTGTTGCTACATTTTGAGTTTTGATGATTCAGTGGTCAAACCGATCTAGAAATACGCGTAAATTATCGTTTCGGACCACTGTCCCGGATTTCGATGAAACTTATACCATTGAAACCATATTATTGGAGTGATTCATGATAGAACTCACATTTTTGATGTTTTGACACTGAGAACTATGCAATTATATATCGTGTATGCTAACCAATTATGCAGGAAAAGATACCAATCAAAAATAATTTAAAGTAGAGATATACTAGGGAAAAAAAGATGGAAGTAATTATATGAAGATACAAGAAGAGATACACAAATAAATATGACAAAAG
The DNA here is from genome assembly GCA_030737875.1 of Allium sativum. Lineage (NCBI taxonomy): Eukaryota > Viridiplantae > Streptophyta > Magnoliopsida > Asparagales > Amaryllidaceae > Allium > Allium sativum. Next base: position 669,196,646 of record CM060924.1, read on the forward strand.
CGAAAAAAAGAAGTATTATTAATCATAGAATGTCATGTCTAGAGCATATATATGTTAAAATCTATTTAAGAGTGATATACACTAACAAACATACAAACTTGAAAGATGTACTAGGAAAAAAGATGGAAGTATTTATATAAAGATACAAGAAGAGATATACAAGAAGGAGACAACAAAAGTGACAAAAGAAAAACTATTAATCATATAATGTCAAGTCTAGATTATATATATATATATATATATATATATATATATATATATATATATATATATATATACACACACACACACACATATATATGTTAAAATCTCTTCAAAAGTGGTATACACACACAAACATACAAACTTGCAAAAATGAATAAAGTAGGACTCAAACTCCGGTCATTGGTTTGGGTTGCAAATGCTCTAACCAACTGAGCTATGAACGCTTCTAGTGCGCGTTTAGGCATTTGAGGACACCCACTAAGACGGCAGAATGCTGGACAAATTTATTGTCCATATGAATATTCAGCCGTCTGAATAGATATGTTCAGCCAGTTGAATAAAGCCAAAAATTATCTATTTCCTTGCTTCCTTTGATTTTCTTTAATTCAGCCAGCTGAACAGCTATTTTCTGAAATAGTGCTTCTCTTCAACAAAAAGATGCAACCCTTAATCAAGAGTTATTTCTATTTCTACTGATAAAAACTATTAGTGAAGAGAAACAACCATTTATTCTATATAAATAAACTTTAAAATCATTTGTTTTCATCTGTCTAATTATATCATCTGATCCTTATTCTTAACTTATTTTCTAATTATCAATTGATCCTAAATTATAACATCGTATGGTTACTAATCTTCATTATCTTTCTTATTCTTCACGTTCAATGCACAATTAGACCACTCAAGAACAAGATTATAAGAAGGGTGTGCTATAAGAGATAAATCAGTATTATATCTAGAATACACTCAAAAAATCTACATTGTTTGTATTCAAGTCCGGTTCAGTTGCTCAGACGGGAAAAATCCTATTCGGTTGCTCAGGTGGTAGATGTCCTGTTCGGTTGCTCTGGCAATAAAATCCTGTTTCGGTTGCTTTAGTGGTCAAAGTCATGTCCGGTGTCTCAAGCGGTGTAAGTCTATTCCTCTGGGTTAAGTGAGAGTCGTTGATAATTATAATTCCAGAAGGAGTCTGAGACTGGATGTATGATGGTACTCCAAACCAGCAGAAAAAATCCCTAATTCGTTTTACTTTACTGTTTTTATATTTTCAGCTGCTATTATATTTATATTGTTGCTGCTATGATTACTGCACTTTAAATTCTATATATATATATATATATATATATATATATATATATATATATATATATATATTGGACATCATTGATCCTGCATGTAGCGACTATTGCCGTACCGACTCAACTATGGGTATCAGAGATTGGTGTTCTATTGATCGTAACAACATCTTAGAGCAATGGCCATTAAGATAAGGTCCACTCAGAGTGCAAAGATAGAGAAAGAGAAAATTTCAAGAAGCAAGCAACAAGATATAGAATCTGAGTATGAATGCAATATGGCTACATTCAAATCTAAATCAGTGTGCAGTGATTCTATTTATAATGATCTTTTAGCACCACATACTTAAAGATTTTAATTTATTACAAAAGATCAATCGTGTTGCTTTAAAAAAATTGAAAATTTGTGAACTTAAATATGATAAACCAGAGGAATAAAATGATTTTTTTTATAAACCAAGCAAAGATGTTTGAAACCTCTATTAAGAGATGAGGAGGAGAGTTATTAGTGAGGAACAATTATAATTTTATTGATGCAAAAACATGATACAAAGGACACATATATATTGTGCTATGAGCCCAACGGCTAGTACAAAATATACCAAATATGCATGAGCCTAACAGCTAGTATTAAATATACCAAGTATGCATGAGCCTAACGGCTAGTATTAAATATACCAAGTATGCATGAACCTAACGGCTAGTAGATAATTACAAAACGTACTAAATATGATAAAACATGTTCATACACTAACGGCTCTATTTTCTTCATTATGCCCCCTCAGTTCAAACTAGGGTTTCCTTTTTCATTCTGGCTTCCGCCTCTGATAACAAAAAGTTCCTCTCTCATTCTGATAAAATTCTTAGTCGAAAAGGCCTTTGTGAGAGCATCTGCTCTCTGATAGTATGCGGGCACCATATATTGCAAGTCTTCCTGATTGCGTTCTTTCTCTCACAAAGTGGAGATCAATTTTAAGATATTTCGTCCTTGAATGTTGGATAGGGTTTAAAGATAAAGATATTGCGCCCTTATTATCGCACCAAATGACCGGCTTTCGTCTTGGAGTGAAACCAAGCTCCTCCATCAGTGATTCTATCCACGTGATTTCAGCTGTAGCGCTTGCCAGTGCATGGTACTCCGCCTCTGTGCTAGATCTGGTTGTGGTTTGTTGTTTCTTCGTACACCAGGAAATGATATTGGAACGAGGTAAACGCAGTATTCTGAGACGGACTTTCGATCGTCAATATCGTTTGCCCAATCGGCATTGCTAAAGCACTGTAAGTTAAGTTCTTTTTCTGAATTTAGGCGTATGCCGTAATGTCTTGTGCCTTGTAAGTATCGTAACACTCTCTTTAAAGCCATCCAATGTTCTGATAAAGGGTTTTGCATGTATTGACTGAGTTTATTGATGTTGTAGCATATGTCTGGTTGAATAATAGTTGCGTATTGTAACGATCCTATTATGCTTCTATATTGTTTGACATTGTCGATAGCCTCTCCTTTGTGCTTATATAGTCTTAGGTTACTAATCATTGGCGTAGGTAATGGGTTTTCCTTGTGCATATTTGCCCTTTGCAGTATTTCAGTGATATAATTTTGATGGGATGATATTAATTCACCATTGTTGTTCCTAATCACTTGTATTCCAAGAATTTTTTTTAGTTCCCCTAAGTCTTTAATGGCGAAATTTTGATCCAGCTTGTGTACGGTTCTGTTTATTTCTTCGTTGTTGTCTCCTGTTATTAACATGTCGTCAACGTAAACTAGAATGAACACAGTTCCATATATGCCCTTCTTCATATATAGAGAATTGTCTGATTTAACTTGTGAGAAACCCATATTAGACTATGTTGACTTTGGCTTTTCATACCAAACTCTCGAAGCTTGTTTTAAGTCATATATTGCTTTGGGTAGTTTGCATACTTTATCACCAGTACCATATCCTTCAAGTTGTTGCATGTATACCTCTTCAGTCAATTCCCCATTCAAAAAAGCATTGTTGACGTTCAGCTGCCTCACCATCCATCCTTTTTTTTAGAGCGATGGTCAGTATAATTTTGATGGTTGTGGGTATTATGACTGGGGAAAAGTTTCGTTGAAATCAAAGCCAAATTATTGTGCGTAACCTTTTGCAACCAGTCTGGCCTTGTATTTGTGAATAGATCCATCTTCTTTTCTTTTTATTTTGTATGTCCACCTACAACCAATCACATTTTTGTGTTTTGGTTGAGTCACTAAGCTCCAAGTGTTGTTTCTTATGAGAGCTTTATATTCAGTTACCATTGCCTCCTTCCATTTGTTTGATCTTATGGCTTGAGTGAAATTCAATGATTCGATCTCACTGGCAGAAATATTATATACTTTGGTTTTGAAGATGCCTCTCTTTGACCTGGTGATCATGTGATGTCCAGTTGATTGTGGTGGTGTCTGCTTCTGTGTATCATTGTTGCTGGTAGTGTCAGCATGGTTGTTGTTTTCTGTATCTTCACTATACTGCATATTTTGATTTGATTGATGTATGTTTGTATCTTCTGAGTCATTGTGTGTCTCATTGATTTGCTCATTTGTTCGGTCCATAGTTTCTTCCTGTTTGTTTAAATTGCCTGTGTGTTGTTGCTTTTCATTTCTATCAATTGAAGGTGGTTCAGTAATGAATGGCTCGAACCGTATGTTATTGTTTATGCTTTGTTCCCCGTCCTTTTTCCTGATTTACTTTTCTGCATAAGGAAACTTGTTTTCATCAAATGTCACATGTCTAGAAACATATATTTTTTCATTTTTGTCCATGCACTTATAGCCTTTTTGGTTTTGTGTGTACCCAATGAATGTGCATGGGCTTGATCTCATACTTAGTTTATGATTGTTATAGTCTCTCAAATATGGAAAACATAGACATCCATCGGCTTTCAGAAAACCATATTCTGGTCTAACACTGTATATCATTTCATGAGGGCTTTTATTATTTAAGACTTTGGTTGGCAACTTGTTAATGAGAAATACTGATGTGTAGAAAGCTTCGTTCCAATATTTCATGGGTAATGAGCTTTGTGATAACAAAGTTAGACCAGTCTCTACTATATGTCTATTTTTTCTTTCGATAAACTGTTTTGTTCGGACGTATGGGGGCAAGTTAATCTATGTTTGATCCCTCTTTTGAGAAAGTAATTAGTTAGAGGTTTAAACTCAGCTCCCCCATCTGTCTGAAAAACCTTAATAGTACTGTTCATTTTTTTTCGACATGAGTTATAAATTGCATAACTGTATTGCAAGCTTCTGATTTAGTTTTCAGCATGTATATCCAAGTATACACTACTACAAAAGTGGGCATATTCGACACTAATTTGTGTGCGTTGCATGAAAAGTGTGGCGAAAGCTATGATTTCTTTGAGCTTCTGCAACAACATTCATATGTTGTTGCATTATACGTGGATGCACTGTTGCGGTGGGAATTTTAGTGTTTTGATGTGCAACACCAATTAAAAGCGTAGCATTACGTATATATAATCCAGCTCAACGATCCGCGTTATCAACATATAAAAACCCCAACCGTAGATGAAAGATTAATCCAACGGTTCAAACCATCTATGGATCTGATGATCTTAATGTTAGCCATCATCCAATCATTGATAGCCACGTCATTGCATTCTTTGGACGAAATTTTGGCGCGATCTTCTCCCTTCATGAAATCGTTTTCTTCTCTATCATCTAATCATTTCCCCCCTTTTTACTATTGACAAAAATTTAAACCTAAATTCACGTCATAATCGCTTCTCTCCTCGACAGCAAATTCTATTCCAAAACGGATGAAGCTTTGAAACGCTTTCTAGCTTTGATTGCTCAGGGCGCTTACATCGCCAGTTTTTTCCCCCAGGTTCAGTTTGTATAGCAATGTGAATTAGTTGCGCTTATTATAGATTGGATTATGAGTAATTAGTAATTAGTTCATTTGTTACATTTTGGAAAACCCATTCGCTTATGAGTAATTAGTTGCACTTATTATTGATTAGAGATTATGCTGAGGTTTATTCGAAAATTATACCCAGCAATACATCATGAGAACCGGGCTATTGGCATGAAAAAGACATTGGTTTATTATAGAGGTCGAGCTAGTTAAGGAATGGGGACTGCAGTTAACTTGCACTGCTTGAGGTTCATACCTTACACTGAGGTTAATTTGTATGCTTGAGGTTAATTTGCACTGCGGTGTGTATGCATTGCGGTGTGTTTGCACTGCGGTGTGTTTGCATTGAGGTTTTGTGATACACGCAGTGCATACACGCACAAGTATACACGATTTTTTATTACGGACGATGCTAGTATGCCCGGGTGTAAAGCCGGGTAAAATGTGCGATTCAGTGGGAACTGAGGAAATCAGGGGGGTATGATGGTAATTTTGTATCTGATGATGGTGGGGACATCCGAATTTTAAGTCTCTTACCGCAGATTTTTACAAAATCTGAAGCGGACACTCAAGCATTTTCGTTTTATTACAATACACATCATACACGCAGTGCATACACGCACAAGTATACACGCACACACAAGTATACATGCACAAGTATACACGCTCAAGTATCATAAGTATACACACACAAGTATACACACGCAAGTATCATAAGTATACACGCTCAAGTATCATAAGTATACACGCACAAGTATACACGCACAAGTATCATAAGTATACACGCTCAAGTATCATAAGTATACACGCACAAGTATCATAAGGCAGCCATCTGAAGGCACACACAAGTATACACGCACACGAATCACAAGTATACACGCTCAAGTATCATAAGTATACACGCACAAGTATACACGCTCAAGTAGACACGCACGAGTATACACGCACGCACAAGTATACATGCACGCACAAGTATCATAAGGCAGACATCTGAAGGCACGCACAAGTATACACGCACAAGTATAATAAGATTAAAAAAATCACCAGCATTCACAAACATTCACTACGTACCATTCACAAACATTCACCCGCATCCATCATCAGTCATCACCAACAATCACAAACTTCCACAACCACACAAAGTTTAACAAATATTCACAAACTTTCAAGCCAAAAATCATTACCAACAGAAAAAACCAACATTCACAAACCTCACCAGTCATCACCAGCATCATCACCACCATCGGCACCAGCATCAGCATCTTCTTCTTTTTCTTCGGAGTCAGTGTCCATGTTAGTCTTTGTCCATGTCAGAGTCATTGTCTATGTCAGAGTGACTAAATGGGGATTACATGATCATTGATATATTCCAATTAGCACCTCATATAAATGATCATAGTTTTTAGAAGAAACTTCTAGATATATAAGATAATCCACTTGTGATAATGTGTTGTTTTATGCTAATGTTGGTATAGCTACTTTCTAGTTGAATGTCGGTCATCTGGTTGTGTCTCATTATAAGGCTATTATTACCTTGTATGTATGTATGTGAGTGTGTGCATGTGTGGTTGTGTCTCATTATAAGGCTGTTAAGGATAGAGCATAGTCAGCGACGAAACCAGAATTTCTTGTTGTGGAGGGAAAAAAGTTACAAAGTGATCTTTGGATGATCAAACTTCAATACTATAACAGTAACGTACATTTGTAAAAGTGTTCAATGGGAATTAGTCATATCGATGCAGCAAACATTAATAGGTAAATTCTATTTCCATACACATTTTCGATCACCTAATCCACCCTATAAAGTAAGATCTTTGACTTTTAACATGTAAAACTTAATTAGTTTATCCACCTAATATATTATATGATTCAATTCTCAAATAATGTGATCCACTTAAGAGTTTATATGCCTTAATTATCAAACAATTTGGCATGTAACATACATTGAGTATGGTGATTTTTTTTTTACAGTTTACCACTCTGGTTTTTTTTCCAGTAATGTTAAAAATTGGAAGTGATCTCATAAAATTCCACTATATTTCATAAGATAAAGCATATAAAAAGAACATTATACACCATGATTACTTTTTCTCTAACTTAATGACATTATTCTATGATAATTTATAAAGTGGCCACCCACAAAAGATCTATGCATTAGGGTGTTTGAAGAAAAATTAATAAACTCCTTAATTCATGGTAGCAGTGAACATGGTTGAAGTTATTATTCAATTTGTAAAATGATTTTTTTTCATGGTAGCAGTTTACCACATCTGAAAGAAATTCAAGCCATACATTAACAGTGTCTCAAATTCAAGCCATACAACCACATCTATGTACAACTAACAGAGCACCAGTTTGTATTATTATTTCAGAATCTTGGGTGGGGCATCATAACCTTGTATGCATGTATGTGAGTGTGTGCATGTGTGGTTGTGTCTCACTATAAGGCTGTTAAGGATAGAGCATAGTTGAATGAACACTTTGTAATTATGTTCTTTGGCAAATTTACCTCGATTGGCCAAACATATTGTGGATTAACTAAAAGAAACTGTGGATGGAAGTAAAATTTACCTATGATCACAAAAAAATGGTACCACCGGTTCCTTCCTATTGCTCACAAACAGAATTTCAGGCCTTGTCCCAGGATGAGCATGTGTGGTGCGCTGAACCCTAATGAGGTAAACCTTATTGTCGAATCGAGCAGCAAAAGTATTCTCCAAGCCAATGCCTTCATAAAATTCCATTTTCAGGTATAATGATCTATGGTCAATTCGAGACCAATGACAGTCGTCAATTTCAGACACATTTCCCATTGGTGTCATTAATTCTTTAGTTGCAGGAAAATTTTTCTTCAGGAACTCGGGAAAGCCAACAACTCCAGCCCATGATTCTACCTCGAACGCTGGTTCAGGCTCAAATTCTTCACCCGACCATTGTTGCACATAAAAAGCACCTCCACATTTTGTAAAAAAATTCAACATTAGCGCATGATCACGCTTACTGTAAGATGGGCATGTTATTAGAAAAGAGTTTTTGGGTATAACCCGTATAGTCCACTCCTCATTATGCTTCAGAGTGTGCCTAAGCGTGAGATGCACAAATTCGTAAGTCCAATGTCCTGAAAGAACAGTGGCAGTGATGCATAGTGAAGAGTCCTCCATTGTTTTTTTTTTTAACTTTTGACGATGGAGTTTTGTTTAGGAGTTGAAGATGTAGATGACGACATGCTTCTGAAGCTTGACAGGATATGAAGTGACACACTGTACGTGGCAGTAATATGCGAACTGAAAACTTTTTGCTTAGAAGACGAAGCATATTGAAATTGCTTATTTATTGGGCTTGGCTGGCATGAGTGACCAATCGCCAATGGTCAGTAAGTCAATTGTAATAATTGTGTTCATAACATTTTGTTAACAAGGCCAATGGCCATTCGATGCCACCACTTATCAAATAACTTATTATAATTTGATCAGGTGCATATTTAATTCTGGAAGCTAGGCAGACGGATACATTTTGCAGGTGTGACACACATATATATATTTGATGCCACCCTCTTGTATAGGTACATACATATATATTTCCTATTGCAATCGGAATGCTGCATATATATGATTCATATATATAGTTGAGTAATACATTTTGCAGATGCGGACACATGTGTACATGTTCAGAATGCGCTAAAGAATTGGCCAGGAATGGATCAGGATAATGTCCCTTATGCCGTGCACCTATTCTTGAAGTAGTTCGAGCTTACTGTATACAATGAAGAAAACGGTGTAGCTGATTTTTGAGTTTTGATATTTGGATAATTAAAACAATTGCTTCAGATGAGTTTCTTGTACAAAACCTGTATTGCAAAATTTTTAATTAAAGCATTGTATTTGCTATCAATTAGTGTTGCATTTGCCTTCTTCTACTGTTGCGTTAACTTTTATTGATATTGCATTTTATGATAATGGTGTTGCATTACATATTGCAGTGGTGTTGCATTACATTAAATATAATTGCTTACCCGTCGCACGTGGACCCCACAGCTAACGTGGATAGCTGGTGTGGCATGTGACACGTGGGGTGCTGACATGGAGAGATGACGTGTCATGTGACATGTAGACAGCTGACGTGGCCCCACTGGAAGCCAGGCCCTAACTAATGCTTAAGGCAACGCTGAATAGTGTTGCATTACGTGCAAATAGTGTTGCATTACGGCTATAATGCAACACTTTCTGTCTGTGGCCGAAGATGGGCAAAAGCGTTGCCTTAGATGGCTAATGCAACAGTCGCGGATGCCACGCCCCCTGGTGTTGCCTATTTGAAAAAAGGGCCTACGGCAACGCTTTTTTGATCTACGGCCACAGCAAATTAGTGTCGAATATGCCCACTTTTGTAGTAGTGATATCTAGAATAAGCATCCACAAAAGAAAGATAATACCTGTGTCCCTGATATGAATTTAGAGGCGCGGGTCCCCACAAGTCAGCGGCTATAAGCTCCAATGGCTCATTATAGCTGGTTTCAGAATCACTAAAAGGGAGCTTGTGGCTCTTGCCGAGTTGGCAGTGTGTGCATGTGTGTTTGATAGGTACACTTTTATAATGAATGTTATTATTACATAGAACAGTTTTAACGGTTTTCAAATTAGGATGTCCTAATTTTACATGCCAAGAATTAATCATGTTACATTTACTGCTATTATTGTCATAATCAACGTTATTGCAGCTATTCCTAATACAGTCATTGTCACTACTAGCATCTACATTATTGCACCAGAATTCTCCACTTGATTTTGCAGTCTTCAAGTTGTTGAATTTGTATAAACCATCGTATAGGTTACCTTGAAGTAATATTTCATGATTTAGGGAATTTTTAACTAGGAAAAACCTAGGATGAAATACAAAGTAAAAATAATTGTCATTGGCAAATTTCAATACACTTAACAAATTTTTATTAATCGTGGGTACCCTAAGAAGATTGTTTAATTTGAGTTGTCTTTTTCCAAAAATTGTCCCTTTGCCTATATGTGTGATACTAGCAGTACTACCATTACCCATACACAAATTCCTCATACCTGAGTAATTTCTGCTCCCAATGTTTAAATTCAAAAGATTACTAGTTATGTGGTGAGTCGCTCCTGAGTTAGGGTACCATTCTTTGAAGCCATTGTCTTTATTTTTTACTTCATCATCTTCTGCAACATTATGTCTTCGGTTTGCGCCATTATTATTTTGAGCTGAATTCCCTGTTATTACCATATTTGCTTGTGCTCTTCTTTGTGAAGAGTAATTTTAGCTTGCCTGTTGTCCACCTGTGTCTGAATCATATCTGAAGTAACATTTGTTCGCCATGTGACCAAACTTTTGGCATATTTGACATTTCACACGATAGTTGTTGTTATCTCCTTGTATCTGCTTATTTCTGACTGTGGCATAATTGGCAGAGAACTTATTTTGTGTTGTTTTTCTTTGGTCAATTCTGCCTTCATGAGCAAGGAGTGCTGATCGAACGAACTGTAAGTCAGGTAAGGTTTGTTGTGTGGCTAACACAGTTACTAGAGATTCGTATTCTTCATATAATCCACCAATAATAAATAGAATTTGCTCACTGTCACTGATCTTATGGCCAACAGCATTTAGTTTGTCACATAAATTTTTTAATTTTTCCTAAGTATTCTTTCATGCTTGCGTCCTTTTTTCTAGAATTTTGCAACTCTCTTCTATATTGCATGATTCTAGCAGCTGATTGTGAACTGAAAATCTGTTTCATAGTGGTCCATATTTCATGAGATGTCTTGCAGCCGACTATCTGTGATAACAAACTCGGGCTTATCAATGATAGCAGCCATGATGATAACAGGCTGTCCTGTTTCTGAAATTTGACGTGGTCAAGGTTCGGTGAGAGATTGCCATCTTGGTCTGCTATCATCACTGGTGGTATAATTATGGTTTCATTGACATACACTTGTAGTCCATAGTCCTTTAACGCAATTTCAGTTTGGTATTTCCATAGTATATAGTTATCCTCGTCCAATGATGTAGTAATGACTTGACCTTTTGGTTTGATCAGGTTATGATGGCTTGGTGGGGTGTTGTTGATGGCGCTTGCTGATACAGCTGACATGGCGCCGGAGTAATTGCCCATTAGATATGAGAATATGATGAGGTAGTTTACTTATAGTTGCAGCTTTTTTGTCTCACTTGTATTGCCGTAACGTGATAAAGCTCATGGCAGCATGTAGATATCCAGAAAAGAATAAAGGTTGAAAGAGGCCTGACACTACAGAGTTGGTTTTGTAGCCATGATCAACACTTTTGATAAAGAATATGCCTTTCGGCATTAAGGCACTGATACCATATTAAGAGATGAGGAGGAGAGTTATTAGCGAGGAACAATTGTAATTTTATTGATGCAAAAACATGATACAAAGAGCACATATATACAGTGTTATGAGCCCAACGGCTAATACAAAATATACCAAATATGCATGAGCCTAACGGCTAGTATTAAACATACAAGTATGCATGAGCCTAATGGCTAGTATTAAATATACCAAGTATGCATGAGCCTAACGACTAGTAGATAATTACAAAACATACTAAATATGATAAAACGTGTTCACACACTAATGGCTCTATCGTCTTTGTTAACCTCTCTTGAAGAACTTGTTTTACAAAATAATTTTCTTCTAAAAGAAAATGAGAAATTGATTGATAATAATAGTAGCCTTACAAAGGAAAATGAATCTTTGCAAAATAAAATTACATCCTTAGAGAATTCTTTAAATAAGTTAAATACTGATCTTTTATCTCTTAAAAAAGAGAATAGTGCTTTAATAATAGAAATTTAGGTTTAATGAAAGAATGTGAGCTTTAAAAGAAAGCAATGCTATTTTGCAAAAGAAATTTTGTAACTCTAAGGTGAATTCTGACAAATTAAATAAAAAGGTTACAAAATTCAAGAAGGAAATAATGACTTACATTCCTTATAATATGTTAAAGTTCACAATAATAAAAAGTTATTAAGTCTACAAACACACTGAATATAAAAATAGTACTAGAAATATATACATGTATACACATTTAAAACAAGTACTAAAAATAAATATAACTCCAAAACCACTTCATATCGAGAAGGTATTTCACATAGAGATAGAAAACATTCTATGGATACTAAATCATTGATAAGAAATACATATTATTAAGTATTTTGGTACCTACTAAATAGAAAAATATATTGATGATTATTTTGATACCGTGAATAATAATAAAAACTATTCTTTCAAGGAATCTACCAAACCCTCTTGGGTATGGATTCCTAAATTCTACTTGGACCCTTACATAAGAAGTGGTTACCAAAAATGTATATCTTATTTTTTACAAGTACACTACAGAATTTATTTTAGTATATCTGGTAACACCAAAAATAAAGTTAAATGTGAATTAATAATCAAAGACGCTGGTAAACTTTTTTGTATCTCATATTTAGAACTCAACTTTATTCCCTACCGGTAAAAACCTTATATTTCTCCTATTGACATTCATCTTCCTTTTGTGTATGATAAAGAGGGATAGAAATGCAATCATATCGACTGAGGGAGGTCATATCGATAGCGGGAGTATAGATTCAGGGAGAGGATAATCAATTTATTTTTATTTCTTAAAATTGTATAGTTGTCATAATAAAAGAGGAGAGGGAATGTTAGAACTCACATTTTCGATGTTTTAATGCTACAACTATGCAATTATATATCGCGTATACTAACCAAGTTTGCAGGAAAAGAAAACAATCAAAAATGAGTTCAGCATAAAGATATACTAGGTAAAAAAAAAAGATGAAAATATTTATATGTAGATACAAGAAGAGATATACAAAAAAAGTGACTAAAGAAGTACCACTAATCATAGAGTGCCACGTCTAGAGTATATATATGTTAAAATCTCTTCAAAAGTGGTATACATAAACAAAAATACATACTTGCAAAAATGCATAAAGTAGGACTTAAACTCAAGTCATTGGTTTGGGTTGCAAATGCTCTAAGCAAGTGAGTTATGACCACTTTTGTCGTGCATTGAGCTGGTTGAGCAGACCTGTTCAGACCTGAATGTTGGACAAATTTATTGTCAGTAAAAATATTCAACCATCCGAATGGATATATTCAGCCGACTGAATAATGCCAAAAATGGCATATTTCCTTGTTGCCTCCAATTTAATTCAATTCAGTCAGCTAAAATAAATTTTCAGCCACTGAATGGCTACTTTATTAAAAGGTGCTTCTCTTTAACGAAAAGATACAACTCTTAATCAAGATTTATTTCTGTTTCTAATGATCAAAACTATGTGTGAAGAGAAAAAACTCTTTATTCTATATAAATAAAATTCAAAATCATTTGTTTTCATCCATCTAATTATATCATCTGATACTTATTCTTTAATTACTTTATGATTATCAATTTCTCTCAGATTCTAACATCTTGTGATTGCTAATCGTCATATCTTTCTTATTCTTCACGTTTAATACACAATTATACCACTCAAGAAGAATATTATAAAAAGTTATACTACAGGGAACAAATTAGAATTGTATCTAGAACACGTTAAGCCAAAACAATCTCTACTATTTGTATTCAAGTTCTGTTCAGTTGCTCGGAAGGAAAAAATCTTGTTCGGGTAGTAGAAGCTCTGTTTGGTTGCTCAAGCGGAAAAAATTCTTGTTTCGGTTGCTTCAGCGGTCAAAGTCATGTCTGATGTCTAAAGCAGTGTAAACCTACTCTTCCGAGTTAAGTGAGGGTTGTCGATAGTTATATTTCCAGAAGGAGTCTAGCATTGGATGTAGGACAGTGTTCCGAACCAGTATAAAATCCATGGTGTCATTTTACTTTAAAGATTTTATATTTTCTGTTGCCATTTTATTTGTAATGTTAGTGTTGTGATTACTGTGCTTCAAATTCTACATATATATTAGTCATCATCGATCTTGAACGTAGCGACTATCACCGCACCGACTCAACAATTCATGCCATCAAATATTGTGGCGATCAGGTAAATTGTTTGATCGCAAAAAATTAAATGCATGTCGGTTTTTAGTTGAGATTCAAATTGAAATTGAATATAATATTATTTAAATCAAGACCAATTTAATTGGTCATCACTGTTCATTTATTTTCAACTCTTGTAATTATTGTCCTATCGAACTCTATGGCTACCTCCCTTACCTACATTTAAAAAATATTTTTTCTGATCCGCTCCACTTGAAATCACAAAATCCGATTTGTTGCACTCGACGTTGCGACCTCTAAACGCCCATATTATTATTGTGGAATGCGTTGTAGCCTGGTCGAAATCCCTATTTTAGCTCGAAGCTCAAATTTTGAGGTTATGAGATTACAGTCTCCAATGGTAGAAATAAAGGCTATCAATGATCGTCATGGATAAATGTAGGAGGGAATGGTCATCATGGAGAGGACATTAAGATAGGTCGTAGGCGGAATCAGTGATCAATTTTTTGAAGAAATGTTAGAGAAAGGTAGCTCTGAAATTCTCAGCCATAGGTTTAGTTATGTACAGGGTGTTGTGTATGAATTTGAGAAGATGAAGGGAGAGTAATTAAGGTAAACGATTTATTAAACTAATTTAATTATTTAAATACTCCAATAAGTTATACCATTTATATTTTTTGCGTACAATGGTCCGATTTGGACAAAGTTTCTTCTCTTGGACTCATATTCGCAAGTATATGCGTTAGAATGGGTTTGAGCTAATTTGGCTGAGGTAAATGACGTTGTTTCTTACTGAGCTATATTTGTTTGCATAGTATAAATTTGATGTTTTATAGTGATTTCTAGATATAAAATGTAATTTATAAGATAGTCAAACCTAATAGATTATGAATAAAAAGATTAAATAGTGATTTAAGTAATTTAAATAAGATTATCACATTTTACCCAGTTACGTGACATTTTGACTATACTGCTTCATTTAGGCTATTTAAACACTTATCGCACATTGATTTATACAAAAATATATTCTATTTTTTTATACTATTATGTATTTTTATATGCTAGTTTAGCATTTTGTATGACTATGGATTACAATGTTGAATTGTTCTCTTAATATAACAAAAACTTCATTCATATGAAATCGAGTATTAGGAAAAACCTAGTTCATAAGAAATTGTTGTTTATCGATCAGACACTCATGTTGGTGTATATTGGTTAGCACAGAAGGATGATAAACTCGCCTTAATGAGATAAAATTACAAAGGAGCTCGGAGCATCAGTGGAGTTTGACGACCAATTTGAAGATGGAACGACATTAAAGCTTGGTGGCCAACCTAAGAATGGACTTCACGACGAGCTAGATTTTGCAAATAACGTCGGACGGTTCATTTGATTTGTATTTCACCAATTTTGGTCTAGTACATGATTAGAGTGGTCGTTATCGATTAATATGGAGTAATTCATATTGACCACTATCATTATTGGCTATTTTAGCCAATTTGACGTCAAAGATGATGTAGTTTCAAGGAGCAGGATATGATGGTTCGTTCAATAGTTTCAACATGTTGTCTCTTCGATTAGTGGTGTGGCGTAAGGTAAGGATGCAGTGCTTTGACACAGTGATGGAAGCGGGGCTTCTATAAGGGATAGGTTTTCTCCAGGAGGCAAAGTAGGCGATGGTGGGACGGATTTAGGGGATTGTGGCAGGAGGGTTTAAAGACGAAGGATATTCTACAATGGATGGTGATTGTCAAGGATGGTTCCCAACCATGATGACTTTGGGGAGGTGGAAAAGATAGTAACAAGATGAACTTTTCTGCGAAGTTCGTGTGAAAAGGGATTGTTGATATTTGTAGGTCCTAGTGCACCGGTAAAATGGGGGTATGAGTGGACTATGAGATAATCTCGGATTATGGTTAAGTCTAGTTTCCTGGACTATAGATAGCCTAATTCCTAGCTGACTGAGGGGCAAGGATTTGAATATTGAAGAAATCAGAACTTAGAGTATTCTTTGCTATAGGATATTCATATGAATGTCAAACATTAGACGCACTGAGTAAGTGAACATGAGGATGGATGATGTAGATTTGCTTAATTATTTATCACATACTATAGCCATGCGATGTGGATATCACTAATTCGGATATCGGAACACCCTTAGTTTTCTAATGTAGGATACCCATTATGATTTTCTAACACATATCTTTATATGTGTTGACTCCGTGGATGCAGGAACATGACAAGTATGATTTCCATACCCACCATGCCATATAATATTAAGAATTTTATAGTATTTTGAGATTTGTTTATCGCTCACATCAAACTGTTTTCTAATCTAAGGTTTTATGTTCCCTCTTATTGCCTTGGTTGCTCATCACGATGCTATGAGTAGACCACGTGACATGTATGAGCATTATTTAGAGCTGCACAGGCAGATTAACAGAATGACCCCTTCTCATATTTATACTTGTATAATCATTGTTTATTCGATAATGTGACACCGCGGAGCCTTGACAGTGTTATGTATCCTTATTAGAGATGGTTTACCAGTTGAGTTTAGTTATCTCACGTATATACTCTATAATTGTTCTGTATAACTGTATGAGCCTTTATACTATGATTATGTGGTTTATATAGTTATTACGATCTCGTATGTTTTCTATCTGTGCTTGATATTGTAATAGCCCGCACATCCATTTGCGCATGATATTGTCCTTAGCTTAGCCCCAATATAGGAGTGGGCTTTTGTTCCTCTAAAGGCCTAGGCGCTATTAGGGCGTGGAGATTTACTATTTAAGTTCCCAATTCATACCCAAATTTTTCGATGTGTGGCTCATCATCTCTCACTACACAAGCGTTGTGGTCGACGCGCGAGTCATAATTCTGGCTGCGTGTTAGCTTTGATACCACTGTAATAGCTCTCACCTCCATTTATGCTATATATTGTTCCCAACTTATCCCCAATAGAAGTGTGGTTTTGTTCCTCAAAAGGCCTTCTCAAAGGCCTTGATGCTATTAGGAGGTAGAACTGTACTATTTAAGTTCCTGCTTCGTAGAAGTGGGGTTTTGTTACATATATTATTATATCTTACCTAATGTTTTGTAAGATATACGATAAGCTCTGTGATTGTGTTTTGTATTTTCTTCTTCCTCTTTTCTACTTTATTCTTCCTTTTTATGTCTCTTGTTTCTTTCACTTGACACATGTTTTACATTGACTAGGTGCTTGTACAATGCAATATTTAGTTATATCAGCACTGGTGGTGTATGGCGGTCGTCACAATGTAAGAGGCCAGTAAAATTAGGAAAACTAAGTTATATAAAGTTTGCATACTGCTTTGGCTAGTTTGGAGTAGCAAAACCACAACAAGATTGGAAAACTCATACTAAGACCTTTATTATATAGAAAAAGCAGTTGCTCGACCAAGTTTTTTATAGTTCTTCGGGTATCATATGAAGGTATAGTAGCAAAAAGCTTGGAAATATGAACCAGGAACCATACACATGGAACTCAAGTTGTTCCATGCAAGGAACTACAACAAGCTTGTAGGCTACTGGGTTTCGTAGATGTCTAAGCAATGAGCACAAGTCAGGACTTGTGTCCCTAAATGTTGCGCTCAAGCCCGCAATATGATAGATACGTTCCTATAACTCTCCCAAAAGACGCTTTTGTGAAGATCCACTTATACGACTATCACTTATCGTCAAAACTTCTTATGTGTGCCCTATCCTCTTTTAATAGTGCTCATAACTTGCTGTCACCTATTCTGCATCAAGAAAATGTCATGAAAATATTTTTCAAATTTTATAAAATAATATTAGTGCTAGATGAGCATTTGGATGAAAAATTAGAATTAGAATTTGTTTTTCCTACTTCCAAATATTAGGTTTTAAAAATAGGCAAAAAGAAATAAATTATTTAAAATAAACTTGTTTTGCAAAAAAAATATGGAAAAAGTTGCCAAACCATCGAATTAAATTCTAGTTATCTAAAATTTTAAAATTTAATACAAATGTTTTGAATTAATTTTATAAATATTTTATAATTTTGAATGAATATTTAATTTAAATAAATTATAAAAAAATAAATTTAATCCAATAAAAAAATATGAAAAAATTCGTTCAATCGAATAATATAAGTTAGGATTTTAGGAATTTCAAAATTGCACATAAAACTTTCGAAATTGATTTTTATTAATGTTTTATTAATTTTGAAATAAAGTTTAATTAAAATATATTTTAAATTAAGGAATATAATAAAATTTCTATGGTTAACATGATCTAAAAATAACAAAATAAATGTGTTTTTCCTAAATAATTTATTTATTAATTTATATATTTTTATATATTAGGGTTAGGCAACCCTCACCCCCCAAGTACTACGTAAACCGCCCAGACCGGACCACAAAAATGGAGTGGAAAACCGAACTGAACCCTCTCATTAAAGTAAACGCCCCAAACCGAGCTGACCCATGATGATATGGTTCGCTTGCGGTTTGAACTGTTGACCCAACCGTATTAAACCGAACTGAATCGAATACTTGCACAAATAAACTTTTGATAAAAATATAACTAATTCCTATCTAATTTTATATTTTATCAATGTATATTCTATTTTTAGCATATGTTGTTGTTATATTAATAATAATAGATATCACAAAAGAAAAATTTATAGTTCTAATATAATAGTTTCCATATCATTTTTTGGATAATGCTGGTTATAATCTTATTTGAGTTACCTTATTTAATGCTCATGCATTGATTAACATTGATGCTTAATTAATGTTCTAAAACAATTTTACTTTTCATTAAACATAAAATTGAAGTATTAATACAATTAGAAACTAATCTTTCAATACATGATAACACTGTGTGGTCTAATCTTTAAGTGACAACGTCATACAATAGTAAATTGATTGTGGAAGGAAGTAATTCTCTTATTTCATATTTAATATGGATTTAAACTAGACCGTATTACAATAAAACTGAAACCGAACCATTTGAACGGTAAGTATAGTTACTTGTATTTCTGATCAACCGTTTAATGCGATATGGAGGCGATTTGGACTCCAAACCGCACTAGACCGAACTGCGTCCACCCCATTATATACTATAAATATTTTTATGTAAGTAGATACAAAAAATATTTTATGACAAATAAATAAATATGCATTTATAATCTATATATATATATATTATATTTTAAATATATCACACACATACGTATAAATGTAAATATATATTATTATTTAAAATAAATTAACATATATAATTTTTATATGTAATAATATTTTCTATACCCAAGAGCATATAGATATCATATACTTACATTGTAGCTAAGAAAACTTGTCTATTGCAATGTAAATCTCAACATTTATGCACAAGCATGTTATACCTTGCACGAATTGATATGTTATACACAGTGATGTATGTAGAAATTCCAAGCAGTATGGGCAATAGGTTTATTCTTCGTATTCATGGTAAGAACACATAAGATGTCTAATTATTTTAATTTTTATTAAATAAGTTGTATGCATTCCTTTGAATTTTTTTTAGAGGAAACGGATATGCACCACGAGGCTGCACAGCCGATTAGATATCATATAAATTAAAATATAACCGATCAACAAGCTTGATCGGTAGCCAAAATAAAAGTTAGGGATTAAAGTACCATCCTTTGAATTTATTATTATATGGATACATTGTGATAATGTACAACAAAACCCACTACATAGCAGGTTTACCTTTCGCTGGGAACTATTATCCTAAACATTGACCATGCAAGGAAAAAATGGTTAAAAATAAACATTTGCTCAACATTGAATCTGTAACAAACTTGCATGGCATGGTTTACATTTTATAGTTGAAGCATAATGCAAAATTAAGTGCAGGACAACAAATAGTAAAAGAATGTGAAATAAAATAAGTTAGAGAGTTATGATAACCCGAACTCAGTCGAACTTAATTAGTTACAAGAGTAATATTACTTACAATAGTTCTATATTTTAAACTGTTTTAACAAATTATATTATATGTATTGGAATTCCAAAAGATGAGTGAGGGCGCTCAACCCCCATAGGCATGAAAGTTAGGAGAGCAAATCACCTATACCCAAATCCCCTGTCCCCTCTGTACCCAACCAATTAGAATCCTTGATTTCCACCTTTTCGCAATTAAGTTCGAGGGCTTAGTTACAAAAAAATGAAATTCAGGGGGTCCTTATTGGTTGGGTATAGGGGGACAGGGGGAATTGGGTACAGAGGATTTCATTTCGAAAGTTAGAAATGTAACGGATAATGAAAAGATAAATGGTTGTGGAGAGAAGAGAATGTAAAACAGAGCAGTTGAATTGAATTATTGCATTCTCGAATAGAAAATATGTATATGAGATACATGGTTATATATAACCCAGCACAACACTAAACAGGCCAGACCCATGAGAGTTATATACAACGGATAAAAAACTTTTTCTTTTAAAACCCTCCCCTCAAACATAACTGAAGGTTAGGGTTAGAGAAAAAGAAAGACATAAAAGTGACGGCGATGTGGCTTCAATCTGTAGGAAATCTCTATGAATCTTCAATCAAAAGAGAAGAGAATCATGTAGCAGGTTGAAGCACATGAACTATTCTGGAATATATGTGAGCATGTTTGATATGTTTCTATGGTTTTCTTAATCAGCGTTCAATTCAAGTTTCAACTAATTGAAGTTCCTTCTTGCGAGAGGCTTTGTAAGTATATCAGCTTTTTGTTGAGTAGAAGGTATATAGCAAATCTTAATTTTTCCTTTCATGATTTTCTCATGAATGAAGTACAAATCTAGTTCTATACACTAATATTTTGAGTGAAGGAATGGATTCGCAGTTAATGAAATAGCACTGGTGTTATCACACCATATTGTAGTATCTTTTTCTGTTTTTTGTCTGAGTTCGGTTAACAGTGAGCTTTTTCACATTATTTCTGCTGTAGTGTTTGCCATGCTTCTGAATTTCAGCTTCAGTGCAAGATCTAGGTACTGTGCTTTTCTTTTACATTGGGTTTTTGCCTAAAAACATACAGTAGCCTGATATAGATTTTCGATCATCTTGACCTGTTCCCCATTCTGCATCAGAATAGGCATTATTGTTGAATGTTTTACTAGATTTCGGTATGAGACCCTGGTATATTGTCCTTTTCAGATATATGAGTATCCTTTTACGGCTTTCCAATGTAGAGCCAGTGGGTTGTGCATGTATCGACTCGCTTTATTTACACTATCACTACACTATATATGCTGATTAGACTGTGTTTTTAGCCGTATCTAAAACTGTTGGGCATGGTAAAAAGCCGTATCAAAAAGTGGCGTGTTAAATTATTACATACAGCTACAAACCGTATCTCACTCTATTAACATACGGCTTTTAGCCGTATCTAAAGTCTAATCAGACACGGTCTTTGACCATGTCTAATTATATGTGTGTGTGCACATATATATATATATATATATATATATATATATATATGTGTGTGTGTGTGTGTGTGTGTGTGTGTGTATATATATATCCATGTATATATATATATATATCATATATGTGTATATATATAAAAACAGAAACTGTAGCACATATCTTTCATAACACATAGCATACATACCACAAAGTATACACAGGAATAACACAATTATATATACACACACACACTCAAAGCATTAGAAGGTTTGTCATAACACGATTTACATACAAACATATACAATAAAAAGAAACTGTCAAAGATTTTCATCACATTACGAAGTAACAAAAATGAGGTAAAAAGATAACAGTCTGATAAAACTCTAGTCGAGGCCGGGAAGATTGAGCACGATAGCCAGCTTGGAGTTCATGTTTCATTTGGCAGCAAAACTGAATTGTGATATATAGCCTGCAGCCTGAGTTGCAGCAACACTCCAACAGGACTGCCTATAAAATACAAGAAATAAGTTACAGATACTTTACAACTGGATAGTAGATCGACATTGTACCTCACTGTGACTGAGATGTAAATATGAATACAGAGCTAAGTGTATGTTAATATAGATATAAAATGAAACTAATTGAGTTTTGTTTTCCAAAGATTTATCCTGTTGTAGAATTAGTCCAAAATATGAAATACAAGAACTCTTCTTTACAAGATCTGTATTCAGCAGAGTATGTTCAGAATGTGCCATTGAATGTTAATTTTGGTAGAAAAAGTGATAACAACAATGGTTCTAACAAAAAATCAATGTCGCAGGGTATATATATCTGAGATTGAAATGTCGGATGATGAGTAATTTAATGTTATAGAATCGTATGAATCAGAGTTGGATGTATAGTTGAGGGAATCACATTACAAATATAATGGATTAGATGATAATTTCAATATTTTGGACTTGTGTAATTTCACTGGACATCAATAACAGTGAAGGGCATATCGTGTCGATCAGTGTGTTCGTGTAATTTAATGGTAGTCGATCAGTGTATTTGTGTACAAATACTTCACTGGGAACCAATAACAACCTAGTCGAATCGACTCGTCGATTAGTCGACTAATTTCTACCCATGCGGCCTAAATTCATACAAAAAGCAAGTCCAGACTTCATGTCGATGGTTTGATCTCAATTAGTAGACTAATTGCGACTAGTCGAGCGCCGTCCATGTGTTTGTGTAGTCGATCAATATAAGTCTCAAAAATGAATGAATACACATTGTAAACTGGATTCGCTATGACCATAGATGTTTAAATGAAATTAACTGTACATAGGAGTGGAAAATTGATAATTAAAAATGCAAACCCAAAAGAAGAATCACCTGAAGTGTAGTCCATCTGCAACACCGATAGTTCGTACCCTAGCATACAGAACATCCTCCTATACACACAAAAAGGAACAAATAAACAAAAAGAATATTCAAGATGTGCATACAAGTACATGTCCATTCAATTCTTATGTAAGATACTACGTAGAGATAAGTGTAAAATAATATATATATGCTCCAACGTCTAAACATATCGAATCATCATCGTCGTATGACACACATACTCGACTTTCTGATTAAGAATTTACTGGACGATCCACCAGATGGATGCATTTTAGCTCACGTGCAGGGTTAGTAATCCATGCTTATTAGCTTTATCCAAATGTCGAATGCCCCTTCACTTAACCTTTGGAAAAAGTTGCTTTCACTTGCAACTTTCAGTTTCTTTGAAACAGACTGTGTAGTGCAAGATAACTTACACTAAAGTCTCTGCTACAAAGTAAGGGAAAATTGCTAGTGAAAGCAGCTTTTTACTAAGGTTAAGTGCAACAGCTTCCGACATTTGGATAAAGCTAATAAGCATGGATACCGGACCCTACACATGAGCTAAAATGCATCCACCTGGTGGATCGCCTATTAAAATATTAACCAGAAAGTCTAGTAATCATCCATCTACCAAAATTTTCAACAAATCTGTTAACATATTTTCAGTACACTTGTTAAAGCATCAAAACAGAGTAAACTTGTGTGTTGCTGAAGCTTCTGAAAAAGTGCATTTACGCTGTTTGGATGGAGCGCAATACAAGAATTTTTGGAGGAGCAATGCTTGCAGCTGACCAATTGTGCATGCAAATTAATAGGACTATGCTGCAATCCTTCAAGTCGTGAAGGTTTATTTTAGTTTCAGTTTGATATATTTTTGTAGTAATTGGCTTGTGTTTGTACAAGCATTCTTAGTTATTTGGCTTTTTTTGTAAATATGATAGTGTATATCTTAGTTATGTGAATAAATATTTCTCTTTGCCTTTCAAAAAAAATAGAGTAAACTTCTTATAAGACAACCCAATTTAAATTTCAAACATATGGCAAACAAACAGTCAAATGACGATGAAATCATGGCAAACTAACTCATTCTTATTTCTTTGTTTCATGGATATACTGCAATCTAAAATTATACAATACATCCAATGGCAATTCTAACAAAAATTATACCGCAATCTAACAAACATTCAGATGTTTTTTTACATTATTACAAAACATGATTCAAATCTGATTTCTCTGATTTTGGGGTATAACCACAGATTCATCCCTAACTGTAACAACCCGGATTCCAACAGACCGAATTTTTTCTTCGAAAACCCAATCTATCGAAACCCGAGTTGGGCGCTCTGGTATCCTACAAAAAAAGACAGAGATAAAGAAAATACGTCATAATTCGTAAGCATCTTACAGCGGAAGGAATTCAAAGTATAATATACTTTAAATATAGCTTTACCTTATAAAACATACTGCCTAACCAGTATCCAAAGCTTATGCCATCTCTGTCAAGAACCTAACTTGGAAGTATGTAATGAGGAGGGGTCAGAACATAAGTTCTGTGTGAGTGGACTTAGAATAAACTTTTGTATAATCCTACATATACCGTTCAGTTATATTTTCTTGCTTATTAGGTTATTCGCGATATTAGCTCTCTAGGCTATACTCATGTCCCACTAGTAGATTATCCTAATACAATGTATATGTAGATACCCCCAACTCGTATAATCCTTTCCATGTATATATACAGTCCCTTGTCGTATGTCGTACGGGCTTCATCATGTAAATCTATACTACTTTAGTGTAGTGCCACCATTCTCGAAATCGTTTGAACTACCACTTTTGATCTTGCTAGATTCCGTTTATTACCTAGATCTAATCTAGGGTTTTCTATCCAGCGCTTCCTAGATTCAACCAGGGTTTACGCTACCCAGGGCCACTGGGGTTTATGCTACCTATTGAATGCTTTCTAGATCCGACCAGGGTTTATGCTACCTAGGGCCACTAGGGTTTATGCTACCTATCGAACAATGCTCCTTAGTCTAGGACACACTACCCAGAGCGATATATGTTCCTAGACTTTACCTCCCAATCGTGTCGTTAAACGTGCTAGATATCTAGTTGCACATGTCCTCTATATGTGCGGCCCGAGTCCCTTGGCAGGGCTAATCAAGAAACACGGAACTCGGTCGGGAGCTTTAAGTTATCTGCCGATGCAGATGCCAAGGTCTGTTTTATCTGTATGTGGCTATGGTCCCACTTGAACCCTCCCTCAACTAATGAAAGGCACCCAAGAAAATCAAGAATGAGAACTGTACGCAGGCCCTCTATGCCCCCACAAACCTATTGGCCACCCTCACCCATAACTAGATAGCAAAGTATATGGTCTTTTGGAGTTCTCCGCCTTTCCGCTTGTGTATCACGATTGACTCAAGATGGTAGGTAGATGACGACTTGCTATCACAGGGCTAAACAAGATATCGCTGCCTCACGCTGACCCATCCTAGTCTTTAGGTTACTTATATTGCAACCAAGGCATACCCTTGGCTCTTCTAACGCAGACCTTAACCTCTGTGAGCCCAGGAGGATCATCTGCTGAAACACCCCACCTCCGTTAGGGTCACTCTCAAAGGGAATGCCCTAATTTTGGTGGAGGTTTATAAGTACAAGTCACAGATATACAAGACAGATATAAGAACACATATTTGTAAACAGCGGAAGAACAACAAACTTTATTTCATAAAGTCAAATACGTGTTACAACAACATCCTTTCCAAAAACATAACATAACACTTTCATAATCTGTCTTGAGTACATTATTTAAAGAAGCATAAATAAAACATAGATAAACTGCAAAAGCCCCATAGTGGATTGTCCAAAGCCATAGTTCAAATCAGGAAAGTCCAAGCAATACATTTCTCTTCTTCAAGCTGGATGTTGAGGTAGGTCAAGCTGCTGTGTTCCCTCCCTGAGGACCTGGGGGGGGGGGGGAACGGAAGAAAGAAGACGAAAGAAAAGTAGAGTCAGACATAAAGCCTGAGTAAGTCTAGTACTATTTTGTCTATGAATAAAGAACTGGGTATGATAAGTATAAACAAGAAGTGGGCAAGTACTATAAACTTGGTTAAGTTGTCTAGGGTCGAATATACTATCGTACCCCATGTTGATCTCCGAACCCATATAAACTAGTTTCCAACTGGCACCCCATAATCAGGGTGATGTAATCCATTCTATGATGATCGGCTCCTACTCGCATAGTTACATGTGTCTTACGGCCCCTGATGTCGTAGTTACCTATGCTGGTCCCACCATGGGGTGTATCAAGTCCCATAGTGGCAGCCCGACACAACCTTAGAGTGCACATGTATGCTACTGGTGTCCAGTGCCTTATTTTTCTGCACCGGAGTGTGTGCACGCCCGCACTCCGTTAGAACCTACACTGCTACACCACCGCCGTCGATTTGACCTCTTACAATCAGCCCAGTAATCGTGCCCCACCCTGCCTAGTTTCAGGGTATCCTGATACACCTTCTAGGGTTACTGCTGAAAAGGGTCCCCCGTTACTAGGTTTTCTATCTCTAGCCAACATGCTAAGTTGGTTAAGTGTTTCCTAACCTAACCCCCACCAGTCTGTTTTGTTTAGCATGTTCCATTTTGATTAAGTCTTTAGTTCACTTAATCCTATCAATCCTGACTCAACCTTAATTGTCTTATTAAGGCCCTGACCTCTCACATTAGACAGGTATTGTTGTGGCTGCCTGTTGCCGGTTGGTTCCGGGCAGTCTTACGCCACAACTCAGTCTAACCTCGGGTCCTTGCTGGGCTCCATGTTTAACCTCCTACATTGGATAGGTATTGTTGTGACTACTGGACAGCCGGGCGGTTCCGGGCAGGTTTACATCACAACTCAATCCAACCTCGGGTTAAACACATCGTATGTTCTTCATTTACATATTTTGTCATTCTTCTTTACTTCTTATATGTAAATATTTGCGGCCCATTATTAAGTTAATGGTGTAAAGGTTACACCAATCATGGGTCCAACCCATACTTGAATTTGGGCCCTTCTATTTTATATTTTCATTCATTAATTAATTTTAAACCCAACGTTATTTTCCCCCGTTTTACACGTCCGTTTATATATATTGGGCTTAGCCTTTTAAAGCCCAATTTAGCCATGCGAAAAGGGGAGGCTTATGGCGTGATTACATACACAAAAAGGGAAGGTGAGCGTATGAACTTGCAATATGACGTTGGGAATACAAAATAGAAACTGGTGTACTTGCATAGTAGTGACATATATTTTGGTCATAAAACATAGGTGACATGAACCAAACCATGTAAACTTAAGATAAGAATCTAAATTAGGTGTCACATAGCCTTAACTACAACATAGACCTATGTTCTCATTTAGGCATAATGTCAAACATAAACAAGTCATGTTCATAAGGTTTCTACATGTTTACAAAGGGGATACTTTGTTACTAACACAAAAGCATAGTTCAACTTAATCATGATTTAAGTCTAATCACCTAACGATGGTGTAAACATACTTATGCATAAATATTCCTAAACATGGTGTTTGCTTTAAACTTGCAAAAAGGAATTTTTGAGTCTAACCTAGCCATGTCTCACATATGTCATCATATAATTCTTGTAAACAAGATAGACTATGTCATCATACAATTCTTGTAAACAAGATAGACTTAATCATGGATTTCAATTATGCCAAATATCATTCATAGCCTAGCCATATTCATAAGTTTGCAAAAGCATGACTTAATACATGGATTATGTCAAAATTCCAACATAGTTTCATATGAACTATAACAACCAAACTTGTTTCAATTACTTGCAAAATGATTTATGCACAAAAAATATACATCATGATGGCATAATAACAAAGCCCCAAACTTGCATGAATTTCAATCAACTACATACATGTAGCTTCAACATAAATTACATAATTTGCGAAATATTCCAAACGCATACTTGCATAGAAC
The DNA here is from genome assembly GCA_030737875.1 of Allium sativum. Taxonomy (NCBI): domain Eukaryota; kingdom Viridiplantae; phylum Streptophyta; class Magnoliopsida; order Asparagales; family Amaryllidaceae; genus Allium; species Allium sativum. The sequence continues at coordinate 669,224,605 of CM060924.1, forward strand.
TACCGCATGTAGTTCTTTATAATGAATAACATAAATTTTGCACAAATATGAATTACTTTATTATCCCAATTCAAGCATACAAATCAACACAGTTATTTATTCATACCAAAGTAATACTCTACTTACAATGGTGTGATGAATTCTCTAATTTAGGGATTGAAGACGCAAATTCCTCTGTTGAATTGATTTTCTTAGGTTGCTTGAATTGCTTTAGGCTTTAGAACTTTCTTCCTAATTCTCTCTCTAGTTGGCGGCTACTCTTAGTCGTTCCTCAGCAACATGGCGGCTATGTTCTTAATTTTGAATGAATAGATTAGGGTTTAGTCTAGGGTTGTTTATATAGAGGTTAAGAACTGATTAGGACCCTTGATGTTGCTTGGATTGATCATAGCCATTCATTAGGAAGAGAGACCAATTAAAACTTGCCACCTAGCCCTAATGACAAAGCAGACCACAGAGAATCGGCCAAACACAGACCTGGCCAGCCAGGTTGACTGGGCTCGACCAGGTCGACACCCCTGTCGACAGGGCTGTCGACAGCCCTGTCGACATGGGTAGCCCAGGTCGACAGCCCAGTCGACCTGGGTGGCCTAGGCGGGTGTTTATCCGCCCTGGCCCATTGGGCCTGATTTTTAATTATTTTATTCTGTTTGAATTTTAAATTTAATTCTCAAACTTCCGAGGGCCATATCTTCTACATACGGACTCCGTTTTTCGAAAACTCGGACTCTATTTCGCGTATTTTTCCGAGACGAACGCAATGGCGTATCCCGTTTCCCTTAGTTATTTGATTTCAAATTAATTATACTTTAATTTGTGAATTTCATAGTTATAGAATTTTCGGGGTGTTACATTCTCCCCCACTTAAAAGGATTTCGTCCCCGAAATCTTCAAGTTAGGAGGAATGTATATCCTAACATCCAATCATCCATATACTCATCCATCAAACACAAGCATCCATTGTCCTTAAAAGACTTCTAATGCTTCATGATCATATGCGAAGTGTGTGTGTACATGTGCTTATCTAATGCAAAATCAGGCGGTCTACTGATTCAGTTGACCTCCTTAATGCGAATTATGTAAGTGCCATGAATCCATTATGTATGCAAATTTTCCTATTCTTGATTCTACATGAGTGCACAATCATTCAATACAAATGCAACATCCACATGACAACACATTAAAGTTCAACCATATACGAATGCAAACATATATGCATATGCAATATGAAGTGACTGAGCCGATCTAAAACCTAGATTGTGTGTGTATATGCAACCACGAGCAACCACTAGCAATCACTTGCAACCACTTGCAACCATCATCCATAACATGTTTCAACTACATGTTTCCATCCAAAGGGTTTCTACCTAAAAGATAAGGTCGAGGAAATATACCTAAAAAGACTGATAAAAGCGCAACTTAAGGAAAAAGAAAGATCAAGGATGTACCCTCGAACAGAAAAGGGTAGGCAGTACGTATTCTAGCTTCAGTTTCCCAAGTCGCGTCTCCCTCGGCGTCGCTCCACTGAACTTTGACGAGCTTGACTTCACGGTTGCGTAGCTTCTTCACTTCCGTTCCTAAGATGCGGGTTGGAACCTTTCTTATGGTTGCTTCGCGTTCCACTTCGGCCTCTTCGAGTATATTTGGCTCTACCACTTCAGCAGACTCATGTAGACATTTTCGGAGATGTGAAACGTGAAAAACGTTGTGGACTCCAGCCAACTTCTCGGGTAGCTCTAATCTATAGGCCATTTTCCAAATTTTCTCAATGATAGGGAATGGTCCTACCTAAAGGTATAGTCGAATGATAGAAGCAAGTAAAAACTTTGTGCCCATTAGGCAATGTCGAAACTGGAAATCTATGCCACATATATATTGATTAGGAGAAGAACTCTCTAAGCATCAGCCCCGAAGACCGAAATCAACATCAGACTGACATCCAAAGAATTACTCAACCCAACCACCATATATGATTCTAGGAAACTAAGCATGATGGACTCCTTTTAGGTCACAAGGGAGTCCCTTCCTAAGACCAACCCGTATCCTATAAAGCCCAAAAACTTTAGTAAAACCAATGAACACCCTCGAGCCCCAACATGTGTTACTAACAGATGAGTCCAACTCCCTATGTGGTTTGCAACAGAAATTGGATTGAGAATGGGACCGAGAGGATATACTCTTAAGAAGAGATATTATGCACGACTCTAGTCTTCAATCTTCTAAGTCGCATTTCTTGAGCTTAACTCCATTATGCTTTGTCCGTCTTTAACTTCACAATTTCGTAGCTTCTTAATTCTTGTTTCCAAAATATGAGTTGGAACCTATTTCTCGTTCCTCTTTCACTTATTCTCCTCCTAGTATACTTGGCTCAAGCCTAACTGCGTACTCATGGTTCCATGCAAGCTCTCCAAAATTCATTAGTGAATCTTGGATCTTGTTCACTTACTAGAAGGTATTCCACATAGATGAATTATCTCTTGAAAATAAACAAATGTCAACTATGTTGCCAAATGTACTTACTAAGGTGATTCTTTACAACTCATGCATCAGCGAAATGAACCTTCAGCCTTAGTGGCGAACACTACTGGAGCGCCCTATTCTGAAATGCTCCTCCTAATGAACCCCTTTTCTAGAAGCTCTTTAATCTGTTTACTGAGCTCTTTCCTTTCTCGTGGAGCCATATGTCTAACGGGCAACGCAACGGGCTTTACATTATCTACAAGATATATGCGGAAGTCTATTTCCCGCTTCGGAGGCAAGCCCTTCACCTCTTCGAAGACATCCGGATATTCCCGGACCACTCTAACTGATTTCAAATTTTCAACAGAGGCATCTAGCGATTCAAGATAACTAAGCGTAACCGCATACGAGGGATTACAAGAAATTTCCAAAGTATTACCGAGCTGGGTTAGGAGCCTAACAACCCTTTTCTCACAATCAAGGATGGCCCCAATACTGGATAGCCAATCCATACCCAAAATCAAACCATAACCCGAAAAGCCCAAAACAAAGGCACTACATTGAAATTCTACACTTAGAATAGAAATTTTCAATCCCACACAGATCATAGACAAATGAGCTGGGCCCCCAATTGGGTTTGAAACAATTTAAGGGGTCCTCTACCAAACTAGTTTTTAGGTGCAGAGATTCTACTAAAGCAGACGAGATAAAGGAGTGTGATGCGCCAGAATCAAATAAAGTGCGAACGGGGTGATCATAAAGATAAACTACACTTTCTACAGAAGTATTTATACCTCGCTGCTGCAAAGGTGGCGCTTCTAGCACATGAACCTGTGCCCCTGGGGTGGATCCAGTCCTCTGTCCCTGTCCTCGTTTCTTTGGGCAGTCCTTAGCCCTATGGCCTGTCTCACCACAAGAAAAGCACCCACCATTCTCCTTGGCCTTCTTTTTCCGGCAGTCCTTTACTAAGTGCCCCACTTTGCCACAGAAATTACACGTCCTCTTCTCTTTGTTGCCTTCCCCGCCTTTTTTAAAGTCTGTCTTCTTAGGCTGCAAACCCTCTTTCTTCCCTTGAGAGCTTTCTGCCTTTGTCTCCTTCTTGCCCTTATCCTCTTCATTCAGCAATGCCATTTGCACCAATCTTTCATACGTGGCTCCCATGGGTATATGGGTCATGGCCAAACTGTGTAATGGCTCATTCAACCCTTTGACGAAACAGAGAGCCTTCTTGTGCGGGGTGTTGACTAGGTCAAGCCCAAACCTAGCCAGCTCATCGAACTGATTCACATATTCTCTGACTGTTTTGTCCCCTTGTTTAAGAAATAAGAATTTTTCCAACTGCAAACTTCTTTCCGCATCTGAGAGAAATTTAGTCTCAAACCTCGCCCTAAAGTCCTCCCATATCTCCACTGGTCTTTCAGCATTAGTGACTTCCCACCAGTAGGAAGCCTCGCCCTTCAATAGCCACACTGCCAATTGTACTTTTTGTCTATCCTCTACCTCAAAGATGATGAATAGGTCCTCAGTTTCTTTCAGCCAATTCCTAGCTGCCACGAAGGACTCAGTTCCATGGAAATCCCTTCCTCCCATAGCTTTAAAATCTTTACATATCTTAGCAAACGTGTTTCCCCGAGGAGGAGGTGGAGGAAAAGGTGCCGCTGCGGCTGGATGATTTCCTTCCGCTGGGGGAGGAGGAATGGTAGGACCTGGCTGAGTGGCCCTTGCTTCTAAGAACCGTCTAAACCAACCAGGTATTGGCACCCCTTCCGGCAAGTTAAGTTCTTGGGACATGCTGAAACAAAAAGGATAGATTCAAAACGAAGGATAAGAGATAGTACCTATGGCTTTGGGGAGTGGACTTTGCCTTTTTTAAAATAAAATAATATTTTTCTTTTAAAAATGCTTCTTTAAATTTCTTTTTTTTTGAAAATAAATTTTCCAAAACTTTTTATCTTATCTGGTAAACCCATGCTCTGATACCAAGTGAAACACCCCACCTCCGTTAAGGTCACTCTCAAAGGGAATGCCCTAATTTTGGTGGAGGTTTATAAGTACAAGTCACAGATATACAAGACAGATATAAGAACACATATTTGTAAACAGCGGAAGAACAACAAACTTTATTTCATAAAGTCAAATACGTGTTACAACAACATCCTTTCCAAAAACATAACATAACACTTTCATAATCTGTCTTGAGTACATTATTTAAAGAAGCATAAATAAAACATAGATAAACTGCAAAAGCCCTATAGTGGATTGTCCAAAGCTATAGTTCAAAACAGGAAAGTCCAAGCAATACATTTCTCTTCTTCAAGCTGGATGTTGAGGTAGGTCAAGCTGCTGTGTTCCCTCCCTGAGGACCTGGGGGGGGGGGGGGGGGAAACGGAAGAAAGAAGACGAAAGAAAAGTAGAGTCAGACATAAAGCCTGAGTAAGTCTAGTACTATTTTGTTTATGAATAAAGAACTGGGTATGATAAGTATAAACAAGAAGTGGGCAAGTACTATAAACTTGGTTAAGTTGTCTAGGGTCGAATATACTATCGTACCCCATGTTGATCTCCGAACCCATATAAACTAGTTTCCAACTGGCACCCCATAATCAGGGTGATGTAATCCATTCTATGATGATCGGCTCCTACTCGCATAGTTACATGTGTCTTACGGCCCCTGATGTCGTAGTTACCTATGCTGGTCCCACCATGGGGTGTATCAAGTCCCATAGTGGCAGCCCGACACAACCTTAGAGTGCACAGGTATGCTACTGGTGTCCAGTGCCTTATTTTTCTGCACCGGAGTGTGTGCACGCCCGCACTCCGTTAGAACCTACACTGCTACACCACCGCCGTCGATTTGACCTCTTACAATCAGCCCAGTAATCGTGCCCCACCCTGCCTAGTTTCAGGGTATCCTGATACATCTTCTAGGGTTACTGCTGAAAAGGGTCCCCCGTTACTAGGTTTTCTATCTCTAGCCAACATGCTAAGTTGGTTAAGTGTTTCCTAACCTAACCCCCACCAGTCCGTTTTGTTTAGCATGTTCCATTTTGATTAAGTCTTTAGTTCACTTAATCCTATCAATCCTGACTCAGCCTTAATTGTCTTATTAAGGCCCTGACTTCTCACATTAGACAGGTATTGTTGTGGCTGCCTGTTGCCGGTTGGTTCCGGGCAGTCTTACGCCACAACTCAGTCTAACCTCGGGTCCTTGCTGGGCTCCATGTTTAACCTCCCACATTGGATAGGTATTGTTGTGACTACTGGACAGCCGGGCGGTTCCGGGCAGGTTTACATCACAACTCAATCCAACCTCGGGTTAAACACATCGTATGTTCTTCATTTACATATTTTGTCATTCTTCTTTATTTCTTATATGTAAATATTTGCGGCCCATTATTAAGTTAATGGTGTAAAGGTTACACCAATCATGGGTCCAACCCATACTTGAATTTGGGCCCTTCTATTTTATATTTTCATTCATTAATTAATTTTAAACCCAACGTTATTTTCCCCCGTTTTACACGTCCGTTTATATATATTGGGCTTAGCCTTTTAAAGCCCAATTTAGCCATGCGAAAAGGGGAGGCTTATGGCGTGATTACATACACAAAAAGGGAAGGTGAGCGTATGAACTTGCAATATGACGTTGGGAATACAAAATAGAAACTGGTGTACTTGCATAGTAGTGACATATATTTTGGTCATAAAACATAGGTGACATGAACCAAACCATGTAAACTTAAGATAAGAATCTAAATTAGGTGTCACATAGCCTTAACTACAACATAGACCTATGTTCTCATTTAGGCATAATGTCAAACATAAACAAGTCATGTTCATAAGGTTTCTACATGTTTACAAAGGGGATACTTTGTTACTAACACAAAAGCATAGTTCAACTTAATCATGATTTAAGTCTAATCACCTAACGATGGTATAAACATACTTATGCATAAATATTCCTAAACATGGTGTTTGCTTTAAACTTGCAAAAAGGGATTTTTGAGTCTAACCTAGCCATTTCTCACATATGTCATCATATAATTCTTGTAAACAAGATAGACTATGTCATCATACAATTCTTGTAAACAAGATAGACTTAATCATGGATTTCAATTATGCCAAATATCATTCATAGCCTAGCCATATTCATAAGTTTGCAAAAGCATGACTTAATACATGGATTATGGTGTCAAAATTCCAACATAGTTTCATATGAACTATAACAACCAAACTTGTTTCAATTACTTGCAAAATGATTTATGCACAAAAAATATACATCATGATGGCATAATAACAAAGCCCCAAACTTGCATGAATTTCAATCAACTACATACATGTAGCTTCAACAAAAATCACATAATTTGCGAAATATTCCAAACGCATACTTGCATAGAACTACCGCATGTAGTTCTTTATAATGAATAACATAAATTTTGCACAAATATGAATTACTTTATTATCCCAATTCAAGCATACAAATCAACACAGTTATTTATTCATACCAAAGTAATACTCTACTTACAATGGTGCGATGAATTCTCTAATTTAGGGATTGAAGACGCAAATTCCTTTGTTGAATTGATTTGCTTAGGTTGCTTGAATTGCTTTAGGCTTTAGAACTTTCTTCCTAATTCTCTCTCTAGTTGGCGGCTACTCTTAGTCGTTCCTCAGCAATATGGCGGCTATGTTCTTAATTTTGAATGAATAGATTAGGGTTTAGTCTAGGGTTGTTTATATAGAGGTTAGGAACTGATTAGGACCCTTGATGTTGCTTGGATTGATCATAGCCATTCATTAGGAAGAGAGACCAATTAAAACTTGCCACCTAGCCCTAATGACAAAGCAGACCACAGAGAATCGGCCAAACACAGACCTGGCCAGCCAGGTTGACTGGGCTCGACCAGGTCGACACCCCTGTCGACAGGGCTGTCGACAGCCCTGTCGACATGGGTAGCCCAGGTCGACAGCCCAGTCGACCTGGGTGGCCTAGGCGGGTGTTTATCCGCCCTGGCCCATTGGGCCCGATTTTTAATTATTTTATTCTGTTTGAATTTTAAATTTAATTCTCAAACTTCCGAGGGCCATATCTTCTACATACGGACTCCGTTTTTCGAAAACTCGGACTCTATTTCGCGTATTTTTCCGAGACGAACGCAATGGAGTATCCCGTTTCCCTTAGTTCTTTGATTTCAAATTAATTATACTTTAATTTGTGAATTTCATAGTTATAGAATTTTCGGGGTGTTACATCTGCAACCTCACAGAGGGATACCAAGAGTACTCTCATGTCCCCTCGAAGCCGCGTGCTTCGTAACCCAGTTCGTTGGAGCCTTCTTCATGATCAGATGGACGTTCGCTCCTCCTCGTGTTCTACTTAGCTATCTTGACTAAGGTTTACTACTTAGTTCTCTTAACTAAGGTTTATTACTTAGTTTCCTGAATCGTTAGCTTTCTTATGTAAGGTTCACTACTTAGTTTCCTGAATCGTTAGCTTTCTTAACTAAGGTTAACTACTTAGTCCTCTTAACTAAGGTTTACTACTTAGTTCTCTTAATCGTTCGTTTTCTTAACTAAGGTTTACAACTTAGTCCTCTTAACTAAGGTTTATTACTTGGTTCTCTTAACCAAGGTTTGATACTTAGTTTCTGTTACTTAGTTCTCTTTAACTAAGGTTTGTTACTTAGTTCCTTTTAACTAAGGTTTACCAATGAATTCAAGCACGACTTAAGTTCTCTTTATCAAATGATAGCGTACGGGTGTTTTCCCACATTTCCAGCTTAGATTAACTTATTTCATGGTATAAGTCATCCCACCCTTCGAGTCTTGTATTACATCTTAAGTCATATTCATTTCTTATCCCTAGGATAAGTTTATCTATTATTTAATCTTATCATTCCCCACTTTTCCTTTCTTTGATACTGTTATATTGGTTAAGTTTGCCCATGTGTCCAAGTTGACTTAACCCCCAATCACGTATTTAATTCAACCCACATACCATGCCAAATTGGTTAAGTGTTCTCTATCAGTTCATGATGACTTAACCCGCCCATATATCATGTCAAATTGGTTAAGTGTTATCTAGCGGTTCACATTGACTTAACCCACCCATATATCATGTCAAATTGGTTAAGTGTTGTCTAGTGTTTCATGTTGACTTAACCTTACCATACTAGCATGTGTCATTAGCATTAATTATTAATGCCCAACCTATCACATTAGACCTATTGTTGCGGTCACTAGATGTGCCGGTTGGTTCCGGGCAGGATTACACCACAACTCAATCTAACCTCGGGTTTCAAGAACGTTATGACTAACATCTCACATAAGAACCTATAGTTTGCGGTCACTGGATGTGCCGGGCGGTTCCGGGAAGGATTACACCGCAAACTCATTCTAACCTCGAGTTAGCCATGTTTCATGTTCAAGTTATGCCACCATTGTCAATTTCATGTTATGTGTCGAGTTCCATAATTACATAAAAACATGGTTTGTCCAACATATTCCATTTTTAATTATGTTTCTAGGATCTTAACGGCATATCCAATTTTCAAGTCTCAAATTCAAGCTTTACCCAAAAACCCCAATTTATGTTCATAATAATAATCCCGTTAATAAGCTATACCTATTATTCCAGTTTCCCATACATGTGTTCCTAACAGGTTGCTATCATTCCTCATATGTTGGTTAAGCTTATTCATATGTCAAGTGCTACTTAACCCATTTTTACTTTGCTTACACAACCATTCGTGTAATAATCTTTTTACCCAAATTGCCTAATTCATCGATTAAATCTCACGCTCTTCCCAAATAACTATAATTTATGCGCTGTTGACCTTGGCTCGAAGGTAGCCAAAGTTTCAAAAATAAAAAGGAAGAATAGGGAAGAGGAATAGATTAAGCATACAAAGATTATTTTAAATTGCAACATGAATTTTAATTGAGGAATGACGAACGTTAATAATACTATTATGCATGAAGTGTATTGTAATCCCACTCACTGATTTAAGAACGGATCTTGAATTCTGGGATCTGATTTCTGAAACTGAAAAGCAATCCCTTGACGTAGATTATCGATCCTCTAATTTGGATTTGATTCTTAGAAAATAGTTGTTGAAGTCGTTGAATTAGCTTTTGATTCTCTACTTGAATTCTAACGAAGAACTTGAGCAACATAACCCCGTCATTGATTTATTTTGATATGAATTAGGGAAGAGTATAGGTATAATGAAGATGTGTAGAGAAAACTGTAGCCTTAGGGGTGTTTATATAGGTGCTCAAGACCTTATCGTACACGCAGCGCTGAGTCAGCATTGAACCCAGTTAAGAAAATAGTCCAGGTTCACAGATGAATCTAGCCAAATCTTATCGTACACGCAGCGCTGAGTCAGCATTGAACCCAATTAAGAAAATAGTCCAGGTTCGCAGATGAATCTAGCCAATTAAGAATTCATGTCTATTCTAGGTGTCATAGGCCAATTATAAATTTACAAGCATGTTCATGTTCATTCTAGATATCAAATGTCAATTACCAATTCACAAGCATGTTCAGTTGGCCCTCTCTAAAACAAAGATAAAAATTATACCGCCGCCGGAGTTCGAACCCTCGACCTCCATGTTATAAATCCAATGTCTTAACCAACTAAGCTATGAAGTCTTTTATTAATAAGTCTTAGAACCATGGTAATTATTGTTCTCTCCTTACTTCTCTTTTTCATGTTAGTTACAATACTTAAATTAAACCATTGCATGAATCTTTTTCTTTTAATGTTAATGCATTATGTTTGCAAATCAGTGCATGCAACATATTTACATTGCATGCAACCAATCCTTTCTTTCTTTTAATGCATGCATTACATTTTTTTCCAGTGCATGTATTTATTACATGCAATCCTTATTTTATTCTTTATTTTATATTTTAATTTTTTTGTATATATATATACATATATATATTTCTCTTGTGCGTATACAAACTTCTAGGCTTAATAACTTCTTCATATGATGTCCGTTTTACGCAAACCTGGTGTCTATCTTGACCAGAATACCGAGACGGACGCAATGGTGATGTCCGTTTTACTTAATTCCTGATATTTAAATTAAGTATTTTTATTTTCTCATCTCTTCGATTACACACATTGTTATCGCATTAATTTCATTACACTTCAGTGTATGAATTAATTTTTCATTATACATCACCATTACTTACCTAACTATGCATATATACATATTTGTACATTTTTAATTATATTAAAAATGTGGGGTGTTAAACTAACACACTTACACAAACCAATTCAATCGAAACAGCTAACACACAAAGTACTAACATAAAGTAGCAATCAACTATCACACAAAGATTTCAATTTGTTCCCTACTATCAGTCATGCATGCCAAATATCAATTGAAACACATACCTGCACTGTCGAAGGAGGGCTTGGGAGACGAAGGGTTGTTGCATTTTTGCCGAAGGAGAGGGTTGTTCGTCCCTGTCGAAGGTGGAGGCACGATTTGGTGATCAAAAACCCTAATTTGGGTTTTCGATCACCATTAAAGTAAAATAAGTGGAAAATGGAGAAGCCAAATTTTTTATTCTAAGTGCCTAATGTGATGCACAATATGATACAGATTCGATTTGATCCAAAGTCGTATCAAATTAACTAACTCGGGGCTTCGTTGATGGAAGGTCAGATTTAGGGCATTTGGGGTGGCGCGGATCGCAAAATGTAGTTTGATACGGATCTGAACACCATCATATATGATATGGATTTTACCTATCTTCGCATCCATCTGTGCCAGATTGGCTGTTATGGTGTAGTGTATATTGCTATGTCTGGTTTGGTAATAGTAGCATATTGAAGGGCACCGACTATACTCCTGTAAAATTTGTCATCATGTATTGTCTCTCCTTTGATTTTTGATAGTTGTGTGCTGGTGACCATAGGAGTTGGTAAGGAACTTGCCTAATTCATTTTAGCTCTAATTAGCAGCTCTTTGATGTACTTTGTTTGATCGGGTGAATTTCAGAGTTGCCTCTTCTTTTTTACTTCAATTCCTAGAAAGTAGTTTAGATAACCAAGAACTTTGATTGAAAATTCTACACCCAACACTTTTGTTATATTTCTGATTTCAGCGTCAATGCTTCCAGTAATAATAAAGTCATCAACATAGATTGGTATATAAGTAGTGGAATCAGTGGTAAATTTAGTAAGTATTGATTTGTCAGATTTGGTTGAGTTGTATCCATGTTTGACACGTGTTGCTTTTATCTTGTAAAACCACCCTTAGGGCCTGTTTTAGACCACAGATGGCTTTGTATAGCTTGCACACAAGCCCTTTTTTTTTCCTTTACTATAAAACCTTGTGGTTGTTCCATAAATACTTCCTCCTGCAAAATACCATTTAATAAGGCATTATTTACGTTCAACTGTTTGATGGTCCATCTCTTGTGTGAGGCTGTGGTTAATACTATTCTTATTAAAGTGGACTTCGCAAAGGTGAAAATATTTCTGTAAAATCAAAACAACACTTTCGTGAATACTCTCAAGAAGTCTTGCCTTATACTTGAGATTGTACCATCAACATTCTTTTTTAATCTAAAAGTACATTTGCAGCCAATTTGTTTTTTTTAATCTGGTGGTGCGATAAGTGTCCATGTGTTATTTCTTATTAGAGCTATATACTCTTCATTCATGGTTGTATTCCAGTTTTTTGAGTGGGTAGCTTCATTATAAGTTGATGGCTCTTCTCCATCCATAGTTGTGTAGTAGATCTTTGGCTTGAATATACAACTCGTAGCTCTTGTCATCATGTGATGCTGATTTGCATTGTCCTTTGTGGAAGAGTCTTGATCAGCATCACTTGTTGCATTTCTATCTGTGCTTTGACTTTCTTGATTATCATCACTAACTTGTTGCTTTTGAGTAGTGCAGTTAGTGTTCGTAGGTGTACTTTGCTGCTCTTGACCTGGTCCATCAATGGTCATAGTGTTTTGAGAGCTACTGCCACTGTTGACCTGGTTACTGCTTCCTTAACTATGCTCGGTTGGCATAATAATTTCCATATCATAAGGTATGATAGGTTGATATTGTCTTTGGTTTTGAACCTTCTTGGTAGTTTTGATATCAACTGTGCTGTAAGGAAACACTTCCTCATTGAACACAACATGGTTGGATATATATATATATATATATATATATATATATATATTCTCTTGTTGTCTAAACACTTATACCCTTTTTCGTTACCTGGATAAACTGGAAAAGTACATGAGGCTGACATGTATTCTAGCTTATGTTTATTATATGTTCATAGATAAGGGAAACATTGGCACCCAAATACTTTCAAGTGTTTGTAATCTGGTCTGTTTCCAGTTAACACCTCATGAGGACACATGAGTTTAACTACGTTAGTAGGCAATAAA